>OZ035883.1:121469353-121953883 GCA_964034835.1 Muscina levida | reverse complement strand
ATTAGTCGATTTCTAAAGTGGGCGGAATGGTGTATTTCTATAGGAGGTACCAGCAGGGGAGGGGCCATGTAGCCCATTTGCAATACCGTAAGTAGTTTTGGAGTTGGTTACGTCTTCCAAAAGTTATCGTGCGAACCAGCCAGACAGACAGACGGACATGGTTCAAACGACTTAAAAAGTCGTGAATTGAATTTGGTTCAAAGAAACCTAGGGCCTAAGTCACTCTTTCTATGTGTTATACTTTTAGGTCTTATCAAATGATATATACCCTCATCCCTAAGGGTGATGGTATAAAAATTTAAATACCCTATTTTTACCACCGACATCTTAGCAACATTCTGTGAAAATTTCACAGAAAAATCTGTTACACTGTATTAAAAAAGTTCAAATAAACAAAGGCAAACTCATTTTCATATATAGAAAACTGATATTTGACCTCTTTGGGAACTGCTTAAAGTTGTCCGATTTTACTCAAATTTTGACCATAGCCGTTAAATAACAAATATACAACAATATTTCGGTAGGGCATTAACGAAAATCCAAAGTTGAATGTTCGCTGCCAACCTACTGGCCATATTACAATGCGTTTGCCAGCGCCCTTCCTGCGAGAGCCTAAGGAAGCTTGAGCTATCTAGGCATGGGGGTCGTTAATTTTGCGAGAAAACTACTGCAATTGTCGACTCTTTATTCCAACCAGCGGATACACAAATTGGGTGTAAAACTAGGCTAGTCCGAACCCCCGCGAGGTTAGTAAGACACACATGAACATGGGCAAGCACTGGAGACCTTACACGTGTGTAAACCATGTCACCCATGGTACCAGAAAAAGTGGTCTGGTGAGACCTCGTAGTCTTACTACTTTCAGTTTAAACCCCTTGTAGTTAAGTGACTGGTAAAGGGAAGGTGACTGGCAAAGGGAAGGTGTCGGGGGATGGGGAACTTTTTAATTTTAGTCTTTCTGATTGTTATTCATTTGGGAATAACTAAAAGCTCTCTTTGGAGATTCCCAAACAGCTCACAACGTCCGAGCGATCACGTATTCCCCGGGCAATGTTCAGTGGTAGCAAATGTGAGAAAGCGAAATGTTAAGTAACCTAATCGGCATGCTACCACCAATGCGTCTTAGGAAGTAGGTTAAAGAAGTTACTAAAGCTCAACACAGATGCTCTGTTAATCGCTTTAGCAGCCCCAAAAAACTAGATTCGGGCACGGTGGCATATTAAGCAACTCTCCTTAAATAAAACCAATTATTATGAAAACACGAAGAAAAGAAAGAACAAGAACCCCCACAAAAGCTGTCGACCCCCGCAAACGATATAAGGACTATGATTTAAGGATATGCACCTGGAATGTCCGAACTCTAAACATAGATGGTGCCTCTATCCAACTGGTGGATGTCCTCGACAAATACAAGTCTGACATCACCGCCATACAGGAAATGAGTTGGACGGGACAGGGATGCACACGACGAAAGAACTGTGACATCTTTTACAGCTGTCATGCAGAAAGACACGAATTCGGATGTGGTTTCATAGTCAGCAAGAGACTTGGACGGTTCAACCCTGTAAATGACCGAATAGTCACTATTCGCATCCGGGCGCAATATTTTTACATTACGTTGATTTGTGTACACGCCCCGACGGAAGATAAAGACGATGACATTAAAGATGCATTCTATGAGCGCCTGGAGGAGATATATGTCCGCTGACCTGCACATGTCATTAAAATTGTTCTGGGAGATTTTAATGCTAAAATAGGAAGGGAAGATGCTCTTGGTTCAGCAGCCGGAAAATTCAGTCTACACATCAACACCTCCGATAACGGATTCAGACTAGTTAGTTTCTTTTACCCATCGCATACAAGGTCCTGCGAGTGAGTTATGTGAAAGACTTAAGCCCATTCAACCGAACCTGATTGGACCTTATCAGTGTTACTTTAGACCTGGTAAATCCACGACCGACCAGATATTCACACTACGACAAAGCTGGAGAAGACCCAAAAAATGCAGATCGATACCTAACATCTGTTCATCGACTACAAACCTGCATTCGACAGTCCGATATGACAGAAATTTTTAGATGATATGGCTGAGTGTCGTATCTCTTCGAAGACTTTGCGAGATGACACTGACTGACACAAAGTCTTCAGTGTAAATTGGCAAAAATCTGACAGAGCTATTTTCTACCTAGCGAGGCTTAAGACAAGGCGATAGTCTGTCATGCAATCTCGTTAGCATCATAATGGAGATGATCATACGTTAGGCTGTAGTAAACAGAAATGAACACATATTCCACAAAAGTCATATGCTGCTCGAGTATGCCGATATAATTGGCCGTGGATTACGGGATGTTACTGCGGCTTTTTCGAGCATTGAAAACTAGTTGGCGGAAGTGGGTCTGGAAATACAAGAGGACAAAACGAAGTTATTTGTTTCAACGAACAAAGAGTCCACTCGTCTGGGACGCTGCATGAACGTTGACAACTCTAACTTTAAAGTGGTAGATGATTTTGTTTACCTTGGCTCCGCCACAAAATAAAAATAATAATGTCAGCTTGGAAATCAAAAGACGCGTATTAATCGCCAACCGCTGCTACTATGCGCTAAGCAAGCATTTTAAAGACAAAGTCCTCTCTCGAAGAACAAAGGTTATACTCTAACAGAAACTGATCACAGCTGTCTTGATCTACAGCGCAGAATCCGGGTACATGACTCAAGCGGATCATTCTATTCTGGTAGTCTTCGAGACAAAAATACTTCGCAAAATATTTGGACCCTTTGTCGTTGACGGAGAGTAGCGTCGTCGAATGAATCACGAGCTGTATAACGACATCGAGGTAGTCAAGCGCGATCAAATAGACCGAATGCGTTGGCTTGGCCACGTTGTACGAAATTGTTCTAGTTCAAAGGGTCATCGTGAATAAACTTGATGGGCGGCGCCGGATGGGGCAACCAAAATTTCGTTTGACTGATGAGGTGAAAGAGTTGATATTTACACTTGGTTTGACTAAATACCTTAATTTCCTTTACACCCTATGAATGAGGTATGGGATAGCTTCTCGCGTTGTTGTGAATTAACACGCTTTCAATTTTTATATTCACAACATACGACACCTATTTGTTTATCAACGAATACGAACTTCACTGTTTGAGAAGCTTTTTACTATACATGCCGATAAACTCGACACTTGATACTGCGAAGTTGCTGTCGACAACATCGAGGGGGCCGGCAGTAAAAGTAAAATGTTGATGACTGGAGGCGGGAATCGAACCCGGGATCTCCCGCATGGTAGTCGCGTGTTCTAACCACTATGCCACGGCCGGTCCTAACTAACTACCTACGGAGCTCAAAACACCGAAGCATTTGGAAGCACTTGGAAGCACTTTTGTACGTGCGGCTACTGATAGATGCATTTCTATTGCTGCAGCCAATTAAGAAGAAGAAGAGAACAAGTTTTGCCTGCAGTTAAATTTCGGTAAAAATTTGTTACAAAAATAACCAGTCAGTCGGGCACCCGACTTACATATACCCTCACCCTCAGTAAAACAAAAAAATTACTATTATACTAGCTTTCCCGGCTCGCGATGCTTCACCCATACTTACAATGAATCTTGTTATGAATTTAAGCAATACAGGTAAAATCATCATAAGACGAACAAACACCCCATTTATGTGATTGAAGCTTTATCCCATTAATCTGAGTGATTGTACCGCTTTAGTACCTTATTATACCTAAGAGTACGAATTTCAAAAGATACATTCGTAACGCACATCTTAAATGGACTGGTACTCCCTCTAATTCTATAGAAATCATCATCATATACGATTATATTTTTAGCCTATTGATTTGGGTGATGGTACCAGTTGTATCCCCTTTCTGCCTGTTTACGCCTAAATGTTCGAATTTCTACAACTTCTTCTGTTGGCTCTCAAATTTTATAGGCAGCAATTCTATTTACATTTTCGTAACTTTACCTTTAGGCAGTTGGTCTGGATCATAGTACCAGAATTTCACAAAATTATTTCACACAACTAAAATATTCACTTCAATTTTTGCGACTATACCTTTAGCCGTTGAGTACCAGTTTATTACTTTCGGCATTTTTACTCCTAAAAGGTAAGAATTTCGAAAACCGTCCTTACTTCGTTCTAATTCCATAGGTAGCAAGCCCATAAAAATTATCATGATTATAGCATTAGCCGTTTGGTCTGGGCGAAAATAAAATTTTTATCTCTTTTTTGATTTTTTACCCCATAAAAACCTTCAATCCACTTTGAAAGCGAGCATGTCCATATCAATTTCTGCGATACCCCTAAAAGTATGAATATCCTAAAACCCATTCTTAACTGACTACTAGTTGAAAAGGGGAACAACCACCCCAAATTATATCTTCTTATTTACACCCAGTAATCAATTTGAAATAAATGGATAAAGAAAATGTTATTACAATCATTCTCTTAATATGACTGACTAACAGTAACATTTGTAGCAAATCTCATCTTCATACCTCTAATGGCTATTAAGACATGACTGATTGAAATTTCGGTTTGTGTGGGCGGTGCCACGCCCCTTTTTTAATTGTGTTTTTATGTAGCCTATGATAGTGGCCCTGCGGACAGCACCTCACAGTGAAAATTGCATTACAATATGTCCATTTATTTGGCCAGAATAACAATTTTTTAATAAGGGGCGTGGCTCCGCCCATTTTTCAGCAAGACCTAATCATTCTTATACCAGTAACATATGTAGCAAATCTCATCTTCATACCCCTAATGGCTCGGGCTATATGACTAACTCAAATTTCGGTTTGTCTGGGCGGTGCCACGCCCCTTTTTCTGATTATGTTTTTATGTAGCCTATTTAATTGCAATCGGTCCATTTATTTTGCCCAGAAAACGATTTTTCAAAAGGGGCGTGGCACCGCCCATTTTCCAGCCAGACGTATTCCTCTTTGTATCAGTAACATTTGTAGCAAATCTCTTC
This sequence comes from Muscina levida, assembly GCA_964034835.1. Classification (NCBI taxonomy): domain Eukaryota; kingdom Metazoa; phylum Arthropoda; class Insecta; order Diptera; family Muscidae; genus Muscina; species Muscina levida. Next base: position 121,948,900 of record OZ035883.1, on the reverse strand, counting down.
TTTATACCTTTAATGGCATTTGAGATATGACCGATTGAAATTTCGGTTTGTGTGGGCGGTGCCACGCCCCTTTGTATAATTTTGTTTTTATGTAGCCTAAGATAGAGGCCCTGCGGACAGTACCTCACAGTGAAAATTTCATTACAATCGGTCTATTCATTCAGCGAGTATAACAATTTTTCAATAAAGGGCGTGGTACCGCCCACTTTCTATAAACAAAATTTTTCTATCTTATACGACCGATATATGTACTAAATCTCGACTTCGTACATATAATGGTTTAAAAGATACAGCCATTTTCAAATTCCAGTTGTATGGGGCGGTGCTACGCCCATTTTACCCACTTGCAGTCTGAATTTCCAAAAATCCCTTCTTAGTGCGCGCCTACGTCATAAAAGAAACCTACATTCCAAATTTCACGGTTCTAGCTTTAGCCGTTTGGTTTGGGGAGTGATCAGTCAGTCACCCAAGCCTTTTATATATATAGATTGATATTATTACACGGTTTCTAAAGTGGGCGGAGTTGTACATTTGTATGGGAGGTACCAGAATGGTCGTGTCTAGACTTCCAGATTTCTTCTCTGAAACTTTTTCCTGCTTGAACTTTACCAAATACAGAATTTGGGCACGATCGCGGTAGGTCTACAAATAATATTAATCGATTTATACAGTGGGCGGTACCAGATGGGGCGTGGCTAGACTTTCTGAAAAACTGTATCCTGCAACAGCTATACTAAATAAAGAATTTGGGCACGATCACTTTGGATGTATTGATAAAATTACTCCATCTCTAAATTGGTAGGAAAGATACATATGTACGGGAGGTACCAGAAGGGGCGTGGCTGGACTTTATTCTGTTAAAGCTTTGCAAATACAGAATTTGGGTACGATCCCGTCGGGTGATATTATTACTCGATGTCTAAAGTGGGCCGAATTATGTATTTTTCTATGGGAGGTACCAGAAGGGGCGGGGGCATGTAGCCCATTTGCAATACCGTAAGTAGTTTTGGCGAAATATTAACTCGTGCAAAATTTCTAAACATTTGATTGTATCTTTCGAAAGTTATCGTGCGCACCAGCCGGGCAGCTAGACAGGCGGACAGACAGACAGACAGACAGACAGACTAACGGACATGGCTCAAACGACTTAAAAAGTTATGAATCGAAGTTGGTTCAAAGAAACCTAGGGTCTAAAGTCACTCCTTCTATGTGTTACACTTTCGGGTCGTATCGAATGATATATAACCTCATCCCTAAAGCACCCCATAGACGAGTACTGCTGCAGTTCATGCCGATGAACCCCTAGTATACATGTGTGATTGAACTATTCGATACACACGTATCAATCATAATATTACTTTTAATTGTGAAATGGTAAAACATTTGAGTATTTTTCTGTTTTAAATTTCCTACCACATTATTCTTTTGAAATCATGTTTCATAACACAGGAAAAGACTGGTACAACTCTTTAAATACTACATGTAATCTCTTTTTCGTTAGCTTTTCCATTTTTTTTTTAATTTTTCACCAAAAATAATTATTAAATGTCTTTGTTTACACTTTCATATTACAATTTTCAAAAATCTGACATATAAGTCAAATAAATAAACAAAGTTCATCTGATTGATAGGTGTTCATTTTGAAAATCAAAACTATTTTGATTTTCATACTGCATTGTCCGTGTAACTTATACATTCTCATGCTGAGTCAAATTAACCAATACACATATATTGCCGTTCCAGCGGCAGTACTCGTCTATGGGGCGCTTAAGGGTGATGGCTTAAAAACATTTCAAACTATATCTTCAAGTTATAAGCAAAAACTGCAAATTTAGAGCGTCTGCTTTACAAAATTTTATAAATATTTCCCTCTTTCCCAGCATCTTTCATTTGCTTTCACTATCCCCCACGCTCTTGTTGCTGTCATACCTTAAACCACCCCACCCATGGACATAAGGATACCATCCCACCTGAAGGCGTCGAAACAATTTGTAGCACTCAACACCAGAGAACCCCAGGAGGACGAAAAGAAAAACAATTTAATTTGCACTGATTTTAATCAGTGAAGATAGAAATATTTTTGGGGTGTTCTAGTACTATATATTCACAACTTTTTTTTCCACAAGTATCTTAATGGCTTTTCGAGAAAATTATCTGTTTTGTTTCACTAATGATTTGGTGAGAAATAGAAAGCACGGCAGACAAATCACTGGAAGGGAGACGAGCAACAGAGAGAGAGTGACATTTAGATATTCAAATTATTCCATTTTACTAAGGGAGAAATCCAATAAAATATTTCGATTTGTAGTAATGATTGTACTTAAAATGTAAAAACGAAAGTTAAGACTTAAAAATAATTACCAAAGGATCCCTTAATGATGAAATAAAGAAGGCAGTTCAATCAACATATCCATCAGAGTATTTGTATATCGTTGAAGAAAATTTGTTCAGGTTACAATTGTTAAGCCTCTCCCCTACCCAAATTTATGTAGCATTTTCTCCCCCCGACCCCCTTTGGCCCCATGTAGCCATTTATTTTCATGCCTTCTTAAGTGTTAATTACCCGAATTTCTTTGAAATTACTGTCTTCACTTGATGTCCTTCGCTTTGGTGCAAAGAATTTAACATTGAATAGAAAAGTTTGTGTCCAAAGTTCATAAACAATTGAAGTTAATGATGAGATCCAATTAAGGGCAATTTGTTTAAGTACATTCCTAAACAAAGTCATAAAATTGCAGAAAGAAGAAAACTTTTGTGTTATCGCCATGTGCGGATCTATGAGGAAAATTTAATACCGTAACTAGGAAATACAAACGAATGGTCATTCTAAATGTTGGAGTGGAGGGAAAGCATTTTAATTTGTTTCCAAAATAAAGAAAGTAAAACTTTTTAAAGTAATTAAAAGCAAAGGAAATTTTCATAGCTTTTGATATAAATCGATGACTTCTTTTTGCAAATAACTGACAAAATCTTATAGGTAGATTTTTGGCTATGGTATAAAAGTATAAAAACAAAATACCGTTAAGTTAAAAATGTGTTACATGATTATCTCGTCGGCTAAGGTAACTCTAGTCGACTCCAGCGTTACCATAACGATAAACAAAACCTTACGGAATAATATTGCAGTAAACTTTCCCTAACTAGGATATATCTTTCCTTAATGGTGTAATTCTCGCTAAAAATATACTAGATAAGGCATTCAGATATGAAAACAATGCCGAATTGTATTGTAGCGATGCTGTTGGTTATTTATTATACTCTCGATATGTGTTTATATGATCTGAAACTGCGTTGTCAGATTTCGGATTTCGGAACGATTTGAGATGATCGAAAACTTTTACGCTAAGGCCAATTTGAGATAATCGGTAACTTTATTTTATTGCTGCAAAACTATATAAATCAAAAGGTCAAGATCGTATCGATCTTGGATTGCACTGCTAAGAGTATTTTCAATAATTCAGGTTGTTTGTCAATTCAGGTTCTCATCAGCAACTCAGGAATGAATTAATGTTTCAGGTGTGTTTTAAACTCTGGTTGGTGTGCATACGAAAGTCGTAGTCGTATTGATGATGAGATGAGTTGGGAACTCAGATTCGCATACGCAAGTCGCAGTGGTATTGATGATTCGGATATTCCAACAATTTGAGTTCATATGAGTCATCAACTGAATCAATCAAATGATGATTTAGGTGAGTTCGCAACTCAGGTTCGCATTCGAATTGATGATTTGGGTTTTCCGGCACTTTAAGGTCAGGGTTATATAGGTATTCGGGAACGTGATGATTAATTTTTTTGACGGCGATTCAGGTTCATACGACATTATGATTAAGGTGAGTTAACAACTCAGGTTCGCATATGCAAGTCGCAGTTGTATTGATGATTCAGTTTATCCAACAATTTACGTTCATCACAGTCAACAATTATTTTTTTTACCATGAATAGTGGCTGGGACCGGCCGTGGCTTAGTGGTTAGAACACGCGACTACCATGCGGGAGATCGCAGGTTCAAACCTTGCTCCAGTCATCTTAAAAAAATTGTTCTTTCATTGTCGGTTCCCCTCGAGTGTTGTTGACAGCAACTTCACAGTATTAAGTGGCGAGTCAATCAGCGTGTCTAGTGAGAGCTTCTCAAACAGTGATGTTCGCATTCGTCGATAAACAAGTAGGTGCCGTTAGTTGTGAATCTAAAAATAAAAAGCGTGTTAATTCACAACAACGCGAGAAGCTATCCCATACCTCATTCATGGGGTGTAAGGGGATATTAAGTAAGATAGTGAGCGACGAAGCCTGATGGTTTGGCTAGCCACCCGCCTTCAGGTCCTTTACTGGCTATGAAAACACGAGAAAGAAAAAGTATCAAACGGAACCCCCCAAATGTTGGTGACCCCTGAAAACGTAATAAAAAAAAAAAAAAATTAATTTCCCTTTGCACCCCATGAATGAGGTATGGGATAGCTTCTTGCGTTGTTGTGAATTAACACGCTTTTTTGTTATTAGATTCACAACTAACGGCACCTACTTGTTTATCGACGAATGCGAACGTCACTGTTTGAGAAGCTCTTACTAGACACGACAATTGAATCGACGCTTAATACTGCGAAGTTGCTGTCAACAACATTCGAGGGGAGCCGACAATGAAAGAAATTTTTTTTTTTATTTTTTTCTTTTAAGATGACTGGAGCCAGGTTTGAACCTGCGATCTCCCGCATGGTAGTCGCGTGTTTTAACCACTATGCCACGGCCCGTCCCGTAAACGTAATAAGGACCATGATTTAAGGCTATGCACCTGGAATGTCCGGACTCTCTATAGAGAAGGTGACACTATCCGACAGGCGGATGCCCACAAAAAATATAAGGCTGACATCACCGCCATCCAGGAGATGGATGGACAGGACAAGGATGCTCGCGACGTAAAAATTGCGACATCTATTACAGCTGCCATGCCGGAAAGCATGAAAATGGATGAGGATTTGTAGTTGGCGACTCAAAAATCTTGTCTCGCGATTCAATCCTGTTAGTGATCGAATAGCCGCAATCCGCGTCAAGGCGACATATTTCTACATCACGCTTAATTGTGCTCATGCCCCGATAAAGACGATGAGATTAAAGATGCATTTTACGAGCGCCTAGAGGAAACGTACGACCGCTGCCTTGGCCACGACATTAAAATTGTTCTGGGAGACTATAATGCAAAAATAGGAAGGGAAGATGTTCTTGGTCCATCGATCGGTAAATTCAGACTGAATACCGACACGTCAGACAACGGTCTAAGGCTGATTAGCTTCGCAGCGGGAAGGAACATGGTAGTTGGTGGAACCAGATTCCAGCACAAAAATATCCACAAGGCAACTTGGCTATCCCCCGATCAAAACACTAAAAATCAAATTGATCATGTGATAATTGATGGCAGGCATGCATCTAGTGTCATGGACGTGCGTGTGATCCGTGGTGCTAATATTGGCTCAGATCATTATCTGGTTGCAGCCAAGGTGCGCATAAAATTGAGCAGAGCAAAAAACGCACGTAACCAAACACAAAGAAGGCTGGACATCGCGAAGCTGTAAACCCCAGAGATAGCCACTGCCTACTCCAACCAGCACTTCCAACTTCTACGACACAACGCCTCTACTTCTAAAGAAGTTCCCGATACTCAGTGGCAGCATATTGCGCATTCCATGGCAAACGCCGCAACTACCGTGCTACGATATGAAAAACGGCGCTCAGACGAATCTTGGTACGATGAAGAATGTCGCATAGCGTCTGAGGAACAGGATGCCGCTTATAGGGAACGCTGCAGCCAATTGTAACCCGGCCTGGTTAGGAACGGCACAAGGAGACAATAAAACAGATGAGATAGCTATTTTTAAAAAAAACGTCAGATGAAGGAACGGGAGAACGAGGATATAGAGCGATACAGGGATAGAGGTGAGGCCCGAAAATTTTACCAGAAAGTAAGAGCAAATAGATACGGTAATGGCCTCCCCACCTGTAAGGACAGTGATGGAAATCTGGTCACGGATACGCAAAGTGTGCTGCACATATGGAGAGAACACTTCCAGCAACTGCTGGTTCCAGAAGGCAGCGCACGTGAAGGTGTCACGCCAATTGTCGACGACGGCTTAGGTTTCCCACCACCAAGTCAAGCCGAGGTAAGAAGAGCAATATCGCGGCTGAAAATAATAAAACAGCCAGTGCCGACGGACTTCCGGCAGAGCTCTTTAAGTAAGGTGGTGAGCCTTTTACCCATCGCATATAAGTTCCTGTCGAGTGTGAGACTAAAGCCAGTGGTATCCAACCTGATCGGGCCTATCAGTGTGGCTTTAGACCTTGTACATCAACAACTGACCAGATATTCACACTTCGGCAAATCCTGGAAAAGCCCCAAGAGAAACAGAACGACACGTACCATCGTTTCGTCGAAATTAAAGCTGCCTTCGACAGCCCGATACGTCAGGAACTACTCTAAGCCATGGCTGAGTTTGGTATTCCAGCGAAGCTGATACGTCTTTGCGAAATCACGCTTACTGACACGAAGACTTCAGTGAAGATTGGCAAGGAGCTTACGGAGCCATTCTATACCAGACGATGCCTAAAACAAGGCAACTGCCTATAGTGTGACCTCTTCAACATAGTGATGGAGGTGGTAATGAGAAAAGCTGCTGTAAACACGAGTGGTTGATAATATTATATACCTAGGCTCCGCCATCAACAAAACAAACAATGTCAGCCTCTAGATCCGGAGAAGAATCCTGCTTGCTAACAAATGCTACTACGGACTAAGCAAGCGATACAATGACAGAGCCCTCTCTCGACGAACAAAACTCTAGCTATACCAGATACTGGTTCTACCTGTCTTAATGTATGGTTCAGAATCCTGGGTAGTATTCGAGAGAAAAATACTCCATAAAATATATGGGGCCCATCATCGTTAACGGAGAGTATCGGCGTCGTATGAATCACGAGCTGTACGAGCTGTTCACTGACATTGACGTGGTCAAACGCATTAAGGTGTACAGCGGTTGCGTTGGCTAGGTCATGTTGTACGCATGGACGAAAATGTCCCAGCTCGAAAAGTCTTCGACAATGAACTCGATGGACGGCGCAGAAGAGGGCGACCAAAACTCCGTTGGAAAGACCAGGTTACTGAAAACCTTACAGAACTTGGTGTGACTAACTGAAGAAGAAGCGCAAGAGATCGAGCCGCTTATAATACTTTTCTACGTGCGGTATATATAATCCAATGGGATTGCAAAGAAGTGCCATCTAAGTAAGTTAGTAAGTGTCAGTCAACAATTCAGGATTGTTTCAGCGCCTCGAGAATACATTGATGATTAGGGTTTTTCGGCAGTTTAAGATCAGGATCGTATCGAGAACGTTATGATTAGTATTTTGTCGACAATTCAGGTTCGTCGTCAACTCAGGTTCACACAAATTGATGATCCAGGTGTTTTGACAGCTCAGGTCCGCATACGCAAATCGCAGTCATATTAATGTTTCGGTTATTCCAACAACTAAGGTTCATATCAATCATCAATTCAGGATTGTTTCAGCGTCTCTGGAACATGATAATTAGTGTCTTGTCTTGTGTCACTAACTCGTTTCTTGGTGACTCAGGTTTGGGTTGGTAACTTAGTTTCATTGTTGATTTAAATCTTCTAAAGTATTTAGATGCTCAAACAATTCGGAAACCTTTACGCTCCGAATGATTTGAGATCGAAAATTTTATTCCTTATTATATCGGTACTGGGTAAGGTGGTGAAAAGGATATTTTCGACAATTCTCTTGATTAGGATACTTTTGGAAATTTTAGTACTTATCGGCAAAATATTGCTGATTCAGATCTCTCGGCATTTTAGGTTCATCACCAATTCAAGTTCGTATCAGCAACTCCAAGTCATATTGATGATTCAGGTTTCCCAAAAATTTAGGTTTATATCAATCAACAAGTCAGGTTCATTTCAGTATCTCAGAAACGCATAGATGACTGGGGTTTTCCGGCAATGTAAGGTCAGGATCGTATCGGTTCTAGGTAACTTCCCTTTTTAATACCGGTGTGTTGGCAGCTCAGGTTTAAATACACGATTCACAGTGGTATTGATGATTCGGGTTTCACAGCAATTAAGGTAGATATCAAGCGACATTTAATGTTTGTTTCAACAACTCGGGAATTCGTCGATGATTCTGTACTCAATACTCGGGAACGTAATGATAGGTTTCACGTCACCAACTCAGGTTCGTATTAGCAACTCGAGAACGAATTGATATTTCAGGTATGTTCGTAACTCAAGTTCGTGGCAACAAGATGCGGTCGTACTAATGATTCGTACTAATGGTGTTATTCTACCTTATTATCTTCTGAATAAAGTATTTAGATACCTGAACAATTCAGAAACTTTTACGCTTCGGACGATTTGAGAGATCTAAAACTTTATTATATACCGGTCTAATAAATCAGGATTATATCCGTTATTGGAAACATGATATTTATAATATTTTTAGCCAGGATTAGGATCTCTCCGTATTATAAGTTCGTCGTCGTCGGTATTACAAGTTCGTATCAGCAACTCGAGAACGAATGGATAATATAGGTGTGTTGGCAACACGGTATCGTATCAACAACACCTTGTCGTATTGACAATATTGATTATTCTGGCTTTTCGACATTTCAGGTATATATAAGAAATTGGGCACTGTATTGATAATACGGGAATGTCGTTAATTCTGTTCCGCTTTAGTAACTCGAGAATGTATTTCTTTTTTTCATCTATTCAGGTTAATACCAACAAGTTGGGAAGCTATTAATGATTCAGGTACGTCGTTAATTAATTCAACTAGGTATCATGTTGGTACTTCTGGATTGTCGGCAATTCATGATTGCATCTGATACTAGGGATAATGTTGTTGGTTTGTCACTAATTCAGCAACGTTTTTGAAACTCGGGATTGAATTGGTGAATCCTGATTGTCGGCAATTCAGGTTCATATCTGCAATTAGATTTCTTGCTGGAGTTCGGGTGTGTCGGCAATTCAGCTACGGTTTTGCAACACGAGAACGTGTTTATGAATCGGGATTGTCGGTAGTGTTTTTTTTTATACGCATTTGTCGGTTTTTAAGCTACGTATCTGCAACTGGCGATGGAGTAGGTGATTAGACGTTGTCGACAATTCAGCTTCATTTCTGTAACTTGGGATCGTGTTGGTGAATCGGGCTGTCGGTTATTAAGCTATGTATCTGCAATTCTGAATCGTATAGGTGTTTCGGTCCATCGGCAATTAAGTTTCGTTTCTGAAACTCGGGATGGAGTTGGTAGTTTTGGTTTGTCAGCAATACAGCTTCGTATCTCCCAATCGAAAACGAGTTGGTGAAACGGAGTTGTCGGTAATTTACCTTCTTTTCTGCAACTCGGTATCGTGTTGGTGATTTGGATTTGTCGGCTATTTAGCTTCCTTTCTCCGGATCTTGCTATGTTGATATTTGTCCTCAACCAACGGGTAGGAGTGTAATACATAGGAGGTGTGACTTTAGACCCTAGGTTTATTTGAACCAAATTCGATTCGTGACTTTTTTAAGTCGTTTGAGCTATGTCCGTCTGTCTGGCTGTTATGCGCACGATAACTTTGAAATTTTGCACGAGTTAATATTTCCCCAAAACCACTTACGGTATTGCAAATGGTCTACATGGCTCTGCCCCTTCTGGTACCTCCCATACAAATACATCATTCCGCCCTCTTTAGAAATCGAGTAATAATATCAACACTCCCAACGGGATAGTACCCAAATTCTGTAGTTAGTAAAGCTATAACAGGATAAAGTTTTGAAAAAAAAAATTGGAAGTCTAGCCACGCCCCTTCTGGTACCTCCCATACAAATGTACCTTTCCGCCAACATTAGAGATGGAGTAATAATATCAATAAATACAAGGCGGTCGTACCCAAATTTTTTATTTACTAAAGCTATAGTAATTTACAGTTTTGGAGAAAAAAAACTGGAAGTCTAGCCACGGCCCATCTAGTACCTATCATACCCATCTGGTACCGTCCACTTTAGAAATCTGTGAATATTATTAATAGACCTAACCCGATCGTGCCTAAATTCTGTATTTAGTAAAGATTAAGCAGAATAATGTTTTTGAGCAAAAAATATGGAAGTCTAGACATGCCCCTTCTTGTACCTCCCATACAAATGTAGCACTCCGTCCACTTTAGAGATGGAGTAATAATATCAATACAATCGACACGATCGTGCCCAAATTCTTTATTTAGTAAAGCTATAGTAATTTACAGTTTTGAAGAAAAAAAAAACTGGAAATCTAGGCACGGCCCATCTAGTACCTCCCATACATATCTGGTACCGCCCACTAAAGAATAAAGATTTTGGGAAAAAATCTGGAAGTCAATACACGACCGCATGTACGGATACACCTAAAAATTTAGGTCCCGCTGTGTGCATCCTAAAATAGATGCGTGTTAATTCACAATAGCACGAAACGCTATGCCATACCTCATTTATTGGGTGTAAAGGGGAATTAAGTTTATTATTATATTGCTGAATATGCACGGACGATATTCATCCCGTTTCATAAGCCTAACTATAACATAACTATAATGTTATTATAATCTTAACGTTACCATAACCAAACAATAACCTAACCAAAGCGTAAACATAACCTAATAATAAAATTATCATAACCAAACAGTAACTTACCACTATATAAACTTAACATAACTATAGCGTAATCATAATATATCCAAAGCCTTACTCCACGAAAACCCAACAATAACTTAACCATAATTGTACCATAATCCATCCTTTAATTTAACCGCAATCCACTACTTGAACACAACAAAGAAATAAACTAACCAAGCCCAACAATAGCCAGCCTTAAGTAACCTAACCATAACCTACTCAGAAACTAAAAGAAACACAAATGTAGCATAGCCTTAACCTAAGTTAACCCAATCCCAACCTAACCAAAACTATAATTGAACTGTAAGCTTATTAAAGATGAACTATAAATAACCCAGCAGTAACCTTGATACAATCGTATCTAACCAAATTCTACCCAGAACCTAACCTGTAACCTATTCATAACCTAACCATAACCTTACCGTAACATCACCGTAATTAACTATAACCTTACAATAACCCAACTATAACCTTACCATACCCTTACTCTATCTATGAACATTAGCTTTAAATACATTAAACAAAAACGAATCTTAGAATATTTACTCAAATACAATATATTCTACTATTCACTTTCCAGCCTTTTTCTACTCGCTGTCCATCAATGTTTCACTCATGTATCTATCAATTTACATACAATTTTCTCACATATACAACACTCAGATGTACAAATATCTTAAAACTAATGTTATCTTCATTTGTAAACACTTTAATTTATTTTCCTTCTCTCATTCAATTTTCACTAATTGAGCTGGCTTATAAAAGCAAATTTTCCATATGATTCCATTAGAATCTTTCTTTAAATTTCGGACATCATCATTTCATAAGTTTCCATTATTGCCACAACTGAGTCAATGGAGTCGTATATTTTAACTGTGTCACATATTTCAGATGGTACCACAAAACCAAATGCAGTCTAATATCAAGATATGTGTCATTCTTGCGCTCAGCCTTTGACCACTTGGTTGCATTTCTCACTCATCCAGTGTTGTGTGTACCACATGAATATCATGGCTGTATGCAATACTATAGATGGAATTGCAAATATGTTTTATAGCTGTAGAGCGAATTGCATATGATTCTTTGGTGTAGACAAATGGTAATGGACGACTATAATGAACACTTCGGATGTGCAGTAATTTTTCATGGTAATACAAATTTAAAAATTCTTGGTTACAATGGCTATAAACATAGAAAAATCATAAGATATAAAACAAACTTACTCCAGATATATAGAAACTTCTCTAAGAAACTGTCAGCATCCTAGCAAAATCTGACAATCGTCGTTGTGTACTCCAGAATTATCGTTAACGATTTCTCCAGCACTTACTACTTCCATTTATTCAGTTATATATAAAGTCACTCAATCACTAAAACCTCCATGACCGTAGGGTATCCAAATCACATCTCCATTGATGTCGACCATCAACAATGTGAACAAAATTTGTGGTGCCAAACTCATATATTTTCATTAGACCAACAAAAGCCAGCAGAGACCATCCTTTGCCATTACCAACACTAGCGCCAACACCAACGCCATCACCACCATCGATGCAATAACAAACGAGTCAACTTCATTACTTCATTATCCAGTGACAGTAAATTTTGACACATTGTGAACCACACGGGCAACCCGGAAAATAAGGCAAAAGAGCCAAAGAGATATTTGTTGTACAGGCAGCTGACCTCAGCACCAGAATGAAAACATTGAAGAGAATAACAATGTCAGGGATAGTATATAATAGTGCAGCGATTCAAGCAGCAAATAGAATGATTTTAAAGTCAGAGACGGGTAGCAGAAGTTTTACAAGTTATTTAACAAAAGTATCAAGGAAGGTGAAGGTAGCCTATGTCACTAGAATAGCGATGGTATGTAGTCCTTAGCTACTTGTATAAAATAAAGTACCATAACCTAACCATAACCTAACCATAACCTAACCATAACCTAACCATAACCTAACCATAACCTAACCATAACCTAACCATAACCTAACCATAACCTAACCATAACCTAACCATAACCTAACCATAACCTAACCATAACCTAACCATAACCTAACCATAACCTAACCATAACCTAACCATAACCTAACCATAACCTAACCATAACCTAACCATAACCTAACCATAACCTAACCATAACCTAACCATAACCTAACCATAACCTAACCATAACCTAACCATAACCTAACCATAACCTAACCATAACCTAACCATAACCATAACCTAACCATAACCTAACCATAACCTAACCATAACCTAACCATAACCTAACCATAACCTAACCATAACCTAACCATAACCTAACCATAACCTAACCATAACCTAACCATAACCTAACCATAACCTAACCATAACCTAACCATAACCTAACCATAACCTAACCATAACCTAACCATAACCTAACCATAACCTAACCATAACCTAACCATAACCTAACCATAACCTAACCATAACCTAACCATAACCTAACCATAACCTAACCATAACCTAACCATAACCTAACCATAACCTAACCATAACCTAACCATAACCTAACCATAACCTAACCATAACCTAACCATAACCTAACCATAACCTAACCTAACCATAACCTAACCATAACCTAACCATAACCTAACCATAACCTAACTATAATCATAAACTAACCACAATCATGACCTTAAGTCGTTTGTCCGACTGGTAAGCATGATAACTTTCGAAAGATGTTACCAATTGTTTTGAAACTTTGCAGGTGTAATATTTTTCCAAAACCACACTCGGCGATCGTGTCCAAATTCTGTATTTAGTAATGCTTTTACTAGACACTTGTTACCCGACTGAAACTTTCTCACTTGTTTTTTGTATTCTGCGTGTGTTCTCCAGTTAGTCCTACCAGATGGTGGCACGTCGCCTACCACTTGGTCCTTCCAACGGAGTTTGGGTCTCCCTGCACTGCGCCGTCCTTCAGGTTCGCCTTCAAACTGCTTTCTCGCTGGAGCATTTACATCCATTTTGACAACATGACCCAGCCATCGTTGTCGTTGCATTCTGACTCTTTTAGCTACGTCGATGTCGTGGTAAAGCTCATACAGCTCATGGTTCCTCCGATGGCGAAACGCGCCGTCGACACAGGTAGGTCCATAAATTTTTCGGAGTACTTTTTTCTCGAATACTCCCAGGTTTTGTATGTCCGTTATCGTAAGCACCCATGACTCGGCAGCATACAAAAGAACGGGTAAGATTAGCACCTGGTAAAGCTGTTTCTTAGTATCCCGAGATAAGGTGGTGTTACTAAAGTGCTGCCGAAGTCCGTAAAAACAACAATTGGCTAGCACTATTCTCCGCTTAATATCTTGGCTGACATTATTTTTTTGTTGACGGAAGATCTGAGGTAGGTAAATTCATCGACTACCTCAAAACAATAATTGTCAACGGTGCGTCCCCATCAAGAGGACTCTTTGTTCGTCGAAATCATTATTTTTGTTTTATCCTCGTTGACCGCTAAACCCATATTTGCCGACTCATTTTCTAGTGATGAGAAAACTGCAGTAACATACCGCAGATTTCGGCCAATGATATCTATATCATCGGCGTAGGCTAGTGGCATGTGGCTCTTGTGGAATATGGTGCCAGACATGTTGACACCAGCCTTTCTCATACCTTCTCCATAACTATATTAAATAGTGTACATGACAGTCTATCGCCCTGCCTGAGACCTCTTTCCGCGTTGAATGGTTTAGACTGATCCTTACCAATCTTAACCGAGGATTTGGTGTATTCCGAAGTACATCAGCAAAGTCGAATTAGCTTTGCAGGAATACAAAACTCGGACATGGCCTCATACAGCCTATTCCTTATCGGAGAGTCGAAAGCAGCTTTTTAATCGACAAAGAGGTGGTAGGTGTCGATCTGCTTTTCGTGAGTTTTTTCCAGGACTTGTCGTAGAGTGAATATTTGATCCGTCGTAGATTTACCAGGCCTAAAGCCGCACTGATATGGTCCAATTAGTTTTTCTACAATTGGCTTTAGACGTTCACACAATATGCTTGAAAGGACCTTGTACGCAATTGGTAATAGGCTTATTCCACGGTAGTTCTTACATTCACTACGATATCCATTTTTGTATATGGGACATAACAGACTGAGACTCCAATCCCCGGGCATGCTCTCCTCTAGCCAGATGTTCTCCATGAGCTGATGCATGCTCCTAATCAGCTCCTCCCCGCCAGCCTTAAACAATTCAACAGGGAGACCATCGGCTCCAGCAGCTTTATTATTTTAAGGCGGGAGATGGCCATACGTATCTCGCTCTGGCTCGGAGGTGGACAGTTAATACCATCGTCATGGATTGGAGCGGGGTCTTCTGGAGTGGTGTCAGTATCCTCTTCTTCAGCTCCTTCTTTTTTTCTTCTAAAAAGACGAGTTGCCTCTCGTCTCTTCTCCCTGTGCCGTTCACGAACAGCTCGCCTTGCCATTGGCTGCAGTTTCGCTCTGTATGCAGCATCCGTCTCTCTCGTGGCATTGCTACATTCATCATTGTGCCAGGCATCTTTTTGAGACAGCTTTGAGTACCCAAGTACGCTTCTTGCAGTCCGTTCTATGGAGTCGGCTATATATTGCCACTGCGAGGTTATTTTATCAGGGGTTGGATAACTCCGCAGCACTTGAGTTAGGTGGTTGGAGTAGGCGTCTGCTACCACTGTGGTCCGCAGTTTACCGATGTTCAGCTTTCGTTGTGCCTGGTTACGTAAGTTTTTCGTACGTTTACTTATTACCATCTGTTAAATGTTAATGCAGCCTGCTCAAAAGACAATAAGGAACCAATCTTATATAAAAAAAAACTACTCTCTGCAACAGCAAAATATGAATAAAAACATACAGACAATTATAGTACAATCATGATAATGATAGTCTGAATGGCCTATTAATTCCTTTAACTTTTGACGTTGTTGCAATTATCTGTCCCTATTCCATTTAAGGTTTCAGCCATCTGATATATACAGTCTCCTCCTTTTATTTTTTTACTTCCTTCCCTCCCTTCCAACTCCAACAGCTCTGGCCAACAATATGAGCCAAACTCTGCCATTTATCATCGACGAGTGAAATACTCCACGTCCACAATGCAATGCAACAACGAGTGAAATATTTGCACCATAACCATTTGAATTTCAAGAACCATTAAAAAGTATAAAAACGTGATTTTCATGATCAAAATATATTCAAAATAGACGAGTACCAAGCGAAATACAGACATCCGGGGTCATGCCAATGAACACTATGGCAGTCGATGATGTTGTCTAAAACCGAAACCCGGTTTGATTGAAAATTTAAGAATTATAATTGAAGTCGCTGCTACTTCACTAATAAAAACAACGAGAGGTACGTACCATTTGTATACTTTGGGTAACTTTACAGAAGCAACTATGACAAAGTGTTAATCTTTACGGTATTCTTGTATTTAACTAAACTAATGTCTCTTTGTCCTATATCGCAAATTTCCGCCAATCCGGTTCGTAGCACTTTATATATAAAACCATTTAACCAAATCCCCATATCTATCATGTCAATAACCAAATGCTGCAAGAGCACACACACATACTCCCCAACCCAACCGACACATGTTGCCACAAATATTATAGAGAGAGAATGCATTCAATAAATTTTATTTCTCTATTATTGTAAATGGATTTTTAGTTCTTTTGTTCGCGAATTTTCAACAAATGCGAAAGTACAATCGTTGAATTTTTGGCGACCGGAGGTTTTATGGTTGACTGATGTCAGCCACAACCCAATGAGGGTGGCGAGATAGGAAAACGAAGAACAAATGTTTGCAATTCGGTTTGAGGGCACCAACGATTGAATGATGAACCAGGATATGATGAAGTTTCACACACACGAAACCAAAACATAAAATATATAGAACAATGTAGGGGTTAACAACAACAGTGGGGGAAATGTGCTCTAACTAGGGTAACAAAGTTGTTGCAAGACAGATATGAAAATACAGGTAAAGGTCACTCACTGGTAAAGTGTGTAGACCAGTATTTGAAAGACAAGGTGGCAATTATATGAAATTAAAGTTAAAAAAGTCCTCAATTCAAAACTTATTTGCATACCAAATGATAGGGTTGAACTGGAAAGCATTGTGGACCACATCACTCACTACATCTTTTCAATAGTTCGCTTGAGGAAGCCTTTGTGACCAAACCAATAAGGTAGAATTCTGAACTAACGGATAGGAAGAAAGTCTGTAGACCAAACTTGCGGGGGTCAATGATGGCTGGGATGACTACAAGGGGCAGATCAAAATATATAATATAAGAACCAGTTAAGAAAATCGAAAAGACGTTCTCGACACACCCACCGTCTGGAAAAGGTCTCAGATAGCACAATGCTAAGGGAGTAACTATCCACTACAACCAGCACAGTGGGTTACCTACAGCATGACGATAACTATTGGGCCAAGAAAAGTGAGCAATGGCTTAATGTACTTCTAGAAAGTTTCGAAGTAATTTTCAGGGGCTGCCACATACTGGAAGTCATTCCCCACATTTGGTACATTTGACCCCGCTAAGCACAACGAAAGCTGGACATCGGTAAACTGCGTACAACAGAGGTAGCGGACGCCTACTCCTACCACCTAACTCAACTGCTACTGAATGCTCCAACCCCTGATAAAAATACCTCGCAGTGGCAATATATAGCCGACTTCATAGAACGAACTGCGAGAAGCGTACTTGAGTACTCAAAGCCATCTCAAGGAGGTACCTGCTACGATGATGAATGTCGCAATGCCACGAGAGAGACGGACGCTGCATACAGGACGAAACTGCAGCCAATGGCAACGCGAGCTGTTCGTGAACGGAACAGGGATAAGAGACGAGAAGAGAGAGAGAGTTAAAAACAACAAAGCTGCTGGAGCCGATGGTCTCCCTGCTGAATTGTTTAAGGCAGGCGAGGAGAAGCTGATTAGGAGCATGCATCAGCTCATGGAGAATATCTGGCTGGAGGAGAGCATGACTGGGGATTGGAGTTTCAGTCCGTTATGTTCCATATACAAGAAAGGAGATATTAGTGAATGTAAGAATTCAACAGACTGAAGTCCGATTTTACAGACCTAAGTCCGATTTATCATACCGAAGATCGATTCAACAGACTAAAGTTCGATTTAACAGACTAAAGCGATTCAACAGACCGAAGTCCGATTTAATAGACCGAAGTCCGATTTAAAAGACCGAAGACCGATTCAACAGACCGAAGGCTGATTTAACAGACCGAAACCCGATTCAGCAGACCGAAGTGCGATTCAACAGACCGAAGTCTGTATCAACAGTTCGAAGTCCGATTCAACAGACCGAAGTGCGATTTAACACACCGAAGTCCGATTCAACAGACCGAAATCTGATTTAACTGACCGAAGTCTGATTTAACAGACCGAAGTCCGATTTAACTGACCGAAGTACGATTTAACAGACCGAAGTACGATTCAACAGACCGAAGTCCGATTTAACAGACCGAAGTACGATTTAACAGACCGAAGTACGATTCAACAGACCGAAGTCCGATTTAACAGACCGAAGTCCGATTCAACAGACAGAAGATGTTTAAAAGATTGGAGTCCGATTCAACAGGCCAAAGTCCGATTCAACAGGCCGAATTCCGATTTAACTGACCGAAGTTTGATTTAACAGACCGAAGTCCGAATTAACTGACCGAAGTCCGATACAACAAACCGAAGTCCGATTTAACAGACCGAAGTCCGATTCAACAGACCAGAGTCCAATTTAAAAGACCGAAGTCCGATTCAACAGACCGAAGTTGAGTTGAGACGAGTTGAACCAAAGGAATTTGTGTTAAACCAACCAACCGAAGTCCAATTAAACAAAGGAATATTTCTTTCGATAAATTATTGCCCTGAGAAGGGAAGAGCAATAAACTTTTCTGCGCCAACAACCGACGAATTTACCAACCAAAATTCTCGATCATTTATATAAGTTAAGCTCGATGTAATGAGAAGTATATCGCATCAAACTGCATCGATTAACACTTTCCCTTGTGATATCGTTTCCTGAATGTTTGTGAATGAATGTCGGTCGTCGTGCTCATTCGCCGTTTGTGGCGGTAGCCGAATGTGTCATTGGTGGCAGACACGTGCTTTGGCGAACGCGTCATTTGCTGCAGTCGTGTGATTGATGGTATTTTTGTTT
This sequence comes from Muscina levida, assembly GCA_964034835.1. NCBI lineage: Eukaryota > Metazoa > Arthropoda > Insecta > Diptera > Muscidae > Muscina > Muscina levida. Next base: position 121,930,025 of record OZ035883.1, on the reverse strand, counting down.
TCTCTTCAAGTGTAAGGAGATTGGGTTGGTTGGTGATATGCAAGGGTAAATGAAGAGCGAGTATATTATAGGTGGTTAGAGTTTATAAGGCCACAATTGTGTAGTTAGCGCTAGAACTAGATATATAGAAGGCATATATGTACGGACGACTTGCGTCACGTTATAAATACACGGGAGTTTTTGCTGATGATAATATGTTCAATTTTATTTTTGGTTGTGCGATGAGGAAATAGTCTGCCGCCAATGAAAAGATTGTAATTGACAAAGAGGTCGGATAGTAATTTGCCGTTCTCGGTCATAGATCCAGTTCCGTGGTGACCCATTATTGAATCCATGTCAGTGTTGTTATCAGCCTGTTGTGCAATAATGTCGCCAATAAGGACGAAGATGTCGGTGACATCATGGAGCACTTGGTTAGATTTTTGTAAAGAAATTGGCCCCCTATCGGAAGAAATTTTTACAACTGATAGAATATAGTCCCCCTTTTATGCCCTCACCCAACGTACAACGTATCCAAGCCCACGCATTCGGTGTATTTGAACGCGCTTGACTACGTCGATGTCGTTGTACAGTTTATACAGCCCAAGATTCATTCGACGACGGTACTCGCCGTTAACGATAATGGGTCCAAATATTTTGCGTAGTATTTTTCTCTCATAAACTCCCAGAATTTATTGATCCGCTTGTGTCATTACCAAGGATTCTCCGCTGTAGAGCAAGACAGATAGGATCTGAGTCTTGTAGAGTTGGAGCGCTTTGTCATTAAATCGCTTGCTTAGCGTATAGTAGCAGCAGTTGGCGAACAATACTCGTCTTTTGATTTCCAGGCTAACATTATTATTTTTGTTTATGGCGGAGCCAGGGAAGACAAAATCATGTACCACTTCAAAGTTATAGTTGTCAACGTTCACACTGCAGCCCAGACGAGTGAACTTTTTGTTTGTTCAAACAAATAACTTGGTTTTGTCCTCATTTATAACCAGACCCACTTCAGCCGACTGCTTTTCAATGGTCGAAAAAGCCGCAGAAACATCCCGGAATCCTCGGCCAATTATATATATACCAGTCTGCAGCCTTCGGCATGATCATTTCCATTACGATGTTAAAGAGATCGCAGGACAGACTATCGCCTTGTCTAAAGTCTCGCTGGGTAGAAAATGTCTCTCACAGATTTTTGCCAATTTTCACTGAAGACTTCGTGTTAGTCAGTGTCATCTCGCAAAGTAGTATTAGCTTCGCGGGGTTACCAAACTCAGCCATAGCATCCAACAATTTCTGTCGTATCGGACTGTCGTTTACAGCTTTGTAATCGATGAACAGATGGTAGGTGTCGATCTGCATTTCATGGGTCTTCTCCAGGATTTGTCGTCGTGGACTTACCAGGTCTAAAGCCACACTGATAAGGTCCAATTAGGCTCGCTAGAATGGAATTTAGTCTTTCATATAACACGCTCCTGTCCAGCGTGTTATTGTATGCGATGGGTAAGAGGCTAATCCCGCGATAGTTGGTACACACACTTGGATCGCTTTTCTTAGAACACTCAGATTCCAATCATCGGGCATGCACTCCCTGAACCAAATAGTGTTTATGAGTTAGTACATACACGTTGCCAGCTCATCGACGCCGGTTTTAAAAAGCTCTGCAGGTAGTCCACGGCTCCCGCAGCTTTATTATTTTTAAGCCGTGCAATGGCCGTGTTGATCTCGTTTTGGCTAGGTGGTGGACACTTATGCTGCCTTCGGGAACGAGTAGAGATTGAAAGTGTCCCCTCCATATTTGCAGCACAATCAGAGTGTCCGTGACCAGATTATCGTCTCTGTCCTAACAGGTAGGTATCCATGTTCCTAAACCGTGCAATTGCCGTGTTGATCTCGTTTTGGCTCGGTGGTGGACACTTATGCTGCCTTCGGGAACGAGTAGAGATTGAAAGTGTCCCCTCCATATTTGCAGCACAATCTGAGTGTCCGTGACCAGATTTTCGTCTCTGTCCTAACAGGTAGGTATCCATGTTCCTAAACCTTTGCTTTTGACGCTTTGGTAGAACTTTCGGGCCTCACCTCTATTCCTGTAGTTTTCGATATCCTGGCTCTCTCTTTTCTTCCACAGACGCTTTTTCCGCCTGAAGAGGCGATTTATCTCCCTCTTGATCATAACCCAGTACGGTCGTTGAGGCAGTGGTCATAGAATTCGCAATATGCTGGAGTAATTGAGAGAGATGATTGGAGTAGGCATTGGCTATCTCGGTGGTATGCAGTTTTGTGATGTCTAGCTTTCTTTGCGTTTGATTACGAGTGTTTTAGCACTACCTTATCGTGTGCGTACGTTGGCTACAACTAGGTGGTGATCCGAGTCAATATTTGCAACGCGCATCACACGCACGTCCATAACGCTTGAAACATGCCTTCCATCAGTTACCACGTGACCAATCTAATTTCTTGTATTTTGATCGGGAGATATCCAGGTTGCCTTGTGGATATCTTTATGCGAAAATCTTGTTCCTTCTTCCAGGCCAGCGGTCATATATCTATTCCAGGCGCTCATAGAATGCATCTTTAATGTGATCGCCTTTGCCATCCGTTGGGTCGTGTACACAAATCAGCGTAATGTAAAAATATTGCGGCCGGATACGAATAGTGGCTATTCGGTCACTTACAGGGTGAAACCGCGAAACCAGTTGTCGAAGTCTCTTGCCGACTATGAAACCACATCCAAATTCGTGTCTTTCTGCATGGCAGCTGTAAAAGATGTCACAGTTCTTTCGTCGTGTGTATCCCTGTCCCGTCCATCTCATTTCCTGTATGGCGTTGATGTCAGCCTTGTTTTTGTCAAGGACATCCGCCAGTTGGATAGAGGCACCATCTCTATATAGAGTTCGGACATTCCAGGTCCATATCCGTAAATCATGGTCCTTATAACGTTTGCGGGGGCCGTCGACATTAGGGGGGTTCTTGTTTTCATAATAATTGGTTCTGTTTAAGGAGAGCGGCTTATTATGCCACCGCTCCCGATTCTAGTTTCTTGGGGCTGCCAAAGCCACTAAGAGCTTCAGTAACTTGTGTTACCTAATTGCTTAGACGCATCGGTGATAGCATGCCGATTAGGTTACTCAACATTTCACCTTCTCACATTTGCTACCACTGAACATTCGAACGAATGTATTGCCCGGGGAATACGTGATTATTCGGACATTGTGAGCTGCTTGGGAATCTTCAAAGAGAGCTTCTGGTTATTTCCAAATGAAGAACAATCAGAAGGACTCAAATTTGAAAATTCCCCATTCCCCTTTCCAAAGATATAAATTACTTTAATATCCAAGAAAAACCTTAAAAATACTAAATAAACCTCGACCAAATGTAACTCATTTATTATTTTGTTTCGTGAATATCTCTTAATCCTTATGAGATATCCTTTATATATGTAAGGCTTTGAAGCTTTTTCTATTTAAATATAAAACACCCGAGATTACCAACTTTGGAGCGACACCCTGATGATGTCTAAATCATCTGGAAAACACACTTAGCTTCAACAATGTGAAATTTCATCTAGACACAATTATCCGTTTACAAGTTACAGAATTTTTTCCAACATAACTATGTTTTCGTGCCACTGTGCATTAGTAACCCCTACATTTAAATCCTTAGACCATGGCCCTTGTCATTAAAAGTATCCCCTTCCAACAAATTCTGCTTAAATTACTCTGCTTGCAAATTTCAAATGTTTAAAAACAATTAGAAAAATCAACGGCTTTCTAAATATAGAGTTACCCTGCAATCATGCTGTCCATCTCCCCCGCCTCGTAGCCTTAACAAAGACATAGATTGGAATGATAAATATGCACGATGTCGCCGTGTTTGTACTGACACACGAAAATTCCAGTTGAAGTTGACAATGAATGGCACTTGACTTGTTGTGCAATAGGGCTACAATGCATACATGCACACACACACACACACCTACAATCACACACCATGCAACAAGATACTCAGTCCAATTTAGTTGAGAGTCCACGCGACACGAAGGATGCACCACCAGTGCTGCTGGAAGACACAACAATCAAAATCAAATCCAAAAACAGTGTCACATTCTAGAACAAACATGGTGTCAGTGTCAGTTGTATGCTGCATCTGCTGCCTAGATAACGCCAAATACTTGATGTCTGCAAGAATGCTGAGCAGGCAACCGAGTCGTGCAACTAAAGTCCTGCGACATTTCTTTCTTCCCTACAACTTTGTGTATATGAATGTCAGGTGTTGTTCCAATTTGGTGATATACAAATTAAATGCAATTTTAATGTTTGCTGAAGTGGCTGTAAGAGAAACCTTCAGTTAATTGGTAAACGCGTGAGGACGACACACACACAGCCATACACACATTTTGGGGTCCTTTGGTGCATAGCACAGCGACATACCATGTAAGAGGATTTTGTTGAAAGTTATCACTTTTTTGGCGGTGGGAAGAAAAAAACTTTTCTCTCCTCTTACAGCTGCAGATAGTTGCAGCTGCTACTCATATGTTTTTAACCTTTATGCAACTTCTAAAAGCAGAGACTTGGTAAACCTTCTGTACTTTCCCATAAGCATTTAGACAGGGGGGAAGGGGGGTGTTAAGGGTACTTTTCAACTCCCCGGCTTTTGTGAATGTGCATCACATGTGCGTTTTATGGCTGTGCTAAATTGCGAATAACGCTAATGGCAACCAAGTGCGGTTTGGGCTGAGTTGGCTGAGTTGCCTTCCTCCAGGGATGCCATCATGTGATATTACGTCAGCAATGGCCACAGGTGGAATTCACTGATTAAAACGATGTTTCGCCACGCAATCAAATGTACGAAAGTGCTCAGAGCGTGCGAACTGTGTTGTTTAAGTGTAACAAGATGTCAACGAGGTTAGTTTGCTCTTGCAGTACATGATGCGGTTAGTTGAGTTGCAAAGACCGTTGCGTGGCCCGGTAAATCACAGCAAATGTGGAGTGATTGAAAAGAAGAATGCCAAAAGCTGAACACGAGTTTGAATACAATATCATACACGTATCTTACATATCTTCAAACTTACTAAAATTACTAAAGAGTAATAGACAAAAACAGTAACTTCTGATGGCAATTTGAATAATATTCCACAATTTACTCAAGGTTTCAAATTAAATCTAAATTGGATCGAAGTCGTTGGATTCTGACTCTTTTAGCTACGTCGATGTCGTGGTAAAGCTCATACAGCTCATGGTTCATCCGATGGCGAAACTGGCCTTCGACACAGATAGGTCCATATATTTTTCGGAGTACTTTTCTCTCGAATACTCCCAGGTTTTGTATGTCCGTTGTAGTAAGCACCCATGATTCGGCAGCATACAACAGAACAGGTAAGATAAGCACCTGGTATAGCTATTTCTTAGTATTCCGAGAGAAGGTGGTGTTACTAAAGTACTGCCGAAGTCCGTAGAAACATCTATTGGCTAGCACTATTCTCCGTTTAATTTCTTGGCTGACATTATTTTTCTTGTTGACGTAAGATCCGAGGTAGGTAAACTCGTCGACTACCTCAAAACAATAATTGTCAACGTTCACGGTGCGTCCCCATCGAGAGGACTCTTTGTTCGTCGAAATCATTATTTTTGTTTTGTCCTCGTTGACCACTAAACCCATTTTTGCTGACTCCTTTTCTAGTGATGAGAAAACTGCAGTAACATCCCGCAGATTTCGACCAATGATGTCTATATCATCGGCATAGGCTAGTGGCATGTGGCTCTTGTGGAATATGGTGCCAGACATGTTGACATCAGCCTTTCTCATCACCTTCTCCATAACTATATTAAATAGTGTACAGGACAGGCTATCGCCCTGCCTGAGACCTCTTTCCGTGTTGAATGGTTCAGACTGATCCTTACCAATCTTAACCAAAGATTTGGTGTTGTCTAAGGCACATTTGCCAAGTCGAATCAGCTTTGCAGGAATACCAAACTCAGACATGGCCTCATAAAGCCTATTCCTTATCGGAGAGTCGAGGGCACATTGTAGTCGACAAGGAAGTGGTAGGTGTCGATCTGCTTTTCCTGGGTTTTTATCAGGATTTGTCGTAAGGTGAATATTTGATCCGTCGTTGATTTGCCAGGTCTAAATGTCTAAATTGGCTTTAGACGTTCACACAGTATGCTTAATAAGACCTTGTACGCAATTGGTAATAGGCTAATTCCACGGTAGTTCTTACCTTCACTACGATCTCCTTACTTGTATATGGGACATAACAGACTGAGACCCCAATCCCCGGGCATGCTCTCCTCTTGCCAGATGTTCTCCATGAGCTGATGCATGCTCCTAATCAGCTCCTCCCCGCCAGCCTTTAACAATTCAGCAGGGAGACCATCGGCTCCAGCAGCTTTGTTGTTTTTAAGGCGGGAGATGGCCATACGTATCTCGCTCTGGCTCGGAGGTGGACAGTTAATACCATCGTCATGGATTGGAGCGGGGTCTTCTGGAGTGGTGTCAGTATCCAGTAAATTTCTAAAGTGATCTCTCCATATCTTCAGAACGTTATCCGGGTCCGTCACTAGCTGACCATCACTGTTCTTGCAGGAGGGCAAGCCTGTTCCACGCATTCTCGCTTTAACTCTCTTGTAGAATTTTCGGGCTTCCCCTCTTCTTCGGAGCAACTCAGAATAAACCTGAATATCCTCTGATCATAATATAAGAAACAAGATTGATCACGAAGGCATGTCTCAAGCGTTATGGATGTGCTTGTGATGCGAGGTGCAAACATTGACTCTGGTCACCACCGAGTTGCAGCCAAGGTACGCACACGATTAAGTAGTGCTAAAAACGCTTGTAATCAAACGCAAAGGAATCTAGACATCACAAAGCTGCATACCACCGAGATAGCCAATCCTAATCCAACAAACTCTCTCAATTACTTAAAACAAACCCCAGTAATTCCGATGTTCCCAACACCTACTGGCAGCATATTGCGAATTCTATGACCACTGCCGAAACGACCGTATGCAAAACCATGCAATAAACATGTGTTATGCAAAACCGCGTTCAGACAAGCCCTGGTACGATCAGGAATGTCGTGCAATATCTGAGGATAAGTATGCTGCATACAGGGCAAAACTGCAGCCAATGGCAGCGCGTGCAGTGACAAAGCGTTATAATGAGAAGAGGAGGGAGACGACACGCCTTATCAAGCGTCTATGGAAGAAAAGAGATAGTCAGGATATAGAAAATAACAGGGATAAAGGTGAAGCCGGAAAGTTCTACCAAAAGGTAAAAAGTAAAGGTTTTGGACTAGGGAATCCCCACGTGTAAAAACGGAGACGAAAATCTGGCCACTGACATTCAGAATGTGCTGCAAATATGGAGGGAACACTTTCGATCTCTTCTCGTTCCCGATGGCAGCAAAAGTGACGAAATCACACCAATCATCAACGATGGAGTAGACTATCCACCACCGAGCCAAAACGAAATCAACACGGCATTTGCACGGCTTAAAAACAATGGACTACCGGCAGAGCTTTTTAAAGCCGGCGGCGATGAGCTGACACTATGCATGCACCAGCTCATAAACTCGATTTGGCCCAACGGATGCATGCCCGATGATTGAAATCTGAGTGTTATATGTCGTGTGCTTAAGAAAGGCGATCCAAGTGTTTGTACCAACTAACGCGGGATTAGCCTTTTACACATCACATACAAGGTCCTGTCTAGTGTGTTATGTGAAAGACTAAAGCCCATTTTAGCGAACCTCTTTGGACCTTATCAGTGTGGCTTTAGACCTGGTAAATCCACGACCAACCAGATATTCACACTACAAAAAATCTTGGAGACCACCGAAGAAATGCAGATCGATACCTACCACTTGTTTATCGACTATAAAGTTGCATTCGACAGTCCGATACGACAGAAACTATTAGATGCTACGGCTGAGTTTGGTATCCCCGCGGGATGACACTGACTGACACGAAGTCTTTAGTGAAAATATGCACAAATCTAATAGAGTCATTTTCTACCAAGCGAGGCTTCAGACAAGGAGACAGTCTGGCATGCGATCTCTTTAACATCGTAATGAAGATGATCATGTGGAAGGCTGAAGTAAACAGGAATGGTCTCATTTTCAACAAAAGTCACATGCTTCTTGAATATGCCGATTATATATATATCATTGGCTGAGGATTACGTGATTTTACTGAGGCCTTTTGGAGCATTGAAAAACAATTGGCGGAAGTGGGTCTGGTGGTAAATAAGGGTAATCAATAGTTTACTTGTTTGGGACGCTGCGTGAACGTTGACAACTATAACATTAAAGTGGTAGATGATTTTGTCTACCTTGGCTCCGCCATAAACAAAAATAGTAATGTCAGCCTGGAAATCAAGAGACGAGTATTGATCGCAAACCGCTGCTATTATGCGCTGAATAAGCGTTTATATGATAAAGCCCTCTCTCGACGAACGAAGATCCAACTCTACCAGACGCTGATCCTGCTTGTCTTACTCTACAGCGCAGAATCCTGGGTAATGACGCAGGCGGATCAATCTATTCTGACAAAAAAATACTACGAAAAATATTTGGACCCATCATCGTTAACGTCCTTTATTCCCATGGGCCATAAAGGAGTAATTTTAGTTTGACACTAAAAAAGGGCCCAAGGATCTTTTCACTTCAAACAAAAATTAAATTTCCACTTACACCCCATGAATGAGGTATGGAATAGCTTCTCGCGTTGTTGTGAATTAACACCCTTTATAGTTTTAGATTTACAACTAACAGCACCTACTTGTTTGTCGACAAATGCGAACATCTCTGTATAAGAAGCTTTTACTAGACATGCCGATTGACTCTACGACATTGCTGTCGACGACATCAAGGAGGCCGGCAATGAAAGAAAAATTGTTAGATGATTGGAGGCGGGAATCGAACACTGGATTTCCCGCATGATAGTCGTGTGTTCTAACCATCATGTCACGTCCGGTCCCGACATTTTCACTTATCGAGGGATTAATTCAAGCCTCAATCTCATAAGTCTTAGATGTTCCTCAGTCTCAGATTTTACTATACGAGCAAATACTTGATATCACTTCTGCCATACTTAATAATTTAGTCTTGTTTAGCTTTGTTCAACTAAATAAAATATTACTTCGTCTTCTTATTTGGCAGTAGCAACAAAATCATCTATCCGTAGTGGCATGTAGAAAAGAATTCCAAGCACTTCGGTGTTTTGCGCTCCGTAGATAGTTAGTCACACCAAGTTTAGATAGCAGATCTTTCATCTTGTCCATCCAACGATCTTTTAGTCGCCCTCTCAAGTGCTGTCCATTGATTTTATTGTTATATCCTCAATGATAGGTGCATGGCCATAGTAAATCGTAGATGAAACTTAGATAACCGTCCATACACATCGTCGACATCTGTAATTAGTAAAGCTATAACAGGATAAAGTTTTAGAGAGAAAATCTGGAAGTCTAGACACGTACCTTCCATACAAATGTTTCACTCCGCCCACTTTAGAAATCGAGTAATAATATCAATGTAATAAAAAATTTTTTGTTTTATTGAGGGTGAGGGTAAATGTAAGTCGTGTTGCCCGACTGAATCTTTCTTAGTGGTTTTAGTATTGTATTGTTTATTGTCGTGGGTATGAAACACATTTCAAATTTCCATAACTGAATTAAGTCTTCTGCGAACATTCAAAATAAAGTGGCCATATTACTCTCTTCATATATTAAAGTTGTTTTTCTCTTTAAATTATTTGCGATCTTTGTTCTTTTCCCGAGTATTTTGTTTCTTAGTAGATGTCTGTCATAGCCTTTCGCCTGCTGGTTGACTTTTTGTAGTCATTCTCGATTTCATTCACCTGCTGTCCGTCGTCAGTGTTGTTGACATTTGTCTTTTGTCCACTTACCCTTTTTTTCGTTTTTATTATCCTTTATGATTTCCCTTTTTCACTTACCAAACGCTATATTTCCCCCTCTCCTCTGTAATTCTCTCTTAACAATAATTAATTTTCCCGTTACGGCAACCCTTTTTCCTATGCAACTCTTATTATTATTCTCATTATCCTTTTTGGCGTGTTTGTGTGGATGTGTCAGCGTGTCCTTTTATTACTTGTTGCTTTAATTCTAATTCGAATTTAATGTTTACTTAGTTGGTTAAAGCAGCCACCACCACTGACGCTGATGCTGATGTTACTGATAGTGTAAACGAAACTCCTGCTGCTGCTACTGGCGGGTTTTTTTTAGTACTCCAAAGTAATTATCCTAAAAATGTTTGTTGGAGATGCCATTTTCCTCTCAGTTGTCACCGCCACCACCATTAAGCGGTGGGGTTGGGTCCTTGGCCACAGTCAAACATACCATGGGAACGCAGCTAAGCGAATGAAATGCCAAGATTATGGAGTGGGTTTGTTTAATGTTACATAAAATCTCTTGTAAATGACAAAAATCTTAGAGCAAATTGAAAATTAAGCTGTAATATCGGATGGTGATGGGTAAGCGGGAAAAAAATCTTTCTAAAAGAATTTGGTTCATTAGATAGTAGAAATAATGGGAGCACATGTTTGGAAAACCAATTAGTAGGATATTAGTAATTGGCACATAATCAACAGAATTTTCCTGTAAAGTCCTTAAGGCCTTAATTTGGATAGAAGGACATATGAAATGTGCGTACATATATATTTGTTATCCTTGTAGTCCGGCATGGAACGAAGAAAGATAATTGCAAATCATATGAAATTGTTTGATTTTAATTTATGTATATGAAAAGGATTCCATTTCAAATATTTTGAGCCCAAAAATGTTTGACTCATGTATGATATCTTAATATATATAAATTACGTGTCACGTTGTTTGTCCGCGATGGACTCCTAAACTACTTAACCGATTTGAATCAAATTTGCACACCGTGTTCGGTTTGATCCAACTTGAAAGATAGGATAGCTTACATCTTAAAGTATAGTCGCAATATTATTTTATTGCAAATTATTTGTCTATTATTTGACATTTACAATTATCTGTTAGCTTCAAATGATTTTAACAGATGGCGACATCTGTTGACTGGATTGAGTAAGCAATTAATAGATTAATTAATAAGCTACAATTTAATAGCATAACCACTACGTGTTACTAAGACTAAAGTGTAAATCAAATTTATAATATAGTGAAGATAATACAGTGAAATTATTCCTGCTTTTTAATTATTTGTTCCTCATTGTTCAAAACTATTTAATTGAAATATATACATGTAAGTATTATCACATAGTTATAAAAGTTAATTAAAATATCTATGAGAAAATGGTACAAAGCTCCCCACGCTTTTTCAATAATTGTACAAATATTTTTTTTTAATTATTTTTATTTATACTCTATAAAAAATTATTTCGCATTTCTCAATTTAATGTGCCATAATAGCATATTTTTCAACTTTTTTTTATAATATTTAAACCTTTAAATTATTATTTTCAGTGCAATGCCACCGAAAAAATCTAACCTCAACAACGCGAGGAGCAGAGAGGCACGACGCAAACGTGTTGAAAGAGCTCATCAGTCGGCAGAACAAATCGCAACTAGAAATGCAGCTCAAAGAATCAGGACAACAGAGGGTCGTGCACAAGAATCTCAGGAACAGCGTGACGAACGTCTGCGACAGACTATCAGGAGAACAAGAGCGGCACGAGAACGAAACATATCTACAGCACGAGTACAAGAACGACAGAGGCAGCAGACCAGCCGCTCATTAACACGTACATCATTTGTTCGTCTTGCTTTCGAATATGCACCAGATTTTAACTACTCTGCGCATTCAAAAATTGTTATCGGTGCAATGGATAAAGTATGTCAATATTGTCAGGCATTGAAGTTTCGGAATGAAACACCTGGCATGTGCTGCGCATCAGGAAAAGTTGTGCTGTCACCTCTACCCACTCCGCCGGAACCTTTATTTTCCCTTCTTGCTGGCGATTCAGATGATTCAAAATTATTTTTGCGTAAGATACGCAAATTCAATTCTTGCTTCCAAATGACGTCATTTAGGGCAACTAAAATTTGCGATCTCGCATCCGATGGACGTAATTTTGAAACTACATTTAAAATACAAGGCCAGGTGTACCATAAAATCGGGTCATTGATGCCAATGCCTGATGATGATCCGAAATTTCTTCAAATTTATTTTATGGGCAATTGTGAAGAGCGCGTGACAACTCGGTGTCAGTATAATTTCATTGAACAAGGAGAGGAAAGAGCAATTGTAATGTTGCTAGAAAATTTTTTAGAAGATCAGAATCAACTAATTCGATTGATTAAAAGAGTTTCGCCACGATTGCAAAATGACAACTATCAAATCGTCATAAAAGCCGACAAAGTACCATTAGGTGAACATGCTGGCAGATTCAACGCTCCAACTGTTGATGAGGTTGCTGTTATTATGGTTGGTGATCCAGTTGACAAAAGAGCTATAAAAATTACTCGGCGAGACAACACTGTCAGTACGATTTCGGATTTACACCGTTCATATGACGCACTACAATATCCATTAATATTTTGGCAAGGACAAGATGAATATCACCTTAACATCAAACAGTGTGATCCAAATACCGGTAAATTTGACAATTAACTATTTATTTTCTTACTGTATGTACGGATTTTAATTTCGTATTGCATTTATTTTTTTATTTTTTTTTAGGTGCTTATGGAACTAAGAAAGTTAGTTCAATGAACTACTACGCACACCGATTGATGGTTAGACTAAATCAGGACAACTATATTCTACGATATCGTCAGCTATTCCATCAATACATTGTTGATATGTTTGCTAAGGTTGAGAGCGAACGCTTGCGATTTATTCGATACAACCAGGCTAAATTACGATCGGAAGAATATATTCACTTACGAGATGCTGTTGCTGGAAACATCGATGGAAATTTAAATGCCAATGACATCGGCAATGCTTTCATTTTACCTTCAAGCTACATCGGCAGTCCACGGAACATGCAGGAATACATACAAGATGCGATGACTTACGTACGTTATTACGGTCGACCGGATTTGTTTATTACATTCACATGTAATCCGAATTGGAAAGAGATACAAACTTTACTATTAACAGGACAGCAAGCAATTCATCGTCATGATATAACTGCGCGTGTGTTCAAACAAAAATTGAAATCCTCAATTGATTTTATTGTTAAATATTCAGTTTTTGGTATCACACGTTGTTGGCTGTATTCCATTGAGTGGCAAAAGCGAGGTTTGCCTCATGACCACATTTTAATTTGGCTTCAAGATAAAATTCGTCCAGGAGAAATTGATCAAATAATTTCAGCCGAAATTCCAGACCCATTAATTGATCAAGAATTATTTGATATTGTTACCAAACACATGATCCATGGGCCGTGTGGTGCTTTCAACATGACGTCACCATGTATGGAAAATGGAAGATGTAAAAAAAATTTTCCAAAGCCACATACCAATGACACTATCACGGATATTGACGGTTATCCAATGTATCGCCGCAGAAATACTGAGAATGGTGGCCACACATTCACAGTGCGATTGCCGAATTATCCAAATCAAGTAGAATTTGATAATCAGTGGGTGGTACCATACTCACCATTACTTTCAAAAACTTATGAAGCTCATATCAATGTTGAGCTTTGCAGTTCTGTAAAATCAATTAAGTACATTTGTAAATATGTAAACAAAGGCAGTGATTTGGCCATATTTGGAGTACAAAATATAAATAACAATGACGAAATAGCACGATACCAAATGGGCAGATACATTAGCAGTAATGAAGCTATTTGGCATATTCTTAGCTTTCCCATACACGAAAGAGATCCTTCTGTCCAACATCTAGCAATACATCTTGAAAACGGTCAACGTGTATACTTCACTGAAGAAAATGTTCTTCAACGAGCACTTGAGGCTCCAAAAACGACACTAACTGAATTTTTTACATTGTGTCAAAAATCTGATATTTTTGGCCAGTTCGCAAAGACATTGATATATGCTGATGTTCCACGTTATTTTACATGGAACAAATCCAGTAGAAAATGGGAGCCACGAAAACAAGGAAAACCACATCCTTCCATTACAGGCATATTTAAAGCTAAGACATTGGGGCGAATTCCAGACTTCTGCAGCGTTTTCCAAGCTATTAAACGAGCCGCGGACGTGATCAACGTGAGGAAGATATCACAGGAGGATATTCTCCTGTTCACGGATAGTCTAGCGGCTTTAAACTCGTTGAAGTCCTGTGACATCAAATCGAAAGTGGTCAGTGCCTGCCGGAAATCTCTTAACGAGATATCCAGGAATAACAGAGTTCTGGTTACGTGGATTCCCGGACACAGCGGAATCGAGGGCAACTGTAGAGCGGATAAAGAGGCCAGACAGGGCTCAGCCCTGCAGGAAAGCGACGTTGAACACGTAGCACTTCGCCCTATATCCACCTGTAAAAGTACCATTAAAAATCTAACGTTTAGAATTGCAAACGACAGATGGAAGAATGAAGAAACCTGTAGAAAGGCCAAAATGACTTGGCCAGAATACAACGCGAAACGTGCATCGTACCTCGTAAGTCTTGAGAGGGACCAGATAAGGAAAATTAATACCTTCCTGACGGGACTTGGACCCATAGGCAGGCATGCGAGCAGAATGGGATTCGCAACAACAAGCGAATGCAACTACTGCGGCAGCAGTGAACCATCCTCCGACCACATTATATGTGATTGCCCAGCGCTATACAGAAGGAGACTGGAAACCCTGGGGAAACCCTTCCTAAATGGTGCAGAGGAACTTGCATCGTTGGATATCGGAAGGATCAACAACTTTTGTAAAATTATGAACTGGACGGATTGGATCGAAACTCCGGATACCCAATCGCCAACTGGCAACGCAATCAGGCAGCACACGCGCTGATAGCATAGGTTGAAGGGATGGCGTAAATGCCCAACGGGTGTCACAATGGGTCCATAGGGACCTAAGTGTTCTCCTTTGAAGAAGGAGATGCCTGTTTACCAACCAACCATAAAAATATAAAAATATAAAAATATAAAAATATTAAAATATAAAAATATAAAAATATAAAAATAAAAAAATATAAAAATATAAAAATATAAAACTACAAAAATATAAAAATATAAAAATATAAAAATATAAAAATATCAAAAATATAAAAATATAAAAATATAAAAATATAAAAATATAAAAATATAAAAATATAAAAATATAAAAATATAAAAATATAAAAATATAAAAATATAAAAATATAAAAATATAAAAACATTAAAATATAAAAATATACAAGTAACATAAAAAAAATTTAAAATTGTGACCAACTTATACTTTTACAGCTACTTGAACAGCATGTTATTCAACAAATTCATAAATTATACAAAAAAAATCATATCCTTCTTCCTTCCAATTTAACGACAACCTTTATATGCCCACTTTCAACTAATGTGATCATTAAATCAGCAGCAAAATGACCCAAGTTTTATAAATATTTAATATTTATAGCCCATACAAGGCAACATTTCAAAGCCTACACCCAACAAATAAAATAAATGTTTGTCGTTTTTCCTAAAGGATTACAAAAAAATGCGGTTATTTTCAGATTTAAAAGGAGCAGAATAAGAGGTAGCTGCTATAGCTGGCAAGGCAAACAATGTTAAAGCTTTTATGATGCTCATAATGATGTTCATCATTAAGATGATAACTGTGTTGAAAGCGATAATCCTGTTTCTTTCAAGGTAACAGCAACAGTCGTGCCCCTTCGTGTAGACCAGGATTCAACTGGTAAACAATGAACACATTTGTTACGAGAAACTGTTCTCTGTTGACATTCTTATCAGTTTTGTACAAGATGACGAAGAGAGAAATTAACATTCCAATATGTTAAATTAACATAACATATCACATAAATGTTACAGCTATAACATAGCATCCAAATGGCTTCACATAGGAGAAATGCAAATGTTAACACATATTAACAGAGTATACTGTTAACAGTGTTATCTGTTAATATTCCGTACCGTGAGCGTACCATGTTAACAGTTTAACATGGAAACCTGTTAGCGTATCACACTGTTATTTCACAGAATGAGACTGCAACGGAGTTAGCGGTACCGCGTCTACCGATGTTCGAACTTATATCAACCAACATTTGTTAACATTTAACTGTTATTCTCGGGGCTAACATATGCCATCCAACTGTGTGTGCTCTCTGGTTGCTTTAACCTTTAAATTCCCATAACAATATTTTAAAGGACATTACACAAATATCTTCAAATATTTATGTTTATTTAACTTTAATTCACCTTAACATTTTGACATTCAGCCACAAACTCGCCCATGTACATGACTTCCAGTATTATACAAATGCGAACAGACCCTTGCACATACGTATGTATGTATGTATGTACCGATTCACCTACATAAACATCTAACATAACTTGCACTTACATTTACAATTACATGTAAGTCCCTACGGATTGTTTGGTGTGCGTGTGCGAATGTATGTATGTGTTGGTAATGGTGTTATTGTGCTGAGCTTGTTTTGGTTTTCAAATCCTTGCGACAATGAAAAAAATATATATATATATATATGTATTTAAACATATGAAATAATCATAAAATATAACTGAGATTTTTAAACGTATAATGTCAACAACGGCTATGAGGTATTGTCAAAAGGGAAACAGGTAAGCCCTTCGTAGAGTTACCAACGCTAAAGGCCTGAGTCACATTGGGATGAAAGATGGGATTGATTTTTTGTATAGTCGAGTAAACCTTAACTTATTCTTAAAAATTTAAAATTTACCAATGATTTTTTTTTTTTTTTTTGAAAAAGATGATGTATAATTTTAATTTGCCCTCAGGG
This sequence comes from Muscina levida, assembly GCA_964034835.1. Classification (NCBI taxonomy): domain Eukaryota; kingdom Metazoa; phylum Arthropoda; class Insecta; order Diptera; family Muscidae; genus Muscina; species Muscina levida. The sequence continues at coordinate 121,913,167 of OZ035883.1, read as the reverse complement.
AGTATTGATGTGGTCTAAGTCTATAATGACAGGTTTCGGGCTCGAATCCATTTGATATAATCGGAAACTTTATGATCAGACCGATTTTAGATGATCGTTTACTTTATATTTTTACTCTGAAACTATAGAGGCCCCAAAGGGGTCAGGATGTTTTCGGCACTCAGAAACATGATGATTATGTTACTTCCTGTAATTCAGATCCGTATCACAAGTACGCAGCGTATCGGTGATTCGGGTCTATTGCAATTCAGGGTTTTATTGGTAATTCGACATCGTATTTATGATTCGGGTTAATATCAACAATCTAATGATGATTCGGGAATGTCGGTGATTAAGGCTAATATCAGCAATTCAAGAATGTGTTGATGATTCAAGGTTGTCGGCATATTGGTGGTTCGATAATGTCGGTGACTAAAGTTCACATCAGCGACTCGGGAATATATTGATGATTCAGGGTTGCCGGTAATTGAGCTTCATATCTTCTACTCGGGATCGTCATAATAAATAGCGTTGATCGGCAACTCAGTTTAGTATGTGCGACTCGAAATAGTGTTCATGGTCTTCAGTAACTCCGTTTCTGCAACTCTCGGATATATCTATGATTCGAGTTTTTTCGGCATCTGCAGCTTAGGATCGTATTGATTGGAATTTCGACGACCAAATTAAAAATCTTACCCAAAAAAAGTTGATTCAACAAACCGATTCAACCGATCAAAGTATTGTTAAACCAATAGTTAGGTTCAACAAACAATAATTAGATACAATCAAAGTCGAGTTAAACCAACAGATAAAAGTCCGACTCAATCAACTGAAGTAGTGTTAAGCCAAAAGTTAAGTACAACCATCAAAAGTTGGATTCAACAGGCCGAAGTCCGATTCAAACGACAGAAGTTCAGCTGAACCAACAGTAAGGTTCGATCAACAAAAGTTAGATTCAACCGACCGAAGTCGAGTTCTAGCAATAAGTTGGTTTAACCAACAAAAGTTGTATTCAACAAACCGAAGACCGATTCAACCCACCGAAGTCATGTTACGCCAAAAGTTTGGATCAACCACCAAAAGTTGGATTCAACAGACCGAAGTTCGATTTAACCCTGTCGAGTTGAACCTATAATTAGGTCCAACCAACAAAAATTGGATTCAACCGACCGAAGGATAATTCAAATGACCGAAGTTAAGTCAAACCAATAGTAAAGTTCCACCAACAAAAGTTGGGTACAGCAGACCGAAATCAACCGACCGAAGTCGAGTTGAACCTATAATTAGTTCGACCAACAAAAGTTGGATTTAACCGACCGAAGGCCAATTCAAAGGACCTAAGTTAAGTTAAACCAATAGTAAGGTTCGACCAACAAAGTTGGACTCAACAGACCGAATCTGATTTAACCGACCAAAGTCGAGTTAAACCAATACATTCAACAGACCGAAGTCGACTTCAAGCAATAATTAGGTTTAACCAACAAATTCAAGAGACATTAGTTCTATTCAACCCAACGAAGTCGAGTAAAACCTATAATTAGGTTCAACCAATATAAGTTGGATTCAATAGATCGAAGTCTGATTCAACCCACCGAAGTCGATTTCAAGCAATAATTTGGTTTAACCAACAAAAGTTGGATTCAGCAGACCGAAGGCCATTTCAAAGGACCTAAGTTAAGTTTAACCAATAGTAAGGTTCGACCAACAAAAGTTGGGCTCAATAGACCGAATCTGATTTAACCGACCAAAGTCGAGTTAAACCAATACATTCAACAGACCGAAGTCGACTTCAAGCAATAATTAGGTTTAACCAACAAATTCAAGAGACATTAGTTCTATTCAACCCAACGAAGTCGAGTTAAACCTATAATTAGGTTCAACCAATATAAGTTGGATTCAATAGACCGAAGTCTGATTCAACCCACCGAAGTCGATTTCAAGCAATAATTTAGTTTAACCAACAAAAGTTGGATTCAGCCGACCGAAGGCCAATTCAAAGGACCTAAGTTAAGTTTAACCAATAGTAAGGTTCGACCAACAAAAGTTGGACTCAACACACCGAATCTGATTTAACCGACCGAAGTCAAGTTAAACCAATAGATTCAATAGACCCAAGTCGACTTCAAGCAATAACTAGGTTTAACCAACAAAATTTGCATTCAACAAACCGAAGTCAACCGACCAAAATCTAGTAAAACCAATAGTTAGGTTCAACAAACCAAAGTTGGATTCAACAGGACGAAGTCCGATTCAACCGACTCAAGTCGAGTTAAACCAATAGTTAGATTCGACTAAAAGAAATCGGATTCAAGAGACATTAGTTATACTAAACCCAACGAAGTCGAGTTTAACCTATAATTAGGTTAAACCAACAAAAGTTGGAATCAGCAGACCGAAGTCAGATTCAACCGACCGAAGTCGATTTCAAGCAATAATTTGGTTTAACCGACCGAAGTCGAGTTAAACCAATAGCAAGGTTCGACAAACAAACAAACCGAATCGAACACAAGTTCGTTTCAACAAACCTAAGTCCGATTCAACCGACCAAAGTCTAGTAAAACCAATAGTTAGATTCAACAAACTTAGCTGGCACTTCTTTGCAATCCCACTGGATTGTATACTGCACGTAAAAAAATATTATAAGCCCCTCGATCTTCTGCGCTTCTTCTCCAGTTAGTCACTCCAAGTTCTGTAAGGTTCTCAGTAACCTGGTCTTTCCAACGGAGTTATGGTCGCCCTCTTCTGCGCCGTCTATCGAGTTCATTGTCTAAGACTTTTCGAGCTGGAGCATTTTCGTCCATGCATTCAACATGACCTAGCCAACGCAACCGCTGCACCTTAATACGTCTGACCACGTCAATGTAGGTATTTTTCTCTCGAATACAGCCAGAACCGATATATACGCTTGTGTCATAACCCAGGATTCTGAACCGTACCTCAAGACAGGTAGAACCAGTATCTGGTATAGCTGGATTTTTGTTCGTCGAGAGAGGGCTCTGTCATTGAATCGCTTGCTTAGTCCATAATAGCATTTATTGGCAAGCAGAATTCTTCTCCGGATTTCGAGGCTGACATTATTTCTTTTGTTGATGGCGGACCCTAGGTAGATAACATTTTCTACCACCTCGATACTATAGTTGTCAACGTTCACGGTGTTTCCCAAACGAGTAGATTCTTTGTTCGTTGAAACTAATAATTTCGTTTTGCCCTCATTCACCGTCAGACCCATTTTCGCTAATTCCTTCTGTATGCCTGAGAAGGCTGCAGTCACATCCTGCAATTTTCGACCGATGATGTTTACGTCATCAACGTACGCGAGTAGCCTGTGGCTTTTGTTGAATATCGTGCCACTTGTGTTTACAGCAGCTTTTCTCATTATCACCTCCATCACAATGTTGAAGAGATCGCACGACAGGCCGTCGCCTTGTTTTAGTCCTCGTCTGGTATAGAATGGCTCCGTAAGTTCCTTGCCAATCTTCACTGAAGACTTCATGTCAGTCAGTGTCATTCCGCAAAGACGTATCAGCTTCGCTGGAATACCAAACTCAGCCATGGCTTCGAGTAATTTCTGCCGTATCGGGCTGTCGAAGGCAGCTTTACAGTCGACGAAAAGGTGGTACGTGTCGATCTGTTTCTTTTGGGTCTTTTCTAGAATTTGCCAAAGTGTGAATATCTGGTCAGCAGAATATTCCGATCAGGTTGGATAACACTGGCTTTAGTCTTTCACATAGTACAGTCGACAGGACCTTATATGCGATGGGTAAAAGGCTGATCCCGCGGTAGTTGGAGCACACAGGACACCTTTTTTTAGCACAGGACATAATACGCTTGATTTCAACCAAAGTCGAGTTGCATCAAGAGTTAAGTTCAACCAACAGAAGTTGGATTCAACAGACCAAAGTCCGATTCAACCGACCGAGTTCGAGTTAACCCCAAGAAGTAAACAAATGTATTGGCACGATAAAGCTTTTTCAATTTTTTACTTCTAGGTACGGTCGACCGTAGGATAGCACACGCGACTGTAATGCGGAAGATCCATGGTTCGCTTCCTGTCTCCAATCATCTACATTTTCTTTCATCGGCGGCCCTACTTAAGTAGGTGCCATTTATGGTATAAAAAGGGAAATAAGATTTTTTTGGGTACTCATATCACCACCCCTGCTATGTGTACCTCTGTAAGTACCCTTTTCATGGGGACCCATCTCACTAGTTCGTGCCCAATCGCCACCTATTTACGGACATTTTGAATTATCTCCCTGACCCAAGTGATGTACTGTTTATATGTAGCGAGTTTGCATATGGTACGCGCTATATATATTTGTACAACGTATACTTAATATTAATTTTATGCGGATTATATATTAATCATACGCATATCATTCCAATATTGAGGATTTATGGTTTAATAAAACAGTACAACAGCTAATCTGGGAGGTGAGAAATTCCAAATCTGGGTGAATGTGCTAGGTCGGTATAGTAAAACACCCAAAGGATTTGATATTATTACTCGATTTCTAAAGTGGGCGGAGTGGTACATTTGTATGGGAGGTACGAGAAGGGGTGTGGTTAGGCTTCCAGATTTATTCTCCATTACTTTATCCTGTTATAGCTTTACTAATTACAAAATTTGGGCACGATTGCCTTGGTGTACTGATATTATTAGTACATCCCTAAAGTGGGCGGAAAGGTACATTTGTATGGGAGGTACCATAAGGGGTGTCGCTATACTTCCAATTTTTTCTCCAAAACTTTGTCCTGTTATAACATAACAAAATACAGAATTTGGGCACGATCGTGTCGAGTGTATTGATATTATTACCCTATTTTTAAAGTGGGCGGAGTGGTACATTTGTATGGGAGGTACCAGAAGGGGCGTGTCTAGACTTCCAGATTTTTTCTCCAAAACTTTATCCTGCTTAAACTTTACCAAATGCAGAATTTGGGCACGATCGCGTTAGGTCGTTTAATAATATTAATCGATTTCTAAAGTGGGCGGTACCAGATGTGTATGGGAGGTACCAGATGGGGCGTGAATAGACTTCCAATTTTTTTCTCCAAAACTTTATCCTGTTATAGCTTTACTAAAAATAGAATTTGGGTACGATCACGTTTAATTTATTGATATTATTTCTCCATCTCTATAGTGGGCGGATAGGTAGATTTGTATGGGAGGTACCAGAAGGGGCGTGGCTAGGCTTTCAAAATTTTTTCCAAAACTTTATCCTGTTATAGCTTTACTAAATATAGAATTTGGGGACGATCCCTTAGGGTGTATTGATATTATTACTCGATTTCTAAAGTGGGCGGAGGTACCAGAAGGGGCGGGGCCATGTAGCCGTAAGTAGTTTTGAGAAAATAATAACTCGTGCAAAATTTCAAAACATTTGGTTGCGTCTTTCGAAAGTTATCGTGCGAACCAGCCGGACAGCCATTAGACAGACAGACAGACGGACATGGCTCAAACGACTTAAAAAGTCATGAATCGAATTTGGTTCAAAGAAACCTAGGGTCTAAAGTCACTCCTTCTATGTGTTACACTTTTGGCTCGTATCAAATGATATATACCTTCATCCCTAAGGGTGATGGTATAAAAATATGAATGGTCATACAAAAACTATGGCCTGAGAAAGCCATATCCTTTGAGGGTTTTAATACCCTCACCCTACGAGTAGGAGAGTATTTGTCATTTGATACAACCCAAAGGTGTTACACATAGAAGGAGTCACTTTAGACCCTAGATTTCTTTGAACCGAATTCGATTCATGAATTTTTAAGTCGTTTGAGCCATGTCCGCCTGTCTGCCTGTCCGGCTGGGCTATATGGAAAATACCCTACAACATTTGTGAAAAATACCCAAAAAACCAATACAGAAATTTCAGTCAGTTAAACTGGCTGATAAATACCATCACCCAATATAAGATATTGTTTAAGTCTTGAGTTATTGAAATTAATCGATTTGTAATTAAAACCAGTTAAAAAGTTTTAGTCGGGCAACCCGACTTACATTTACCCTTACCCTCAGTAAAATAAATAATTTTCTATTATATTGATATTATTACTTGATTTCGAAAGTGGGCGGAGTGGTACATTTGTATGGGAGGTACGAGAAGGGGTGTGGGCTTCCAGATTTATTCTCCATAACTTTATCCTGTTATAGCTTTACTAATTACAGAATTTGAGCACGATTGCGTTGGGTGTACTGATATTATTACTACATACCTAAAGTGGGCGGAAATGTACATTTGTATGGGAGGTACCAGAAGGGGCGTGTCTAGACTTCCAGATTTTTTCTCCAAAACTTTATCCTGCTTAAACTTTACTAAATACAGAATTTGGGCACGATCGCGTTAGGTCTTTTAATAATATTAATCGATTTCTAAAGTGGGCGGTACCAGATGTGTATGGGAGGTACCAGATGGGGCGTGAATAGACTTCCAATTTTTTTCTCCAAAACTTGATCCTGTTATAGCTTTACTAAAAAGAGAATTTGGTTCCGAAGTCTATCCACGCCCCTACTGGAACCTCCCATACTCATCTGGTACCGCCCAATTAAGAAATCGATTAATATTAGTAATACACCCAACGCGATCGTACCCAAAATCTGTATTAACTAAAGCTATAACTGGATAAAGTTTTGTAGAAAAAATTGGAAGGCTAGCCATGCCTCTTCGGGTACCTCCCTTATAAATGTACCACTCCGCCCACTTTAGAAATCGAGTAATAAGATTAATATACTAGAAAATTTTATGTTTTATTGAGAGAGTCGGGTTTTCTGACTGAAACTTTTTTACTGGTTCTATACTAACCTATTATCTTTACCCTGACTTGGACTCTCTCACCACCGCAGATTGGCTGTTGCACTTTCTTTTAATTTTTTCTCTCAGGACCTCAAACCTTTCCTGTCATAAGGCACAGACTTTCCTGTCAATAAACAACACCTGAGGATATTTCATTATTGCAAAAAAATTATGCTTTTCATTGTCGAAGGAGACTCTATGTATGGCATCCCTTACGTACACAGTGGCTAAATTGCAAATAGTTATAAATGTAATGTCAAGGATATTTTATACAACGTCGTACGTACCTACGGGGTAACAGGGAAACCTAACAAACACACGTTGTGGTCTACATATACGTGTATGTATTTTTACATAGTAGAAATAAAGTCAAAGATGATTTAAGCATCGTTGTTGTTGGTGCTGCTGCTGCAGGTCTGCGTTGTTCATATGCTAAAGCATTAAATGGTGTAAAACAGAGCAAAAGAAAAGCAAATGGCAAATGTTAAAAAACATGACAAGTAGTACCAAAGGACATTACCTTAGAAGATATGGTATAAATGTAAGAACATGCCACAAAAATCATAAAAAGCCAATAGAATAAGAGTAAAGAAAGAAAAAAAACATAAAGTTGCAACTTGCACATGTTTCGAATTCCATAGATAGCAGCTAGAACATGAACACATATCAAAAACCATAGATAACAAAATAAAAATATATCGCAAGGCATTTTTAAAGTTCATAAATTCTTGAAAATTGTTCAAGAATTAAAAAATATAAAGAAAAAATTTCAATGGCAATATAAACTCAATAACGTACAGAATTTTAGAGCAAATTTTTTAATATAAATATTTAAAAGAATTTAAAATAAATTGTAACATATTTTTTGTAACTTTCACTTTCACTTTTTCCCAACTTTCTCTGTTTGTCGTTGTGGTATTTGCTATGAACATTGTCCAAGTTACCCTCCCACACATTTACCGCATAAGCAGTTTTCTAGCTTTTGCTTTGACGATACGAACGATATTTAAGTAGTTATTCAAATTGTTAATGCTGGTGGTTTTCTTGTGCTTACATAACATAGCTATACATAACATTGAAATGCTTTTAAGCCAATCAAATAGAATACAAATGTCTTCATAAATTACCGTAACATTGAAAACTGCAGAAGGACCCCCGTCCCTACCCTGCCCACTACACTCCGGCACACGAAGCCGGTACACAGAAGCCATTACAAGCTGAATATATATACACATAGTTTTTCGTCCTTTTGTTGTAAAGGTCATAAAATGTTATCTTCTCCTCTACGTCTTCCCCTTTCCCCTGCGCTATAGACCCACATTGTATCCGTATATATTTAACACTTTATTAAACTTTTTAAATAGTTTCTACGAGTATACGCATTGTGAGCAAGGAGGAAAAAAACACGGGCAGGAAGGGCTGAAAACTATTTCAATTTTACCTGTGTTTCAGTATTTTATGATGGTTTTAGATTTTACACCTGATCACCTTTTTACTGTTTTTGTTCAAACATTACGGGGATTTTATGAGGCAGTTTAGGTTTATCGATAAAAGTGTGTCCTTTTTTTGGTCTTATGATGTTTAGATCGTATTTTTATGGCAGGGAAATATGATAGTACATCAAGAACTTACGTAGAGAGGGGGATTGAATGCGTTGAATATCCTAAGCTAGATGATAGTTTTACATAGGAAATGGAAAATCAAACACACATAAGCAAATAGTTGGTTGGCTAACTAAATTTATAACTGATATGAAAATTATCCTTACTTAACTTAATTTCCCTTTGCACCCCATGAATGAGGTATGGGATAGCTTCTCGCGTAGTTGTGAATTAACACGCTTTCTATTTTTAGATTCACAACTAACGGCACCTACTTGTTTATTGACGAATGCGAACGTCACTGTTTGAGAAGCTCTTACTAGACACGACGATTGAATCGACGCTTAATACTGCGAAGTTGCTGTCAACAACATTCGAGGGGAGCCGACAATGAAAGAACAATTTTTTTTAAGATGACTGGAGCCAGGTTTGAACCTGCGATCTCCCGCATGGTAGTCGCGTGTTCTAACCACTATGCCACGGCCGGTCCCTACAATTTAGAATAAAAAATAAAATAACACTGAGCAGAAGTATAAATCCAGTACCGAAATTTCAGTCAGGTGAAATGGACGGTCCTGGTATAATGGTTAGAACATGCGACTATCATGTGGGAGATCCATGGTTCAATTCCTGTCTTAGTAACACTCATCGATGTCATCGACAGCAACTTTGTAGTAAAAATTTATCATCTCATTGATTTTGGACTCAATTCTGAAAACTGCACGTCAAAGTAGAACTTTCGGGCCTCACCTCTATCTCTGTAGTTTTCGATATCCTGGCTCTCTCTTTTCTTCAACCGATGCTTTTTCCGTCAGAACAGGCGTTTCATCTCCCTCCTTTTCTCTTTATAACGCTCCGTCACCGCACGCGTCGCCATTGGCTACAGTTTTGCCTTGTATGCACCAGACATTTCCTCAGACATTTCGCGACATTCATCATTGTACCAGGGCTTGTCTGAGCGTAGTTTTTCATAACCCAGTACGGTTGTTGCGGCAGTGGTCATAGAATTCGCAATATGCTGCCATTGCATGTTGGGAACATCAGAACTAGGGGGATTTGTGTGGAGTAATTGAGAGAGTTGGTTGGAGTAGGCATTGGCTATCTCAGTGGTATGCAGTATTGTGATGCCTAGCTTCCTTTGCGTTTGATTACGAGTGTTTTTAGCACTACTTAATCGTGTGCGTACCTTGGCTGCAACTAGGTGGTGATCCGAGTCGATATTAGCACCGCGCATCACACGCACGTCCATAACGCTTGAGACATGCCTTCCACCAATAACCACGTGATCAATCTGATTACTTGTATTTTGATCGGGAGATATTCAGGTTGCCTTGTGGATATCTTTATGCGGGAATCTGGTTCCACTCACAACCATGTTTCTTGCCGACGCGAAACTTACCAGTCTGAATCCGTTATCGAAGGTATTGTTGTGTAGACTGAATTTTCCGACTGCTAAACCAAGAGCATCTTCCCTTCCTATTTTAGCAATAAATTCTCCCAGAACAATTTTAAACCGCGCGACCAGGTGTCGAAGTCTCTTGCCGACTATGAAACCACATCCAAATTCGTGCCTATCTGCATGGCAACTCTAAAAGATGTCACAGTTCTTTCGTCGTGTGCATCCCTGTCCCGTCCATCTCATTTCCTGTATGGCGGTGATGTCAGCCTTGTATTTGTCGAGGACATCCGCCAGTTGGATAGAGGTACCATCTCTGTATAGAGTTCGGACATTCCAGGTACATATCCTTAAATCATGGCCCTTATATCGTTTGCGGGGGTCGTCAACATTTGGGGGGAGTCTTGTTTTTCCTTTTCTTCGTGTTTTCATAATAAATTTTGTTTAAGGAGAGTTGCTTATTAGGCCACCGCTGCCGATCCTAGTTTTTTGGGGCTGCCAAAGTCACTTAGAGAGCCTGTGTTGAGCTTCAGTAACTTCTGTTACCTACTTCCTAAGACGCATCGTTGGTAGCATGCCGATTAGGTTACTCAACATTTCGCCTTCTAACTTAAGCTAACTTCTAAGCGGTTGCTTTAAAGTCATTGCCCGGGGAATACTTGGTCTAAGAGCGGAAGTAGTTAGCTGCTTGGACAGTGCCACAAAGGTATCGCATCTGGTCACTCCCAAGTGAGTGACAATCAGTAACTTTCAACCTCTGGGCAAAGTCCCACTGTCAAGTTACATGCCATAATAATTTGCTATCGATTTAAAGTTAGTAAGTATCGTATAGGGGAATTTGTCACGTTGTAGGCTCTTTTTTTGACATTCGTCGAGAATTACTAATCCGATTTAGCTGAAACCAATTTGTAAACCATTAAGAAAGGTTCAGTCGGGCAACCCGACTTACATTTACCCTCACCCTCAGTAAAACATTATAACGACGAAAGTCCCCTACGGGTAGTTTTCGCCAACACTCCAGCTTCGGATATAAATTTATAAACAGAATGATCAGAATTGGTTTTATTCAACGAAGCTGAAAATGTGACTTAGGCAATTTTCCCCTTTCGGTGGAGTGCAACGCGCACTTAGGGGGACAGTCAGTGAACGAGGTCAACAAAGCCAAGGCGCCAGTCAGAGGTAAGCGGTAGAGTGTTTAACCAAGCCTCTAGAATTTGTTATTGTCTTCTCATGGAATGTTCAATAGTCTCTTATAGCCAGTAGAACCTCGTTTTGAAGTGCTTTCGCCAGTCTTAATCTGAGTCTACCTCACTCTTCTGAAGGGCTTTCTCCAGTCGAGTCTACCACGCGTCTTTCCGATCCTTCTGAAGTGCTTTCGCCAGTCTTCAGTCGAGTCTTACACCGTCGCGTCTTGTGACCCTTTAGTTGAGTCTTCAACGAGTCTTCTCGATTCTTCTAGAGTGCTTTCGTCAGCCTTCAGTCGATTCTTTAGTCGAGTTTTTGCTAGTACTAAGCTCGAGTCTTCTGCCGCGTCTCCTGACGCCCAGGTCGAGTCTTCAACGCGTCTTCTCGTTTCTTCTGAAGTGCTTCGTCAGCCTTAGGCGTGTCGCAAAGACAAGTTGTTGAATCGGACTCGATGCTGCATCGTCACCAGCTGCCAGCGGTATTACTGCCAGTCTTCAGCGGAGCAACCCCGGAAGTAATTAACCAAGGCTTCCTACGTCATGCCCTGTCCTGCACCGAGTCTTCCCTAGACACAAACCCGAGTCTGGCGTCGCGTTTTCTAACCCTTTATTCGAGTCTTCAACGCGTCTTCTCGATTCTTCTGGAGTGCTTTCGTCAGTCTTCAGAAGAGTCATGCGCCGAGTTTTTGCTAGTACTAAGCTCGAGTCTTCTGCCGCGTCTCTTGACCCCCAGGTCGAGTCTTTAACGCGTCTTCTCGTTTCTTCTGAAGTGCTTCGTCAGCCTTAGGCGTGTCGCAAAGACAAGTTGTTGAATCGGACTCGAAGATGCATCGTCACCAGCTGCCAGCGGTATTACTGCCAGTCTTTAGCGGAGCAACCCCGGAAGTGCTTATCCAAGCCTTCCTACGTCACGCCCTGTCCTGCACCGAGTCTTCACTAGACACAAACCGGAGTCTTCCATCTCGTCTTCTAACCGTTTATTCGAGCCTTAAACGCGTCTTCTCGATTCTTCTGGAGTGCTTTCGTCAGTCTTCAGTCGAGTCTTGCGCCGAGTTTTTGCTAGTACTAAGCTCAAGTCTTCTGCCGCGTCTCCTAACCCCTAGGTCGAATCTTCAACGCGTCTTCTCATTTCTTCTGAAGTGCTTCGTCAGCCTTAGGCGAGTGGCAAAGACAAGTTGTTGAATCGGACTCTAAGCTGCCTCGTCACCAGCTGCCAGATGTATTACTGCCAGTTTTCAGCGGAACAACCCCGGAAGTGCTTATCCAAGCTTTCCTTCGTCACGCCCTGTCCTCACAGCGTAAGAAATTATTAATTTTAAGTATTTTAAAGTAGAATAAGTAAGTGAATTATCCCTAAGCCATGAAATTGTGAATAAAACCCACCTTCAAACCATCAAATACCGTTGTTTCCTTCTCTGTCGCTACATTTTACAAATTTCTGTGACGAATCCTTTCCCCCGCGAGCTGCACCCCAGCAACCAGAGGAAACTTGTCGTTACAACGTAAAATTTTCTATTATATTGATAATATAACTCGATTTCTAAAGTGGGCGGAGTGGTATATTTGTATGGGAGGTACTAGAAGGGACGCGGCTAAACTTCCAGTTTTTTTTCTTCAAAACGTTGTCTTGTCATAGCTTTACTAAATACAGAATTTGGGCACGATCAAGTCGAGGGTATTGATATTATTACTCCATCATCAAAGTGGGCGGAGTGGTAAATTTGTATGGGTGGTATCAGAAAAGGGGGTGTCTAGACTTCCAGATTATTTCTCCAAAACTTTATTCTGTTACAGCTTAACAAAATACGGAATTTGGGCACGATCGCGTAGAGTGTATTGGTAGTATTGTTCCATCTCTAAAGTGGGCGGATTGGTACTTTTGTATGGGAGGTACCGGAGGGGGCGTGGCTAGACTTCCAATTTGTTCTCCAAAGCTTTATCCTACTTGAGTTTTGCTAAATACGGAATTTGGGCACGATCGTGTCGAGTGTATTGATATTATTTCTTCATCTCTATAGTGGGTGGATTGGTACATTTGTATGGGAGGTCCCAGAAGGGGCGAGTCTAGACTTCCACATTCAAAAACTTTATCCTGCCTGAGCTGTACAAAATACAGAATATGGACACGATCATGTTAGGTCTAGTTATAATATTAATCGATTTCTAAAGTGGACGGTACCAGATGGGTATGGGAGGTTCCAGAAGGGGCGTGGCTAGTCTTCCAGTTTTTTCTCCAAACCTGTACCCTGCTACAGCTTTACTCAATAAAGAATTTGGGTACGATCGCTTTGCATTTATTGATATTATTAGTCCATCTTTAAAGTGGGCGGATTAGAACATTTGTATCGGAGTTACTAGAAGGGGCGTGGCTAGACTTCCAGATTTGTTCTCAAAAACTGTATCCTACTATAGCTTTACTAAACACAGAATATGGACATGATCACGTTAGGTCTATTAATAACATTAATCGATTTCTAAAGTGGGCGTATGGGTATGGGAGGTACCAAATGGAGCGGGGCTAGACTTCCAGTTTTTTCTCCAAAACTCTATCCTGCTTTAGCTTTACTAAATACAGAATTTGAGTTCGATCCTGTTGGGTGTATTGATATTATTACTCCATCTCTAAAGTGGGTGGAAAGGTACATTTGTATGGGAGGTACCAGAAGGGGCATGGCTAGACTTTTAAATTTTTTCCAAAACCTTACCCTGTTTTAGCTTTACTAAATACAGAATTTAGCTACGATCCTGTTGGGTGTATTAATATTATTTCTCGGTTTCTTAGGTGGCCAGAATGATGTATTTGTATGGGAGGTACCAGAAGGGGTGGGAAAATATTGACTCGTCCAAAATTTCAAAACATTTGGTTGCGTCTTTCGAAAGTTATCTTGCGTACCAGCCGGACAGCCAGACATACAGACAGCCTGACAGACAGACGAACATGGCTCAACCGACTTAGAAAATCATGAATCGAATTTGTTTCAACGAAACCTAGGGTCTAAAATTACTCCTTCTATGTGTTACACTTATGGGTCGTATCAAATGATATATACCCTCCTACACCCTAGGGTGACGGTTGACAAATTAAGAATTACAATTCCTTTGATCTGTTCATATAACGTTTCCCTACAACAGTTTTACTTTTCCATTCATCAAATGATACTCCGTGGCGAATGATTTACGTTGAATATTACTTATGATAATCATACGCCACCATATAGTAATTATGTTATGTCAAACAAAAAAGCTTAAAACGACAAATTCTACTATATGATGCTTACTAACTTCAAATCGATATTAAATTATAATGGCATGTACCATGACAAAACGAATGAAGCAGAACTTTTTGGGGCTACTTTCACGTGCAGTTCTCAGAATTGAGTCCCAAAATCATGTGTTGTACTGTGTTATGTTACTCAATTTTATACACTTAGACTGCCCCAAAACGAAAATATTTGCCTTAAAGCAGTATGTAATTCTTATCCACTTCGATTCGCACCTTCCAGATGACGAAGTATGCAACCGGTACCACAACGCTTATCATTTGCATCATTCTCTGCCAAAGTGGTATTAACTCTGGTAACTTATGGGACACAACATAGTTTGCAATACAAAGTTTTGTATAATTTTTCCTCTATTATTATTACTTTTCAGCTGTTATTTCAATTCCTAGTTTACTTGTTCCTTTATACCATAGATAGTATAGACAAACCCTAGTGACTAGTTCGTTTTCTTCACTTTTTCTCCGCCCTACATTTTCTATGTCCCTCTTTCGAACTCATATGTTAAAACTTTGTCATCGAAAGAAACATGAAAACGCTCAGAGAGGAAACCCCCAAAGTGTTGGTTGCTTTCGCTGCAGTGGGACAGTTTTGCCTAGAAAACACTTTGACCATTCATTCTATTGTTAAAGTGATGTAGACGAAAGTTTTTTTTTTAACTTTTTCACATCATTTGACCGTAACCGGGTGTCATGTGCTTCATTTAACCTGGTTTCATATGCTTTTAATTATTTTAAAATGTTTGTAATAGGAGAAGACAGGTAAGGGGGTGGGATATTAGCTGGAAAACTGATGCATTGAATTGGAAATGGTTTTTTTTTCCAATATTTGAGATACATTGAATGTCATGGAAATTTTCTGAGTTACTTGTGGCTTCAACTGAATCAAGACCTCACACAGTGATAACTGGGAAAAGCTTATTATGTGATGAATAAAATCTAAGTTAGGCGACAAGTTCCCCTGTTGGTGGTCCTTGTCATCCGCTATTATTGTAACACTGTTGTTGATACAAGAAATAAGAAAGAAACAGAGGTCCCGCAAGCGATGAAACATACCAGGATGTAGGATATCAACCTGAATGGTTCTTACTCTATGAAGAGATCCCTTTTAGCGTATTTCCAGTTTTTTTTTTAAAGAAATTGTGTCTATATCCGATTAGTTAGTGATCTCGATTAATGTAAGGTAATAGACAAGTAGAATACAGTACAACATTTTTCAGCTCATTGATTTGGGACTCAATTCTGAGAACTCCACATGAAAGTAGCCCCATAAGGAAAAAGTTCTGCATCATTCGTTTTGTTCAGTTACATGCCATAATAATTTAATATCGATTTGAAGTTAGTAAGTATCGTATAGAGGAATTTGTCACGTTTTAGGCTCTTTCGGTTGACATAACTCGAGAACCACTAGTCCGATTTAGCTGAAACAAATTTAAAAAAAAGTAAGAATTACAATTCCTTTAATCTGTTCATGTAACGTATCCCTACATTCATCAAATGATTTTGAGCTGAGTTTATTTTGTAGCAGTTATAATAAAACCGTTTGTACTCCGAGGTGTATGATTTACGGGAAATATTGCTTATGATAATCATACGCCACCATATAGCATTTATGTTATGTCAAACAAAAGAGCGTAAAACATGACAAATTCCCCTATACGATACTTATTAACTTCAAATCGATATTAAATTATTATGGCATGTAACTTGACAAAACGACTAATGCAGAACTTCTTCTTTTTTGGACTACTTTCACGTGTAGTTCTCAAAATTGAGTCCCAAAATCATGTGTTGTACTGTGAAATGCACGATAATTGACATAAAATGTTTAACGTTGTATCTTGAAGTAAAAAATACTTAGTTTGGCCCCCCGATGGTTTATCCCCTTTACATTCAGGATTACCCTCATCTCAGTGGCATTGCATTCAGATATTTCTCGCCTAGTATATGTAAAAACTTTCGTGTACTGCAGAATCAAAGCATTTAGCCGTTTAAAGGACAGGAACTTTGATCTTTAGCAGATACCGTTGGGGGAAAGTTACTCAAAGACATTGCTGTAGGTGGCATGACATAACCTCTCTTGTCAAAGTTCGCATTCTGGTATTTCGATCAAAAATACATCCATCAATTGCCGTGTGTAGAGAAGAATTTCAAGCGTTTCGTTCTTATACGCTCCGTAGACAGTTCGTCTCGTAAAATTTGGATAATAACTCCATAATCTGGTATATTTGGCGATTGACTAAGTCGATGTCCTTATACAGCTTATGATTAATGCGATGCCGGTACTTTACGTGAAAGATGATGAACATAAATAGTATTTTTTTCTCGAAGACTCCCAGAATGGATTGATCCGCTCGTGTCATTACAAAGGATACATCGCCATAGCGCAAGACAGGTAGGACCGTTCCGTGTTTTAGTTGGTTTCTTTTCGTTGAAAGATATACACCAAATTTCAGCTCGATATTTTTATCGAGCTGTCTGTCTGTCCAAAACTACATACGGTATTGCAAATGGGTTATATGGCCCCGCCCCTTCTGGTATCTCCCAAACAAATACATCATTCCACTCACTTAAGAAATCGTGTAATAATATCAATACACCCAACGGGATCTTACCCAAATTCTGTATTTAGTAAAGCTATGATAGGATAAAGTTTTAGAGATTAAATCTGGAAGTCTAGCCACGTCCCTTCTGGTAGCTCCCATTCAATTGTACCTTTCCGCCCACTATAGAAATGGAGTAATATTATCAATAAATTCAACTTGATCGTACCCAAATTCTTTATTTAGTAAAGCTATAACAGGAAAAAGTTTTGGAGAAACAAATTGGAAGTCTAGCCACGTCCCATCTGGTACCTCCCATAACCATCTGGTAACGCCCACGTTAGAAATCGATTAATATTATTAATAGACCTAACGCGATCGTGCCCAAATTCTGTATTTAGTAAAGCTAAAGCAGGATAAAGTTTTGGAGAAAAAAATTGGAAGTCTAGCCACGCCCCTACTGGAACCTCCCATACAAATGTACCACTCCGCCCACTTTAGAAATCGAGAAATAATATCAATATAATAGCAAATTTCATGTTTTACTGAGGGTGAGGGTATATGTAAGTCGGGTTGGCCGACTGAAACTTTCCTACTGGTTTTTAAACTTCTTCTGTAATCGCGGGGACAAATGGAGGAACACCCCAAAAAGGGGAGTTTGTATGGGACATGGTTGTCGATTTTGTCCAAACTTGCACATGTTAGAATTTAATCTCCACTTAGAGGATAGAAGCTTGCATTCTATATTTTAGCTCGATACCTCTTAAACTGCGACTGTAATCTCAGGGACAGACCTCCAAAAAAAGGAGCAATTTGTATGGGAGGTGGGAGTAGTTTTTGACCGATCTTTCTCACCCTACAAATCAGTCTACAGTAGGAATGCGGAAGCTTGCAGAGCAAATTTCAGATCAATATCTACTTAATTACAGCTGAGAGCGCGGAGACAGACTGCAAAAAGCATCAGTTTATATGAGGGTGGGAGTATTTTTCAACCGATCGAGCTCATCTTAGAACTTAACCTCCGCTTTGAGGATATAAGCTTGTATTCCAAATTTCAGCTCGATATTTCTTAAACTACAGCTGTAATCGCGGGGACAGACGGACAGCCAGACGGACATCTTTAAATCGACTCATAATTCGACACAGATTATTCGTATATATGTATACACTAGTGGACCTGGCAATGATTCGCTACTGCTTACATGACGAATACTTATAAAATGTTCGGCTCGCCTACTTACGCTCTGTAAACAATTCGTTACCCCAAGTTAATCCTTAACTTGATCAAACTAACTACGTCTCACTAACCGATATTAAAACATCCGTCTGCAAATTCATACTTATAGCGCCAAGTGCTATATGAATACAAATATCTCCCTATATAGTCTTGAAAATACATTTCCACTTTCCTTCTTGCCCACCGATCGGTAATAAAATGTTCACCTTCATATTCCCGACGGCCGAAAATTAATATTTTGTCGGTTATTCATGTCTGCATTGTCGAGTACTCTAAAGACTACAAAAGCCATTGACCTCATTGCCAGTATTTCCCTTTACAATGTGTCATCATTGCGCAAATTTATATCAGAAATTACCGACATCCTTTTTTCTGAAGACTTATTGCCAAAATTTTTGATAAAACAAACTGATGTAGTGTAAGAAGTCCATTAACTTTACTGACACAATTCCGAAAAAAAAGTTGTCAAAACTGTCAGCAAATTAAATTTTAAAATATTATGAATTTATAAAAAAAAACTCTTCTAGTCCTTGCACTTTGCTTCAAAAACAGTACTTTTTGATAAAAATAATAATACTTTTTGATACAGTAAAAATAATTTTTGGCACAATTACAGAACTTTTGGTGCAACAAATTTACTTATTAGTTCATTTAAAGCACTTTTTGGTACAAAACAAAGGTACTCTGTTAGAAAAATTAATTGTTATTTTTGTGTACAATAAATGTAATTTTCAATACAACAAATTCAACTTTTTGGTACCACTAAAATACTCTTTATTACTATAAATGTTCTTTTTCGTACAATTAATTATAATTTTCATAACAATAAACTGTACTTTTTGGTATAATAAATGTACCTTTTATTACAATAAACTGTACTTTTTTGGTATAATATATGTACTTTTTGTTAAAAATAATTGTACTTTTTGGTATCGAATATTATCTGTATATCAAATATTATCGTTTTAGGGCTAAAATGCAGTTATGCAGTTATTTGAACCTGAAGTGCCCAGTACTATCTGTGTATCAAATTGTAACTCTCTGGGGTTAAAATACAATTTGGTCACGCCCCCTCCGCCCAATAATCCAAATTATAATTTCATTTGCATATTCATATTAGTGTTGCTTTTTCCTGCCCACTCTGCCCAATGTTCCAAAATTAAAATGTCGTTGGCATATTAAATATTGCCGGTATGTTAATTAGTGTGCCGTGTACTATCTCCCTAGGGCTAAAATACAGTTTTCCCACGGCCACTGCACAGTGGTCCATTTCCCTGATCTAGCGTAACGAAATTAAAATTTTCGACATTCGAAATCTACAAAAATTTTATTGCCCGATGATAACAAACTGTTCGTTTAGCAAATCGATAACTTCCAAATTAACAAATGTGCTATAATTAATTAACTGTAGGCTTTCAAACACAACAAATGTCAAAACAGCTGCAACAAAAACGTTTTAGCGCGTTTTTACAATTGTGCAGATTGTGCTGAAAAATTGGGAAAACTCATATTAGTAAATATTTTTTTGGATTTTTTTAAAAGATAAAGATATGTAGTTTACAAAAAAAGTGAATCATAATCTGTGCAATATATGAGGTGCTAGAAAATTGTGGTAGAAATCAACACTTTTGTTTAACCCTTTTTGTGACCGAATTTTAACTTCTGTAGAGTAGAACTTAGTTAGCCGGTATCGGCCGGTTTAAGAGACTGTTTATACCCTTCACCATACGCATGAACAGTGAAGGGTATATTAATTTTGTTCTTCCATTTGTAACGCCCATAAGGAGGCGTGGTAGGTATGACAATATATATATATATAAATGATCTGCATCGAAATCTGCGTCGATTTAAAGGTGTCCGTCTGTCTGTCCCCGCGATTACAGCGGCAGTTTAAGAGATATCGAGCTGAAATTTGGAATGCAAGCTTTTATCCTCAAAGCGGAGGTTAAGTTCTAAGACCTCCCATACAAACTCCCCTTTTTTGGGGTCTGTCCCTGCGATTACAGCCCTAGTTAAAGGGCATTCAAACTGAAATTTTGTATGTGAGCTTCCCTACACTAAGCGGAGGTTCAGTAGTAAGATGAGACCGATCGGTCAAAAACTTCTCCCACCTCCCATACAAAATACTTCTTTTTGGGGGTGTCCGTATGTCAGTCCCCGCGATTACGGTAGTAATTTAAGAGCAATCAAACTGAAATATTGTACGCAAGCTTTGCTGCCTTATATGGAGGTTGAGTTCTAAGATGAGCCCGATCGGTGAAAAACTACTCCCACCTCCCATACAAACTCACCCTTTTCGGGGTTTGTGCCTGCGGTTACAGCCGTAGTAAAAGGGCAATCAAACTGAAATATTGTTTGCAAGCTTCCCTACTCTAAGCGGAGGTTGGGTATTAATATGAGCCCGATCGGTTAAAAACTAATCTCACCTCCCATACAAACTCTCCCTTTCTGGGGTCTGTCCCTGAGATTGCAGCCGTATTTTAAAAGGTATATAGCTGACATTTTGTACGCAATATTCAATCTTTAAGCGGAGGCTACTTTCTAAGATAACACAAGGGAACAAAATTTAACTTTTTGAGTGTTGTTTGGAATTCGATAGCTGTTTTTTACTAATTTGGGGTCGCTGATTTCAAATCTAATATCCATTTTTCTCCATCAGCTCGAATTTTTAAGTTACAGGTACTAATCGTATTTTCGACTTTTTTCCAAAAAATTGTAGTTCAAAAAATCATAATTTTTTTTTCACAAGCCGGATTTTAAAATTTTTTTCTTTTTTTTAAAGATATCGTTGTAACTTTTGAAAAAAATCAAATTTTTTTATATTACAAAAAAAAATGACTGAGTAACGGGTGTTTTATTCAAAAAAAAAAAAAAATTACACAAAAAATTACACATTTTAATTTTCTTCACGCTGAAAGTTAATCGGTTGGGGGCAAATTGTTATTTTTATTAGCTTTATTGAATATCATATTAAGATAGCTTTCTAAATCATGTATGTACATAATAATCGATTGAAAATTGAATGAGTTATGCTAAGTTCGGTGATAACAGATTTTTCGCAATTTTTTGTTTCTAACCAAAAAAAATTTAAATTTTGTATTTTTAAAAATCATGACAAATTTTCAAATTTATTTATAGTTTAATTTATAGTTTTGCCTCCTGTTACAATATTAATTAACAGACCAAATTTAATTAATCGGCAGGTTTCAATTTGGAAGTTAAGGAAGAAATATTAATTTTCCAAAAATAGGTAATTTTGTATGGGAGGTACCAGAAGGGGTGATCCGATATGGTGCAAATTCATTCCTGATTTATATTTTCATAACCGTAAAACTTCCGCATAGTTTGAATGAATTCAGTGTACTTACAAAAAAGATATGTATGTAAGACTATTGGGGTGAGTTCGGTCATTTGTATGGGAGGTACCAGAAGGGGTATGGCAACGCTTTCGGTTTTTCTAGGGTTTGTCTACTTTTGCAAGATAAATAAACTGACCAAATTTCAATATCCTCCGGTAGTCTGTTTGGCAGCTATCGAAGATATATTAATTATCCAAAAATAGGTAATTTTGTATGGGAGGTACCAGAAGGGGTGGGGCTATTCCGCCCATTTACAATCCCATAAGTTCGTTTCGAAAAATATTTATACTGATAAATTTTCATAACGATCCGTTAAGTTTTGCTCGAGTTACACTTTCACAAACATATTAACAAATGTTATTTTTGTATGGAAATCGTGATTTTTGTAAATTTAGTTATCTCAGTAAATTGTTGACAAAATCAAAAGTTGTGCAGATATTTTAATGAAATAAAGCTCATTTGATTCACACTATATTAAACTAAATGTTTTAAGACAAACACTGTGATTTGTGTTGCATTATTTTTTTTTATGAATTTTTAAAAAACAAAATTTTTTTTTTTTTGTGTAAATTTTTTGTTTTATTTTTTAAAACTACAACGATATCTCTGAAACTACTAAGCCAAATTAAAAACAATGTAGGCACGGATTAAAGATAATTTTGTTGACGAGTTTAAGTTTTTTTTTGTAATTGAATATGGTGAACCGTTTTCAAGTTATTTAAATATTTGTAGTGGAAGTGCCTTAGTTATAGACATAACGGTATATCGCAAAAAGTCGAGCTGATACAAAAAAACCAAGTGCAGATTTGGATTCAGCGTCCCAAATTACCTTTAAAACAATATTCAGTTCTTAAACAACAAATACCTTGTTCCCTTGTGTAATCAATGTCGGTCAAGAACTACTCCCACCTCCCATTCAAACTCTACTTTTTTTTGGGGTGTCCGCCTAACTGCCCCTAACAGACGTAGGTTAGGAAATATCGAGCGAATACTTACTTACATACAAACTCCCCCTTTTCCGGGGTATCCGTCTGTATGTCCCTATAGTTAAAGAGCTTCCGTGCTGAAATTTGGTATGTAAGCTTCTGTCCAGAAGCAGAGGTTGTAGTGCAAACAACCAGTTTTATTACAATTTTTACAAATGGTGAAGGGTATCTGAGATTCGGCATAGCCGAAGATAACCGCCTTACTAGTTTTTTATGTAAATATATTTCGGCTACTTTATAAAATGCCCAACATTTGCTGCTTTCAGCTGCTTTTGCTCACTATGTTGCAATTTTTAGGCATCATGTCGGTCTGCAATTGCAACCTTTTTTTAGTAAGGCAGTCCGAGTCAGAGTAGAGTGTTGACTCGAAATAATTTAATAATATAATTTAATACGTCTACAAATGAAAAAAAAAAAATAAAAAAAAATTTTTAAACAAAAAAAATTTAAAAAAAAATTTGATGAAAAATTGTTTTTACATTTAATTCCGTTTGTTTTAATATTCTAGAAAAATTTTTCTTTTGACGAAAACTTTATTATTTCGTTGAAAACTACCCTTGTATCAAATTTTATAACACTTTGGTCACGCCCCTTTCGCCCATTGAATAAAATGTCGTCTGTATATTAATATTCGTGTTGTCAAGTAGTATTTGTGTACCAAATTTTATCTCCCTGGGGCTAAAATACAGTTTAATCACGCCCACTGATCCAACATTTAAAATTTCGTCTGCATATTTATATTCATGTAGCCTAGTACTATCTGTGTATCAAACATTATTTCTCTAGGGATAATATACAGTTCTGCAACACCCACTTCGCGCACTGATCTAAAATTAAAATTCCGGCTGCATATTCATATTCATGTTGCGAGTACTATATGTGTATCAAATTTTATGTCCCTAGCTCTATAAATATATTTTGCCTCGCCCACTAGTCCAAAATTAAAATTTTGTCAGCATATTCATATTCGTGTTGCCGAGTACTATCTGTGTATCAAAATTTATCTCTCTAGCTCTAAAAAAAGTTTTGCCACACCCTCTCCGCCCACTGATCCAAAATTATAATTTCGCCTATATATTCATATTAGTATAGCCGAGTACTATCTGTGTACCAAATTTTATCTGCGTAGCTCTTAAAATATGTTTTGCCACGCCCACTCCGCCCACAGGTCCAAAACTTCGTCCCCATATGCATATTCGTGTTGACGAGTACTATCTGTGTATCGAATTTTATCTCCCCAGCTCTTTGCTCTAAAAACAAAAACAGTAAGAAAGTTTCAGTCGGGCAACCCGACTTACATATACCCTTACCCTCCGTAAAACATAAAATTTTCTATTATATTAATATTATTACTCGGTTTCTAAAGTGGGCGGAGTGGTACATTTGTATGGGAGGTACAAGAAGGGGCGCGGCTAGACTTCCAGTTTTTTTCTCCAAAACTTTGTCCTGTTATAGTTTTACAAAATACAGAATTTGGACACGATCGCGTTAGGTCTAATAATAGTATTAATCGATTTCTAAAGTGGGCGGTACCAGATGGGTATGGGAGGTACCAGAAGGGACGTGGCTAGATTTCCAATTTTTTTCTCCAAAACTTTACTCTATTATTGCTTTACTAAGTAAAGAATTTGGGTACGATCACATTGGTTTTATTGATATTATTACTCCATCTCTAGTGTTGGCGGAAAGGTACATTTGTATGGGAGCTATCAGAAGGGGCGTGGCTAGACTTCCAATTTTTTTTCTAAAACTTTTTCCTGTTATAGCTTTACTAAATACAGAATTTGGGTACCATCCCGTTGGGTGTAATGATATTATTACTCGATTTCTTAAGTGGGCGGAATAGTGTATTTGTATGGGAGGTACCAGATAGGGAGTGGCTAGACTTCCAGTATTTTTCTCCAAAACTGTATCCTACCATAAGTTTAATAAATACAGAATTTGGGTACGATCCCGTTGGGTGTAATGATATTATTACTCGATTTCTAAAACGGTCGGAATGATGTATTTGTATGGGAGATACCAGAAGGAGCGGGGCCATGTAGCCCATTTGTAGTTTTGGGAAATTATTAACTCGTGCAAAATTTTAAAACATTTGGTTGCGTCTTTTGAAAATTATCGTGCGCACCAGCCGGACAGACAGATAGACAGACGGACATGTTTCAAACGACTTAGAAAGTCGTGAATCGAATTTGGTTCAGACAGACAGACGGACGGACAGACAGACATGGCTCAAACTACTTAAAAAGAAACGTAGGGTCTAAAGTGACTCCTTTAATGTGTTACACTTTTGGGTCGTATCAAATGATATGCTATAATCATAGCCTGCGGTAATTTTCATGTAGTACATTAACTGTTTTCCAAATTTCATTGATATCGGTTCAGCCGTTTACGCCTGATTGAGCAACAAACATACAAACAAACAAACAGACAGACATTGACATTTATAATATTAATAGGATAGGATTTTCATACCTGCCACGCCACCTTACAAGCGCATGGTGAAGGGTAATAATGCTGGCGTCAGCTATCCAGAATCTCCTTAGATCATATATTGTATGTGGTCCCAAAAAAGTCCACCCATTAAACACCCTACAGTCTTTAGTAAGTGAAGAGTCTTTTGTCTTCAATCCTTTGCAAAATTTAGAGGTATACCCCACACTACAAACTTTGTTGAACCTTTGTTGTATTTAAACTCTGTTTCTCTAGAAATTTGTTAAAGTACTAAATACCTAAAAAGATTATTTAGTGCACCTCTGTACAGTTCAATAACCCACATAGTTTACCAAATTTACCAACATAAAACTCCTTAGCAATTGCGTCCTAAGTATCCTTAAGTTACTTTAATCTATAAAAGTTGCATGCTCTCTTTCCAATCCCATAACATTCCTGTCATATCTTACCTGTTCTCTCTCCTCCCGTCTTCCCTGATTTTCCCCTCAAAATAAGTGACCAATGTTGGCAGAAGGGTGTAGCAAAAAGCTTAAAGTTTTACAAACTTTAATAACACTAAATGTACTTTTGGGACACTACAAGCAGGCAAGACGAAGGATTCAAACTTTTTAATCACATCATTAAGTTTTTGCAGCTTTTGCTTTTACTTCAAATACTTACTATTGGTGTTTATCTTGGCAAAAGTTTAAAAAGGTGGTCAATATTATTTCAAAGGGAAGGATGGAAGAACCAACATTCCATGATTTCATTGGTATTTTAAGAAAAGTTTATTAATGTCTACCGAAATCCAGCAAACACTTGTTGTTGCGAAGGAAATGTGATTAAGTTTTAATATCTGCGCGAATATTGTTGCCCTTGGAAACTGTTGGCGTCTGTTGTGTCGCTATAAAAGTCCTTGTTGTAATGTCCTTTTTCATTGTTTTCAGTTATTTTGGTTTTGTATGGTTTCTTCTGATGTTGTTGTTGTGATTAATTATTACAATGTTTATTGTAATCCCTTTACATCAATTAATCATTTTGTTTTGGCTAAAAACGACAACTTTAGCTGAAGTAGGCTTTTGTTTAGATGTCAGCCGTTCGGTCGGTCGGTTGGTCGTTCGTTCGATCTGTCTATACACGGCTGCAAAGGCAGCTCCTCTTGGCTGCCTGACAGTAAGGTAAGATAAGCGCGGTGTCAGCAAAAGTTATAATTTCTCTAATTACTGTAGTGAATTTAATTACAATTTTTGATAACATGACAGGTTTTGACGTCAGTAAATGAGCGTGGATAATTTATTACAAGAAATGCAAACAATGGCCTCTTTTGGTCTGAATGGTTACACAATTTTAAAGAGTAATCAGTGGAAAATCTGTGGAAGGTGACAATTTGTTTTTGTTTTACTGACGTCAAAGGACGAAATTTAAAACTTAATTTTATGTCAGTCTTTAAGATGAATTGAAATCCGATTTTTTCTGTGGCAGCATATAGTTATTTTATAAAGGACATTTATAAATGTTCCATAAAATCAGTACAGAAATTTTAGTTGGATATTGTTTCACTTTGGCGTTATTGAAATATATCTCTGGACATATAGTCCTATTAATATTATAAATGTGAATGTCTGTTTGTTTGTTACTCAATTACACCTAAACGGCTAGACCGATTTCAATGACATTTGGAAGGCAGTTAGTGTACTATATGGATATTACCGTAGGCTATGTTTTTTTTTTTAGTTTTTGACCCTATGGGCGTTGTGGGCTTGGCAAAACTTTTTTTAGAGCTAGGGGGATAAAATTTGATACACAGATAGTACTCGGCAACACGAATATGAGTTTGTGGACGAAATTTTAATTTTAGACCAGAGGGCGTAGTGGGCCTGGCAAAATTTTTTTTGAGCTGTGGAGATAAAATTAGATACACAGGTAGTACTCGGCAACATGAATATAAATATGTGGACAAAATTTTAATTTTGGACCAGTGGGCGTGGCAAAACATAGTTTTAGAGCTAGATAGACAAAATTTGATATAAAGATAGTACTCGGCAACACGAATATGAGTTTGTGGACGAAATTTTAATTTTGGACCAGTGAGCGGAGTGGGCGTGGCAAATCATATTTTTAGAGATATTTGATAACCAGATAGTACTCGATAACACAAATATGAATATGCAAACGAAATTTTAATTTTGGACCCAATGGACGGAGTGGGCGTGGCAATTTGATACCCAGATAGTACTCGACAACACGAATATGAATATAGTGATGAAATTTAAATTTTTGACGTAATGGGTGGTCTTTGCGTGGAAAACCCTTTTTTAAAGCTAGGGGGATAAAATTTTATACAAAGACAGTACTCGGCGTCACGAATATGAGGACGAAATTTCAATTTTGGACCTGTGGGCGGAGTGGGCGTGGCAAAACAAATTTTAAGAGTTAGGGAGCTAACATTTGGTACACATTTAGTACTCGGCTACACTAGTATGAATATCCAGACGATATTATAATTTTGGATCAGTGGGCGGAGTGGGTGTGGCAAAACTTTGTTAAAGCTAGAAAGATAAAATTTGGTGCCCGTACAGTACTCGACAGCTCGAATATGAATATGAAGACGAAATTTTTAATTTTGGATCAATGGGCGGAGTGGGCGTGTCAAAACTGTATTTTACCCCTAGAGAAACAAAATTTGCTACACAGATAGCACTCGGCTACACGAATATGAATATGCAGATTTTAATTTAAATTTACATTTTGGATCAGTTGGACCAAACTGTATTTTAGCCCCAGAGAGATACAATTTGATACACAAATAGTACTCAACAACACGAATATGGATATGCAGTCGAAATTTAAATTTTGGATCAGTGGGCGGAGTGGGCGTGTCAAAACTGTATTTTTGCTCCAGAGAGATACAATTTGGTACACCGATTGACTGGGGACTTCACGTTCAAATTTGCAGTCGAAATTGTTATTCTCAATCTGTTGGCGAAGGGGGTGTGAAACAACAACAATAATGCAATTGATTGTACTAAAAAGTAAATTTATTGTACAAACAAAAAAATTTATTGTACCAAAAAGTACTATTATTGTACAAAAGTTACAATTATTGTACCAAGAAGTACATTTATGGTATGAAATAGTACTTCATTATTAAAGTTTTTTAATTGTGCCAAAAATTATTTTTATTATATAAAAAATAACTCTTATTTTTATCAATAAGTACTGACGTAGGTACGCACTAAGACGGGATTTTTGGAAATTCGGACTGAAAGGGGATAAAATGGGCGTGGCACCGCCCCACACAACTGAAATTTTAAAATGGCTGTAGCTTTTAAACCATTACAGGTACAAAGTCGAGATTTGGTACGTATATCGGACGTATAAGAAAAAATACTTAGTTTATGGAAAATAAGCGATGCCACGCCCCATTTGGAAAATCGTTATCTCGGCAAAATAAATGGTTCGATTCCAATTATATTTTTTTTGTTTAATCGGTCATATCTCACGAGCAATTAGAGATATGAAGATAATATTTGCTACATATGTTACTGATTCAAGGAGGATTGCGTCTCGCTGGGAAATGGGAGGTGCCACGCCCCTTTAGAAAAATCGTTATCTTGGCGAAATAAATGGACCGATTGCAACAAAATTTGCACTATGTCGAAAGTTATCGTGCGCACTAACCGGACAGCCAGACAGACGGACAAATGTATCCACACAAATTGTCCAATCCTCTAGACTCGATATTGCGGTTTCAAATAAAGGGTCCAAGGGGCGGGACCACGCCCCCTTGATATATCAAAAATGCAAGTAAACTATTTTCACCAGTCAGGAAAACCGACTATCATATAAGCTCACCCTCAGGAAAACATACAATTTTCAAGTATATTGAATGTATTACTCGTGGGCGGAGGGGTACACATATATGGGAGGTTCCAGTAAGGGTGTGGCTAGACTTCCAGTTTTTTTCCAAAACTTTATACTGTTATAGCTTTACTAAATAAAGAATTTGGGTACGATTGCGTTGGATTTATTGATATTTTTACTCTATCTCTATAGCGGGCGGAAAGGTACATTTGTATAAGAGGTACCAGAACGGGGTGTGACTAGACTTGTAGTATTTTACTCCAAAACTTTATCCTGATCTAGCTTTACAAAATACAGAATTGGGTGTATTGATATTATTACTCCATCTCTAAAGTGGGCGGTACCAGATGGGTATTTTCAGGTACCAGGCGTGGATAATCTTCTAATTTTTTCCCCAAAACGTTATCCTGCTATAGCTTTACTAAATACGGAATTTGGGCACGATCGCGTTTGTTGTACTGATATTATTACTCTATTTCTATAGTGGTCGGAGTGGTATATATGTATGGAAGGTTGCAGCAGGGGCGTAACTATACTACCAGTTTCTTCTCCAAAACTTGATCACGTGCACACAATCTGCTCGAAAAAACCTTGTACGAAATTGGTAATAGGCTTATTCCACGGTAGTTCTTACATTCACTACGATCTCCTTTCTTGTATATGAAACATAACAGACTGAGACTACAATCCCCGGGCATGCTCTCCTTTAGTCAGATGTTCTCCATAAGCTGATGCATGCTCCTAATAAGCTCCTCCTGACCTGCCTTAACCAATTCAGCAATGAGATCAACGGCTCCAACCGCTTTGTTGTTTTTAAGGCGATATATTGCCACACGTATCTCGCTCTGGCTCGGAGGTGGACAGTTAATACCATCGTCATGGATTAGAAGGGTCTTCTGGTGTGGTGTCCGTATTCAGATTTCTAAAATGTTCTCTCCATATCTTCAGTACTAAATCCGGGTCCGTCACTAGCTGGCCATCGTTGTCCTTACAGGAGGGCAACCCTGTTCCATGCTTTCTTGCCTAAACTCTCTGCTAGAATTTTCGGGCTGCACCTCTGTTTCGAAGCAACTCTGTGCACCCATTCCGTCTCTTCTTCAGCTCCTTCTTTTTCCGTCTAAAGAGACGAGTTGTCTCTCGTTTCTTCTCCCTGTGCCGTTCACAAACAGCTCGCGTTGCCATTGGCTGCAATTTCGCCCTGTATGCAGCAACCGTCTCTCTCGTGACATTGCGACATTCATCATTGTACCAGGCATCGTCTAGAGTCGGCTTTGAGTACCCAAATACGCTTCTCGCACTCCGTTCTATGGAGTCGGCTATATATTGCTACTGAGGGGTAATATTATCAGGGGTTGGAGCATTTCGTAGCAGTTGAGTTAGGTGATTGGAGGAGGCGTCCGCTATCTCTGCGGTCCGCAGTTTACCG
The DNA here is from genome assembly GCA_964034835.1 of Muscina levida. NCBI lineage: Eukaryota > Metazoa > Arthropoda > Insecta > Diptera > Muscidae > Muscina > Muscina levida. Next base: position 121,883,085 of record OZ035883.1, on the reverse strand, counting down.
ATGAACAGTTTTCGTTGTGCCAGGTTACGTACGTTCTTCGCTTTGCTCAGCCTTGTGCGTACCTTAACTGCGGTAAGGTAGTGATCGAAGTCAATGTTAGCACACCTGATCACTCGTACGTGATAACTACCCTACCATATTTCTTACCGTAGGAAATCAATCAGTCTGATGCTATTGTTTGACGTTTCGGAGTGCAGACAGAATTTTCCGATGGTGGGCTCAAATGGGGTCTCACTGCCTATTGTGTTATCGCTCCCAAATTATAATTTTTTTACATATGATTTCCTTTTACTTCTTGGTTTACGAATCATAAGAAAAAATAATTATTGTTGTTGCTATTTTTGAATGACGTTGTCACCGAGAATTAGCGAGAATGTGAAAAAATTTACAAATTTTGATTTTCTTGGATATGATTTTGAATTAACGGTTTTTTGTTGGAAATACGCGGTTTTCCGCGGCAAAACTTTTCTAAACTTGTTAAATAAGGCCAAAAAGTTTTCATATCAGTCGAAAGACTTGCGGGAACTAACAGGATACCTTAACAAAAATCTGAAAAAAATCAGCGTAATTTTGTTCCTTACTTGCCGACCATTTAAAAAATGTTTAGGCAAATATTTTTAAGAGCTTGTGTGAATGTTGGTGGTCTTCGTTGATACTATTTTCGCACCGGTGTGTGTGAGCTTTACATTGATTGATTGAAGCTTTTAACACTTAAGGTTGTGATAATGAGTGAAGAAGTCAGAGCAAACGGGTACTGGTGAAGATGGTTTGGCAACCATCGAAATAGCTATATGACCTGCCAGCTGTCAACAATACCATTTCACACAACTCTTGTAAAACAAATTCTATTAGCAATAATAGAATTGATCTTGAATCGAACAATGAAACCAAACTCAGAAATATATAATATTTGAAAAATCCCATGCCAATAGATTCTGAATCCATCGCTATTTTGCACTTGGGAAAAATTAAACGCTTTAAAATTTCTCGCATTTAAAGTAACTTGGAATAGTGGTTTTTCGTTACATGGAGTGTCCCCTACATTTCCCAATCAATTTAACGGTTTTATTTTAAACTTGAGATTTGGGTTTTTGGCCGCCCAGATCATCAAAATACTGTTGACGGTGGTCGTCAACATTTTGGGGGGACCATTTTATTCTTCTCATCCTTATCCTTATCCTTATCCTTATCCTTATCCTTATCCTTATCCTTATCCTTATCCTTATCCTTATCCTTATCCTTATCCTTATCCTTATCCTTATCCTTATCCTTATCCTTATCCTTATCCTTATCCTTATCCTTATCCTTATCCTTATCCTTATCCTTATCCTTATCCTTATCCTTATCCTTATCCTTATCCTTATCCTTATCCTTATCCTTATCCTTATCCTTATCCTTATCCTTATCCTTATCCTTATCCTTATCCTTATCCTTATCCTTATCCTTATCCTTATCCTTATCCTTATCCTTATCCTTATCCTTATCCTTATCCTTATCCTTATCCTTATCCTTATCCTTATCCTTATCCTTATCCTTATCCTTATCCTTATCCTTATCCTTATCCTTATCCTTATCCTTATCCTTATCCTTATCCTTATCCTTATCCTTATCCTTATCCTTATCCTTATCCTTATCCTTATCCTTATCCTTATCCTTATCCTTATCCTTATCCTTATCCTTATCCTTATCCTTATCCTTATCCTTATCCTTATCCTTATCCTTATCCTTATCCTTATCCTTATCCTTATCCTTATCCTTATCCTTATCCTTATCCTTGATGTACTCGTTATTTCACTATTACGTCTTTTGGTTTCTGAATTCCACAAATGACTGGCACCCACACATATAGTTAGTTAACGACGCAACGTTTCAAACTCACCGGAAGGCGGGTGTTCGAAATGTCCTTAAATAGCACGACATGGTCAATAGTGTCGAATACCATGAGGACCGTCCTGTCGCAGTGCCTATTCTGGTTTAGGTCGCGGCTTATATGTGTGGTGATGGTGTGCAGCGTGCTATGCTGCTTGCGGAATCCATGTTGATGATGGCTCGGGAGGATAAATGTCTTAAGCGTCTTCGCTACTGGTAAGAGTAATGGAGTTGGTCTATAAGAGTCTGCTAAAGTCGCATCTTTCCCAGGCTTCAGTAGAGAGACCACTATGAATATTTTCCAGGCATCGGAAACAATTTGATTGGCTAAGGACAGGTTGAGGACTTTAGTGTTGTTCTAAATGCGTCGAATTTAAGCATTCATATTCCGTCAGTGCCCCAACGTGGTGCGTTGCGGATGACATTAGCAACCTCACTCGCAGTAATGATTTTTTTTCGACTCGGAGTTAATGAATGTGGCGCATGGCCCTCAATTTCGCCTTGTCCCTATCTGAGTGCTCAATAAACTGTCTATTCCCGATCGTTCCATTTTGAGAGGTTTGAGAGTGATTTGACCGTAGTCCACCATTTACTAAGTCGGGTCATGAGGTTGCACTGCTTTAGATGGTCTCTTCATTTATTCCACTTGTATTTGTCGACTAGTCTTAACATTTCCCTATCTAGTTACCTGATTCGTGGATCGCCAGGATTTGTTCGACTTATCACGCTCATCAGTTAGTTCTTCTGTCTCGACTGGGAAGTTTGATCTTATTGAGTATATTCGACCAGCAGGGATAAAGCGAGCGACCGCTGCGTTGATGGTGTCCCTTGAGCAAAATTTATCATAAAAGTGGTTCTCGAGTTATGTCAAACAAAAGAGCCTACAACGTGACAAATTCCCCTATACGCTACTTCTTAATTTCAAATCGATATTAAATTATTATGGCATGTAACTTGACAAAACGAATGATGCAGGACTTCTTCTTTTTGGGGCTACTTTCACGTGCAGTTCTCAGAATTGAGTCCCAAAATTATGTGTTGTACTGTGTACATTATTTTATCAGTTCAAAATATATTTCATAAATGTATATGTCAACAGCAGATTATATTCATTCCCTACTCGATTATGAAAATCATACATAAATACGTCTTGCAATATTTTGTTCTTCATCATAATTTTAAACTAATCCTTTTCAAATGTCAATGCCTACAAAATCTTATAATTTCTTGCAAAAGCTTAAATTTATAATCTCAATTTAAATCTCTCTCGAGGTTTTCTACAATTAACTTTCTGTTTGTTTAAGACTTCATACGTTTTTCATCTTAAGACTTTATTTACTCTTTGGTTTGTGATAACACGAAATCCTTTGGCAAATCCTTGTTATATATAGTCTGGTATATGATTTGTTTTTTGTTTTTTTTTTTTAATTATTTAAAGAAATTTCTTAGCTTAATTTCTAATTTCTGTGGGCCTACAATAATTCATGTGGTTTGTTTACGAGGGCAAAGGCAGTGCGACGAAAAGCACAAAACCATTGTTTGATTACAATCCAACCGACACAAAAGCACTAATTCCATTACTTAAGAAGGATCTGCAAGACTATATATATTTGTATAGTCAATTATGGTTATTTTTGTTGCTGCTGACAAATAAGAAGAATACTTTATATTTAAAGTAAATGTTTTATTTGTTAGTTTTTGGTTCAATTTACTAAAGTTTCATTGTTTTGAACTAAAAAATTCTTTATGCCAAATAAAAGTTAATCGTACACGAAGAGAAATAGTTGGTAGCTTTGGACTTAAACTAGTTGCTATTGTGTTGGGGTAGGTTGGGGGTGTCATGAGTCAATGTCAGTTATTCGCCATACTACTTTAAGATTTAAGCGGGCAGCTTTAGATTTTATCAATGTCTTTCATTTTAATTTGTTTGTTTTTTTTTCCAGTGTAATATGTTATTTTAGTTACATCTTTTTGCTATTTCTACCTCGTCTTTAGACATAAATGGTTTGGATAATATTTTTTCTAACTATTTACTGCTTTTATATACATATTTCTTTCCCCTGTTGCTTTTAAGTAAATCCTTCGTTGTATCCTTTTCCTATAACCTATAAGTTTGCCATAGCATAGAAATATTTACCTTTTGGATCAAAACTAAAGACTTTACTCCATAGAAATAGAACGTAGAAAGTAGACAAAGAAACAAACAAAAAAAAAAGATTTTTCGTTAAGGAGCTAAATATTTTGTTTGTTTCTTTGTGTGTGTGTGTGTTTTTGAGTTTCTCCAATGCTGGAGATCCTCTTAGAGTTTATAGAGTTTTTTTAAAAGTTAGAATTTAATTAAGACCATAGAGGCAACACATGAAAGGGATTTTAAGTATAAAGTAATACTTGAGATAAATAGTAAAGATGTTTTAGACAACATTTGAAAAGAGTTGCAAAAAGTGCAATGTAGAAAAAGTAAACTAAGCCATAGTAAAGGAAGGATTGTAATCTGACCTTAATTTAAGCTATAATGTTTAACCTATATGAAAGAAATGTTACAATTTGCTGTAAAAGTTTAAGATACTGAATTTTTTGATACCATTGTTTTTATTGTATTTTTTAAGACAGAACTGACTTCCATCAGAAAAAAACAGCAGACTGTAGCGTTGCATTTTTTCGAGTTGTTATTATTGTTTTGTTTTGAATTTCTTTATTCGTTAAATGGAAGCCAACAGAAGTCATGTTATGGTCATATTAATTTCAGACCGATGACTACACTCACAAGATCCTACCCATTATTCACACCAAATCTTTGTTTTATTTTTATACTGGTGGACCTGGCAATGCCTCGCTATTGCTTATCTGACGAATATTTGTAATATGTTTGGCACGCCTACTTTAAGAGCTATGCATAAGCGTCGTTCTTGTACGCTCTGTAAACAATTCGGTACCTTAAGTTACTTCTTAACCTGATCAAACTAACAAGATTAGGTTAGGTTAATTCGGCAGCCACGTTGAACACAGCTCACTTGGGTCCTAGTATGAGTCCCGTTGTGATACCATTTTATGATTTCCACACCAAATGTTCCTATTCTAATCGGCCAACGTCGCTGTCAAGCCATTTCGTTGCCCTGATGAAGGCATGGATGTTCCGCAAATCGCCTACTGATAGACAGGTATTGTCTAAAAGTGTCCGATGACCAAGTTTTTCGTATCGCAGGTCACCTAAGCAGGGCAGTGACATAGAAGATGCTCCGTGGTCTCCTCTTCCTCTTCATCATTGCAGCTTCTACAAAAATCGTTGTAGGGTAGTTTCAGCCTCTTAGCGTGTTTACCAACCGGCCAATGACCAGTTATCACAGCTATGATGTTCCTCAAGTGGACTCTTGATAAGTTCAGCACAAATCGTGTCCTCTGTATATCCATTGTAGGCCAAATCTGTTAAGTCGCCGTGCAGGTGGGTTCTCTTGCCCATCTCTCTACAGCAATAAGGTCCAGTTTTCCCGCAATGAGTTGTTTCCCCCTTGTAAGAGGGATCCCAATGAGACCATAAACTTCGCCCGAGTTCACGGTTGTGGTGGCCCTTGCTAGCGTATCAGCCCTTTGGTTTCCATATATGTCCCCATGTCCTGGAACCCATGTTAGGGTAACCGTCGAATGTCTCGCTATCTCCTCCAGAGACGACCGGCTTTCTCGAACATTTCTCGAAGTGGTATATACGTTCTCTAGGGATCTGATAGCCGCTTTACTATCAGTAAGAATATGAATATTGCCGTCCAATATCCCAAGATACTGAATTTTCTCTACGGCTATTCTAATGGCCGCTATCTACAGTGATCTGGTAGCCTGATTGATAGACTCAGATTCAACTCTTCCGAAAAGATTCCACAGCCCGCTCTTTCTTTTGATTTTGAACCATCCGTGAAAATTAGGATGACATTCTCCCCAAAGTTTAGGGCATTATCATTATCATCATAGTAGGACCTATCCGGGATGTTCCTTATAAAACCCGGATCGAATAGAGGTTCAGGTATGGTGTAATCCGTATTGCAGATCACATTAATTAGGTTCAGGATTTTGGCATGGCCATAGTTCCTGTGCATCCACGCTTTTGTGGCGTCTAAACGCATTGCGGTATTCGCTGTTATCCTCCTCGCCTCAATGTCCGGTGGTAACCAGTTTAGGATCGTTAAAAGTGCCTTAGTTGGAGTGGTTCTAATGATCGCCACCAATCTCATAATGCGTTCGAATTTCAGCCTTTGGGACGCTTTATCTAGCGCCGGCCACCAGACTGCTGATCCGTAGAATAAAATGGGTTTAATAACTGATTCGTATAACCAGTTTAAGTTCTTGGGGCTAATTCCCCAATTGAGGCCGATTGCCCTTTTGCAGCAGTATAGAACCGTTGCCGCTTTGCTAATCCTGGTCTGAGTGTTCAGATTCCAATTCAGTTTACTGTCCAATGTCAGCCCGAGGTATTTGGCACTATCGGAGAGTGTAAGTGCGACTCCATTTAATCTTGGTTTGGCAAACTAACAATGTCTCACCGAAATGAAAACATTCTTCTGTAAATTCATATCTATAGCGTCAAGCACTACCTTTATTATCTTATATAGTCCTAAAAATATTTCCCCCATTTCCCTTCTGCCCTCCAACCGGAAATAAATGTTCGCCTTCATATTCTCGCTGACCGAAAATAAATATTTTGTCGGTATATTCATGTCTGCATTGCCGAGTACTATAAAGGCTCATTTACACTACGGACGTCATTGTCAGTATTTCCCATTATAATGTGTCAGCATCATTTAAATTAGGTTGTTTTGTTAGAATTTACTGACATACTTTTTATTGACGAATAATTGCCTACATTTTTGATAAAACAAACTGACGGAGTGTAAATAGTCCTTACAATTTACTGACACAATTCTGAAAAACCAGTAAGAAAGTTTTAGTCGGGCAACCCGACTTACATATACCCTCAACCTCAGTAAATTAACAATTTTTTTATTTATTGATATTATTAATCGATTTCTAAAGTGGGCGGAGTGGTACATTTGTGTGGAAGGTACCAGAAAGGGTGTGACTATCCAATTTTTTTTCCAAAACTTTATCCTGTTATAGCTTTACTAAATACAGAATTTGGGTACGATCCCGTTGGTGTATTAATATTATTACTCGATTTCTAAAGTGGGCGGAATGATGTATTTGTATGGGAAGTACCAGAAGGGGCAGGGCCAAGTAGCCCATTCGCAATACCGTAAGTAGTTTTGTGGAAATATTAAATCGTGCAAAATTTAAAAACATTTGGTTGCGTCTTTCGAAGTTATCGTGCGCACCAGCCAGACGGACATGGCTCAAACGACATAGAAAGTCATGAATCGAATTTGGTTCAAAGAAACCTAGGGTCTAAAGTGACTCCTTCTATGTGTTACACTTTTGGGTCGTATCAAATAATATATACTCATCCCTAAGGGTGATGGTATAAAAATAATATGCATTTAAGCCAAAACATTTCTAGTCCTTGCTCTAGCTTCAACAACATTAATTTTTAATAAAATAAAAGTTCTTTTTGATATAGTTAATTTTTGGCAGAATTAGATAACTTTCTGGTACAATAAAAGTACTTATTAGGACATTTAAAGTACTTTTTGGTACAATAAACGTACTCAGTGGTACAATTTGTTGTTCTTTTTGTGTACATTTAAAGTACTTTTTAATACAATAAATTTTACTTTTAAATGCCAATGAAGTACTCTTTGATACGATAAATGTACTTTTTTGTACAATACAAGCACTTTTTTGTTCAATAAATTGTACTTTAATGTGCAATAAATGTACGTTTTAGTATAACAAACTGTACTTGTTAGTAAAATAAATGTATTTTTTGATACAATAAATTGTACTTTTTGGTACAGTAGATGTAGTTTTTGATAAAAAAAAATTTTACTTTTTGGTATTGAATACTTTCGGTACACCAAATATTATCAATCTAGGGCAATAATACAGTTTTGCTACGCCCTCTTCGGCCACTGATTGAGAATAACAATTTCGTCTGCAAATTTGAAAGTAAAGTGCCGAGTACTATCAATGTATCAAATTGTATCTCTTTGGGGCTAAAATACAATTTGGTCACACCCCCTCCGCCCAATGATCCAAAATTAAAATTTCGTTTGCATATTCATATAAACGTTGCCGTGTACTATGCAGGTGTCAAATTTTATTTCTCTAGAGCTAAAATACATTTTTCCACGCCCCCTTCGCCCACTGATCCAATATTAAAGTGTCACCTACATATTCATATTAGTTTTGCCGTGTACTATCTGAATCGATAGTACGATCCATATAATTTAATGTTTGAAGATTATTTCATGCAAATGTTGACCGTGACTGCGCCTCAAACGGTCCATCCGCTTAGTCCAATTTTGGCATACTCTTGCCAACATTTCGGCCGGTATCTCATGAATAAATGCTTCAATGTTGTCTTCCAATGCTTCAAATGAAGCGTGTAGACATGAGCTTTAACATAGCACCACAAAAAATAGTCTAAAGGCGTTAAATCGCACGATCTAGGCGGCCAATTGAGCTGTCCCGAACGTGAAATAAAATGTTCACCGAACTCGCCTCTCAATAAGTCCATTGTAAAACGTGCTGTATTTCACCGTCTTATTGAAACCACATGTCATGCAAGTCAAGCTCTTGCATTTTGGGCAAAAAAAAGTTGGATATAATCACACGGTTGCGCTCACCATTCACAGTTACGTTACGATTCGCATCATCTTTGAAGAAGTACGGTCCAATGATGCCACCAGCCCATAAACCGCACCAAACTGTAACTTTTTCTGGATACATTGGTAGCTCTTACAATGCTTCTGGCTGATCTTCACTCCAAAACCGACAATTCTGCTTATTAACGTACCCATTGAGCCAAAAATGAGCTTCGTCGCTGAACACAATTTTTCCAAAAAAAAACTGAATCTTCGGCCAACTTTCCAAGAGCCCATTCACCAAAAATTCTACGTTGCGGTAGGTCTTTCGGCTTCAATTTTTGCACCAGCTGTATTTTGAAAGGCTTCACACCTAAATCCTTCCGCAAAATTTTCCACGTTGTTGAGTAACATAGGCCCAATTGCTGCGAACGGCGACGAATCGATACAGCTGGCCGATACAGCTGCGATATTTTTTTCACTTCGCACTCTACGTAAGCGTGTTGGTGGTTAATGTCCAACAATGTAAATTTGGTACGAAATTTAGTCACAATAGCCTGAATAGCCGCTTCAGTGGGTCGATTAAACTGACCATAAAATGGATGAAGCGCGCGATGAACTTTCTTAACAGAGCACGCATTTTGATAATAAAATTCAATAATTTGCAAGCGTTGTTCGTTTGTAAGACGATTCGTGGTTAAATTATAGACCAAACTGAAGATGTTTGACAGTGAAACAAAACACGAAACGTGCGTCAGCTGTTTAAACCAGTATTGCCAAAAAGATAATAGCTAAAAAATTACACTTTATATAGGAATATGCAAAATGTCGTTTGCATATTCATATTCGGGTTGCCGAGTACTATCTGGGTGTCAAATTTTATTTATCTAGGGCTAAAATATAGTTTTGCCATATTTTCATATTCGTTTTGTTGTGTACTATCTGTGTATCAAATTTTATCTCCCTAGCTCTCAAAATATGTTTTGACACGCCTAATCCGCCCACAGGTCTAAAATTAAAATTTCGTCCGCATATTCATATTCGTGTTGCAGAGTACTATTTGTGTATCAAATTATATCTCCCTAGGTCTAGAAATATGTTTTGCCACGCCTAATCCGCCTACAGGTCCAAAATTTAAATTTCGTCCGCATATTCATATTCGTGTTGCAGAGTACTATCTGTATATAAAATTTTATCTCCTTTTCTTGCTTAAGTGGCCCATTACAACTTACGAACGTGGTTTATAAGTTTGAAGCCTGAAGTACTAAATAATTCTACACGATTCGGCCTGTGCGTATGTTCTCCAGTTAGTCCTACCAGATGACAGTTGGTCCTTCCAACGGAGTTTGGGTCTCCCTGCTCTGCGCCGTCCTTCAGGTTCGCCTTCAAACACCTTTTTCGCTGGACCATTTACATCCATCCTGGCAACATGACCCAGCCATCATAGTCGTTGCATTCTGACTCTTTTAGCTACGTCGATATCGTGGTAAAGCTCATACAGCTCATGGTTCATCCGATGGCGAAACTCGCCGTCGACACAGATAGGTCCATATATTTTTTGGAGTACTTTTCTCTCGAATACTCCCAGGTTTTGTATGTCCGTTGTCGTAAGCACCCATGATTCGGCAGCATACAACAGAACGGGTAAAATTAACATAGCTGTTTCTTCGTATCTCGAGATAAGGTGGTGTTACTAAAGTGCTGCCGAAGTCCGTAAAAACATCTATTGGCTAGCACTATTCTCCGCTTAATTTCTTGGCTGACATTATTTTCTTATTGACGGAAGATCCGAGGTAGGTAAACTCATCTACTACCTCCCCGTCGAGAGGACTCTTTGTTCGTCGAAATCATTATTTTTGTTTTGTCCTCGTTGACCGCTAAACCTATTTTTGCCGACTCCTTTTCTAGTGATGAGAAAACTGCAGTAACGTCCCGCAGATTTCGGAAAATGATATCTATATCATCGGCGTAGGCTAGTGGCATGTGGCTCTGTGGAACATGGTGACAGACATGTTGACACCAGCCTTTCTCATCACCTTCTCCGCAACTATATTAAATAGTGTACAGGACAGGCTATCACCCTGCGTGAGACCTCTTTCTGTGTTGAATGGTTCAGACTGATCTTTACCAATCTTAATTGAGGATTTGGTGTTTTCCAAGGTACATCTGCAAAGTCGAATTAGCTTTGCAGGAATACTAAACTCAGACATGGCCTCATATAGCCTATTCCTTTTTGGAGAGTCGAAGGCAGCTTTGTAGTCGACAAAGATTAGTTTTTCTACAATTAGTTTTTCTACAATAGGCTTTAGACGTTCACACAATATGCTTGAAAAGACCTTGTACGCAATTGGTAATAGGTTTATTAGACTGTATATATGTATATGGGACATAACAGACTGAGACTCCAATCCCCGGGCATGCTCTCCTCTTGCCAGATGTTCTCCATGAGCTGATGCGTGCTCCTAATCAACACCTCCCCGCCAGCCTTAAACAATTCAGCAGGGAGACCATCGGCTCTAGCAGCTTTGTTGTTTTTAAGGCGGGAGATGGCCATACGTATCTCGCTCTGGCTCGGAGGTGGACAGTTAATACCATCGTCGGGGATTGGAGCGGGGTCTTCTGGAGTGGTGTCCGTATCCAGCAGATTTCTGAAAATTTTCTCTCCATATCTTCAGAGCTTCAACCGGGTCCGTCACTAGCTGGCCATCGCTGTCCTTGCAGGAGGGCAACCCAGTTCCACGCATTCTCGCTTTAACTCTCTTGTAGAATTTTCGGGTTTCCCCTCTACTACGGAGCAACTCAGTGCACTCATCCTGCCTCTTTTTCAGCTCCTTCTTTTTTTCTAAAAAGACGAGTTGCCTCTTGTCTCTTCTCCCAAAGCCGTTCACGAACAGCTCGCGTTGCCATTGGCTGCAGTTTTGCCCTGTATGAAGCATCCGTCATTGCGACATTCATCATCGTACCAGGCATCTTCTTGAGACGGCTTTGAGTTCCCAAGTACGCTTCTCGCAGTCCGTTCTAAGGAGTCGGCTATATTTTGCCACTGCGAGGTTATATTATCAGGGGTTGGAGCATTCCGCAGCAGTTGAGTTAGCTGGTTAGAGTAGGCGTCCGCTACCTCTGTGGTCCGCAGTTTACCGATGTCCAGCTTTCGTTGTGCCTGGTTACGTACGTTGTTCAATATGCTTAGCCTTGTGCGTACCTTAACTGCGGTAAGGAAGTGATCGGAGTCAATGTTCGCACCCCTGATCACTCGTACGTCCAGAAAACTCGATGCGTGCCTTCCATCGACAACCACGTGATCTATCTGATTCCTCGTCAAATGATCTGGAGATAACCATGTTGCCCTATGAATATTTTTATGGTCAAATATAGAGCTAGCTAACTACCACATTTCTTGCCGCAGAGAAATCAATCAGTCTGATGCCATTGTTCGACGTTTCGGTGTGCAGATTGAATTTTCCGATTGTAGGCTCAAATGTGGTTTCCCTGCCTATTTTAACTGTCGGAACATGGGCCCATATAAGTGGAAAAACTTTGTTTTGACTCTTATGGTGGCTATACGTTCACACACCGGGTTCAACCTTGAGACTAGGTGTCGCAGTCTCTTGCCAACCACAAATCCACAACCAAACTCGTGCTTGTACGCATGGCCACTATAGTAGATGCCGCACGTCTTCATGCGCGAGCACACGTGGGATTTCGTGTAAAGCGGTTATGTCAGCCTTGTATTCTTTGAGGACTTCCGCCAGTTGAATGAAGGCAACTGGTATATTCAGCTTTCTAACATTCCAGGTGCATATTCTCAAATCATGTCCTTAATTCATTTGCGGTGGTCGTCAACATTTTGGGGGGTCCGTTTTATTCTTATCTTACTTCTTTTCATTGCAATAGTTTAAACATCGGTGGCGGGTTGCAAGCCCAGCGCACCACGTCGCAGTTTTCTCCTCCTGCCAGGATTTTATTACAGCCGCCCATTCTGGGTCAGACGCTGACCAGGGTACCGCTCACTCTGAGCCGACGTACCTGGGTTTTAAGTTTCGCCCCTCTCAGTTAGCCGTGCTCTGATGGGTGTCAGAAGTACGTTTCCAGGCGTCAGGCCACGTGGAGGTACTCCGTTCGCAGTAGTACCACGAAAACGGAGCTCTGTGAGTAGACTTGAAGTGCAATTGGCAAGGATCACTCTGGGTTTGCCAAGTTAAACCGATCAGAAGCTTTACTTGCATCACATTCCCGACGCCCATTTTATCTTCCTAGCACACCAACTCCGCCCACTGGTCCAAAATTAAAATTCCGTATGCAAAAAAGTTTTGCCACGTCCACTCCGCCCGTAGGGTCGAAAACTAAAAAAAACATAGCCTATGGTAATTTCCATCTATTACACTTACTGTCTTCCAAATTTCATTGAAATTGATTGAGCCACAAACATACAAGCAAACAGACAGCATTTACACTTATAATATTAATAGGATAGGATATGTTAGGATAGGATAGGATAGGATAGGATAGGATAGGATAGGATAGGATAGGATAGGATAGGATAGGATAGGATAGGATAGGATAGGATAGGATAGGATAGGATAGGATAGGATAGGATAGGATAGGATAGGATAGGATAGGATAGGATAGGATAGGATAGGATAGGATAGGATAGGATAGGATAGGATAGGATAGGATAGGATAGGATAGGATAGGATAGGATAGGATAGGATAGGATAGGATAGGATAGGATAGGATAGGATAGGATAGGATAGGATAGGATAGGATAGGATAGGATAGGATAGGATAGGATAGGATAGGATAGGATAGGATAGGATAGGATAGGATAGGATAGGATAGGATAGGATAGGATAGGATAGGATAGGATAGGATAGGATAGGATAGGATAGGATAGGATAGGATAGGATAGGATAGGATAGGATAGGATAGGATAGGATAGGATAGGATAGGATAGGATAGGATAGGATAGGATAGGATAGGATAGGATAGGATAGGATAGGATAGGATAGGATAGGATAGGATAGGATAGGATAGGATAGGATAGGATAGGATAGGATAGGATAGGATAGGATAGGATAGGATAGGATAGGATAGGATAGGATAGGATAGGATAGGATAGGATAGGATAGGATAGGATAGGATAGGATAGGATAGGATAGGATAGGATAGGATAGGATAGGATAGGATAGGATAGGATAGGATAGGATAGGATAGGATAGGATAGGATAGGATAGGATAGGATAGGATAGGATAGGATAGGATAGGATAGGATAGGATAGGATAGGATAGGATAGGATAGGATAGGATAGGATAGGATAGGATAGGATAGGATAGGATAGGATAGGATAGGATAGGATAGGATAGGATAGGATAGGATAGGATAGGATAGGATAGGATAGGATAGGATAGGATAGGATAGGATAGGATAGGATAGGATAGGATAGGATAGGATAGGATAGGATAGGATAGGATAGGATAGGATAGGATAGGATAGGATAGGATAGGATAGGATAGGATAGGATAGGATAGGATAGGATAGGATAGGATAGGATAGGATAGGATAGGATAGGATAGGATAGGATAGGATAGGATAGGATAGGATAGGATAGGATAGGATAGGATAGGATAGGATAGGATAGGATAGGATAGGATAGGATAGGATAGGATAGGATAGGATAGGATAGGATAGGATAGGATAGGATAGGATAGGATAGGATAGGATAGGATAGGATAGGATAGGATAGGATAGGATAGGATAGGATAGGATAGGATAGGATAGGATAGGATAGGATAGGATAGGATAGGATAGGATAGGATAGGATAGGATAGGATAGGATAGGATAGGATAGGATAGGATAGGATAGGATAGGATAGGATAGGATAGGATAGGATAGGATAGGATAGGATAGGATAGGATAGGATAGGATAGGATAGGATAGGATAGGATAGGATAGGATAGGATAGGATAGGATAGGATAGGATAGGATAGGATAGGATAGGATAGGATAGGATAGGATAGGATAGGATAGGATAGGATAGGATAGGATAGGATAGGATAGGATAGGATAGGATAGGATAGGATAGGATAGGATAGGATAGGATAGGATAGGATAGGATAGGATAGGATAGGATAGGATAGGATAGGATAGGATAGGATAGGATAGGATAGGATAGGATAGGATTGGATTAATGTCATATTTCAATAAAGCTAACATAATGATGAAAAAAAACTAAATTATTATTTTGCATATAATATATTGTCCAACTCTTAACAAACTTTGAAAATTTTCTCTTGTACCTTAGCCAATATCTATGACCTCAACGTCTGGTGTCTGCAACCTTTCCTGTTTTTAATTTACTACAACCACATATTCTTGTTTTGTAATGTCTACTGCTCAACTTATTGCAAACAATCCACAGAGAAAACAATATGGTTACTATACACTATCCCTTAGCACCTTACAACAAATACGTCCCAGAAGCTTGGTATTTTTTTGCAAACAAAAAAAATAACTTAACTCTAATACCTGCCAAAAATTACTAACACCATCAAAAGTTTGCCTTTATCAAACCGGAAACGAAACAAACAAAGTTGGTGACTTCCTTCTTGTATGATATGTTTTGGTGGGCCAAGTGATTTTGTTCTTTTTATGGCCTAAATCAAAAACCAAAAATAAAACTTTTCTTCATCTCGCTCTCTCTCACTCTCTCTCTGTAGGTAGTTGGCAAAAGTTTGGCGGCAGTTTTTTCTTGCAGGCTACTGACTGAAATGCATGCGGTGGACAAATAGTTGCAAACTCACAGTGTAATGGTATAAAACCATACCGCCGCAGCAACAACAACAACAACAACAATAGGCAACAGCCATCCTTCCAAAACCGTCTTTAACCTGAAAGTTATAAATAATGGTTATTTTTACGCGGTATTATGCCAAACCGATATTGGGTTATTGATGGAAGTTTATTTTTCTCGTTGGTTTTTCTCCTTGTGTCATATCCTTTCGCTTAGGTTGTTTTGTATGAGGTAACAGGTTCATGCGAGAAACAAAGGAGTGGGCGGAGGGGTATACGACTCGTGTAAACATTGTTGAGGGAATTTTTAATCTTATTTCATAGTCTCCGCTTTGCTTTATGATCTTTCAAAATAAAAATAAATGTAAAGCAATTTCTCATATCCTGTTTTGTGCACAAATAAGGATGTGTCAAGGAAACGTTACATCCTTAAAACGGATAAAGGGGTGAACAACAAAAAGCAACAGAAAAGTTGTACTGCAGCAAAGAGTATGGGGTGGGAGGTAGGCTACACAGAAATGTAAAAGTTGTAAAGTTTATAGCAGGAAAAATAGGTCGATGAACCACTTGAAATATTTTTCCTATGGTTATGCTTAAAACTTTTCCTATCAAAGTCTTATATACAGCAGACAATAATGCCTTTGGAAAATATCTTTTAAACTAAATCTCCTTAAACTGTATGCTGCACAATTTGTGTCGTTTGAAAGAAATGTTGTTCCTTAAACTATTGATAACTCAGCCACCTTATCCTCACTCCTCGCTTTTTTGTTTACCAAAGTTTGTGAAATTCCTTTATCAATATCCTTGTTTTTCTTATGTATTCGACAGCAATCGACAGGATATTTCATCGCACCATAAATAACCTATCACCTGACCGTAAACGTACATTTTGCTATGGTCATCAGGCGACAGACAGCTGGTAAATATCTCAGGAATCTGAGCAACAAAAGAGGAATCAATAAACGCAGCACACATGCCAAGATTTGCACAATGTCCTGTAAGGATGAAAACAAAAGAGACACAAGCCAATGTTGGCTGGCAAACAAAAGCAAGTAATTGAGACACAAAATGCATACAGACGCTGTAATAGATCCTTTAAGGATATGCTGATGGTTAAACTAGGGCAAGATTAGGAAAAAAAATTGAAAAATTGAAGCTAAAGGATATACGTCTTTTGTTGGTTAGCTTAAGGGATTAGTAATGTAAATATGCAAAAATCGGTAACTAATAGCTTTTTGATACTAAAACTGAACACGAAAGCCATTATAAGAAATTACAGTTGCCTGCTGAAGACGGAGGTGGTCGGACTAGCATTTTGTATACCCTCATCCCGATGGGTATATCATTTGATACGGGAAAAGCAGTAACATATTTAGTGAGACGAGTTAGAAGCCAAGTATTTTAAGACAAAATTTGAACAAAAAAAACTATAAGCAGAAATTACAGTTGCCTGCTGAAATCGGAGGTGGAAGGACTAGCATTTGTATTACCTCACCCATAGCGATAAGAGTATATGTATATTATTTGCTAAGGGAAAAAGTGTAACACTTTAGAGGAAACGAGCTTGAAGCCAAGTATTTAAAGACGAAATTCAAAATTCTGAATTTTTAAGACAATTATCAAGTGTCGGCCAGACACGCAAGCTGGGTGAATGGTTGGTGACCACTATAATTCGACAACACCTTTAATGATCCTTATGAAAACTTGACAGTAGTAATATTTTCCTAAATGCAGATATGAGACATGGGGAATGGGACTTTGCTCAGAGGTGGAAAGTTACTGATTGTTACTCACTTGGGAGTGACCAGAATCGATTCCTTTGTGGCACTGTCCAAGCAGCTAACTACTTCCGGTCTTAGATCAAGTATTCCCCGGGCAATGACTTCAAAGCAACCGCTTAGCAACCCACATCTTCCGAAAACTAAATTGCGAAAATCCATAGCGTCTGTTCCATATTGGGCGGCTTCCTGGTCAGCGTCTGCCTCAGAATGAGCGGCTGAAATGTTTCCTGGCAGTAGGAATAAAATGCAGAACCTGGTGGGCTGGGCTTGCCACCCGCCACCAGTATAATGGCAGTGAATAAAATGAGAAATAAGAGAAAAAGAAACCCCCAAAGTGTTGACGACCACCGCAAACGTTTTAAGGACCATGATTTGAGAATATGCACTTGGAATGTTAGAACTCTTTACCGACCAGGTGCCTCTATTCAACTGGCGGATGTCCTCGAAGAGTATAAGGCTGACATTACTGCTATACAGGAAATTCGGAGGACTGGATATGGATGCTCGCGGATGAGGATGTGTGACGTGTACTACAGCTGCCACGCGGAAAAGCATGAGTTTGGTTGTGGATTTGTGGTCGGCAAGAGACTACGACACCTGGTCTCTAGGTTTACTCCTGTCAGTGAACGAATCGCCACCATAAGACTTAAGGCAAAATTTTTCTACATCACGCTGATATGTGCTCATGCTACGACGGAGGAGAAAAGTGACGAGGTCAAAGACGAATTCTACGCCCAACTTGAAGAAACATATGACCGTAGCCCGGGCCATGATGTTAAAATCGTGCTGGGAGATTTTAATGCCAAAGTAGGCCGGGAGAATGTCTTTAGCCCAACAGTCGAAAAATTTAGTCTGCATACTGACACATCGCCAAACGGAATCAGACTGATTGAATTCTCTGCAGCAAGGAACATGGTAATTAGCAGCACACGATTTGACCACATAAACATTCATTAATCTCCCGATCAAGTAACGAGAAACCAAATTGATCACGTGGTAATCAATGGAAGGCACGCGTCAAGTGTCTTAGACATACGAGTGATCAGAGGTGCGAACATCAACTCGGATCACCACCTCACTGCAGTGAAGGTGCGTACTAGGCTAAGCAGAGCGAAAACCCTGCGTAACCAGGCACAGAGAAAGCTGGACATCGCTAAACTGCAGACCGCGGAGATAGCCAACGCCTATTCTGACCAACTCACTCAACTACTTCTTGATGCTCCAACTCCCGAAAATACTAAAGCGCAATGGCAACATATTGCCCACTCGATGGAAAGGACTGCACGGTCCGTACTGGGGTATGTGAAGCCCTTTAACGGTAATGCCTGGTACGATGACGAATGCCGCGATGCCACCCGGGAACAAGATTCTGCATACAGGGCCAAACTGCAGCCAATGGCAACGCGAGCTGTTCATGAAAAGTATAGGGAGAAGAGGCGGGAGGCGACTCGACTTTTCAGGCGAAAAAAAACGAGAGCTTAAGAATAATGTGTGTATTGAAGATTACAGGAACAGAGGTGAAGCCCGAAAATTCTATCAGAAGATAAAAGGAAAGGTACATGGAACAGGTCTTCCCTCCTGTAAAGACAAGGATGGTCATCTCGTTACTGACTCCGAGAGCGTACTGAGAATATATAATGATCACTTCTGCAGCCTATTGATGTGTGAAAACTTGACGGAAGAAGACAGTGCACCAATCCGAGAGGATAACATCGAGTGTCCACCTCCGAGCCATGCTGAGATAACAACTGCCATATCCCGCCTAAAGAACAACAAGGCCGCTGGGGCTGATGGTCTTCCAGCTGAGTTGTTTAAGGCGGGTGGAGATGAGCTTGTTTAAAGCATGCAATAGCTCATAGAGAACATTTGGCTTCAGGAGAGCATGCCAGAGGATTGGAATCTCAGTGTGCTATGTCCAATCTACAAAAAAGGTGACCGTAGTGAGTGTAAAAACTATCGTGGAATTAGCCTCTTACCGATTGCGTATAAGGTCCTGTCTAGCATACTGTGTGAACGTCTAAAGCCAATTGTGGAAAACCTGATTGGACCTTATCAGTGCGGCTTTAGACCAGGCAAATCCACGACGGATCAGATATTTACACTACGGCAGATTCTTGAGAAAACCCATGAGAAGCAAATCGACACTTACCACCTCTTTGTCGATTACAAAGCTGCCTTCGATAGTCCCATCAGGCATCCACTATACGAAGCCATGTCTGAGTTCGGTATTCCTGCGAAGATAATTCGTCTCTGCCGGTGTACCCTTACGAATACCAAATCCTCGGTTCGGATTGGCAAGGATTTATCTGCACCATTTGATACGACGAAAGGTCTTAGACAGGGTGTTGGTTTGTCATGTATGCTGTTCAACATAGTGATGGAGAAGGTGTTAAGGAAAGCAGCGGTTAACATGTCTGGCACCATATTTAATAAGAGCCACATGCTGCTCGCATATGCCGATGATATCGACATTATCGGTCGAACGATGCGAGAGGTAACAGCTGTTTTCTCATCAGTTGAAAGGGAGTCAGCGAAAATGGGTTTGGCAGTGAATGAGGACAAGACGAAGTTAATGGTATCATTGAACAAAGTGTCCACCCGTTGGGCACGCAGCGTGAACGTTGAAAACTATTGCTTTGAGGTAGTGGATGAATTTATCTACCTTGGATCCGCCATGAACAAAAACAACAGTGTCAGCCTCGAAATAAAACGGAGAATAGTGCTTGCCAACAGGTGTTTCTATGGACTACGCGAGCACTTTATAAACACCACCCTATCTCAAACTACCAAAGTCCAGCTGTACCAGGTACTAATTTTACCGGTCCTCTGGCGGTGTTTGAGAGAAAAATACTCCGCAATTTGCGTAAACGGCGAGTTTAGGATTCGGATGAGCCATGAGCTGTACGAGTTATACCACGACATTGATGTCGTTAAGTGAATCAAAGTGCAACGATTACGCTGGCTAGGCCATGTCGTGAGAATGGATGAGGAAACTCCAGCGCGAAAGGTATTCTATCAAGACCTCGAAGGACGGCGCAAAAGAGGGACCGCGACTACGTTGGAAGGACAAGGTGGAGGAATCACTGACGCTGCTTGGTAGGACTGACTGGAGACGGTGCGCACAAGATCGAAGCGAATGGAAATCTTTGATCATTTTGGCCTCTGACTTAGGCACTAAGATATAAATATATATATGTGTCAAGTTGTTTGAAAGGCTAATAATAATAATAGATATGAGACAGAAAATGGACCGAAATAGCCTCGCCCCTTCTGGTACATACCAAACAAAATTCTCTTCGAGTGCCCCTTATACAAAGGACCTAATTCACCCATATACTTTTATATACACATATTTTTATACCATCACCCTTAGGAATGAGAGTATATATCATTTGATACGAAAAAAAAGTGTAACGCATTAAAAGAGACGAGTTCGACCCCAAGTATCTTAAGACCAAATTCGTTGCAGGACTTTTTAAGACGATTGAGCAATGTCCGTCTGTATGGCTGGCTGGTCAGCAGGCTAATTCGAGTAAACATCAACGGATCGGTATGAAAATTTACCAGTATTAGTATTTTTCAAAACGAACTAATGGGATTGTAAATGGGCAGAATAGCCCCACCCCTTCTGGTACCTCCCATACAAAATTACCTATTTTCCAATAATTAATATTTCTTTCATAACTTCCTAACAGACGACCACAGGATATTTGTATTAGTCCAGTTTATTTATCTTGCAAAGGTGGACACCCCTAAGAAAACCGAAACCTTTGCCACACCCCTTCTGGTACCTCCCATACAAATGACCCAATGACCCTAATAGTTTTACATACATATCTTTTTTGTAAGTACACTGAATTCACTGAAATTTTGCGTATGATGTTCGCTATGAAAATTTGAATAAGGAATAAATATTGACTATATCGGTTCACGCCTTCTGGTACCTCCTATACAAAATAACCAATTTTAGGAAAAATAATATTTCTCCCATAACTTCCAAACGGACACTTGAAAGGTATTTTGATCATAAGTATTTTGATTGATTTTTTGATTGAGTATTTTGATCATAATTCTATTGGGAATAACCAGAAGCTCTCTTTGGGGGTTCCCAAACAACTCACAACATCCGAGAGATCACATATTTCCCGGGCAATACCACTGAACATTTGTTCAGTGGTAGCAAATGTGAGAAGGAACAATGTTGAGTAACCTAATCGGCATGCTACCACCGATGCGTCTTAGGAAGTAGGCAACAGAAGTTACTGAAGCTCAACACAGAGACTCTCTTAATAACTTTAGCAGCCCCAAGAAACTAGGATCGGGCGTGGTGGCCTAATAAGCCTCTTTCTTGAAACAAAACCAATTATTATGAAAACACAGAGAAAAAACAAACAGAAAAGAAAAAACAAAAACCCCCCAAATGTTGCCGACACCCGCAAACTTTACAAGGACCATGACATACGATATGCACCTGGAATGTCAGAAAATGGAATGTTAGAGATGGTGCCTCTATCCAATTGCCCGATGTCCTGGACAAATACAAGACTGGCATCACCACCGTAAAGGAAATTGGATGGTCGGGACAGGGATGCACACGACGAAAGAACTGTGACATATTTTACAACTACCATGCAGAAAGACACGAATTTGGATATGGATTCATAATCGGCAAGAGACTTTGACATCTGGTCTCACGATTTAACCCTGTAAGTGACCGAATATGCTGATTTGTGTACACCCCCCAACGGAAGACAAAGTTGAGGATATTAAAGATGCATTCTATGAGCGCCTGGAGAAGATATATGACCGCTGCCCTGCACATGACATTAAAATTGTCCTGGAAGATTTTAATGCTAAAACAGGAAGGGAAGATGATCTTGGTTCAGCAGTCGGAAAATTCAGTCAGTAAGCTTCGGACTCAGACTAATTAGCTTCGAATCGGCAAGAAACATGGTAGTGAGTGGAACCAGATTCTCGCATAAAGATATCCACATGGCTGGATATTCCCTGATAAAAAAAACCACGCTCAGACAAGCCCTGGTACGATGAGAAATGTGGCGAAATGTCTGAAGAAAAGGATGCTGCATACAGGACAAAACTGCAGCCAATGGCAACGCGTACAGTGACGTCTTTCATAGACGTTTTTTCCGAAAGTTCTGCCAAAAGGTAAAAGGCAAAGATTTTGGACCAGCGATCCCCGCCTGTAGGACAGAGACGAAAATCTGTTCACTGACATTCAGAGTGTGCTGCAAATATGGGAGCACTTTTAGGTTGTGAAGATGGGGGATATGTATGTTTGGGAAAAATTTTAGGAGGGAAAATTTAATGCGGGTCGGAAATGAATATGGACTATATCGGATCACCCCTTCTGGTACCTCCCATACAAAATGACTTTGTTTGGAAAATTTATATTTCTCCCATAACTTCTAAACCGGCACCTGGGGGATAATCAAATTTGGTCAGTTAATTTATCTTGTAATAGGAGGCAAAGCCTCAGCAACCCTAACTATTTGGCACACTCCTTCTGGTACCTCCCACATAAATATATGGGATATTTCCCCTTTACATACGTATCATTTTTGTATGTACACTGAATTCAGACAAATTTTGCCAAGGTAGGCGATCATTGAACGTTGATTTACGAAAAAAAAATCAGACACGTTGTGCTGCCCCTAATTGTACCTTCTGTACAAATAGATCAAATTTTGTATATTTTTGCTCTACATGCAGACAAAAAATAATACATAAGTAATTTTATTTTAAAAATTTATTAATTTTAATAACTCAAGACTTAAACAATATCTTAATTTGGGTGATGGTATTTATCAGTCAGTTTACCTGACTGAAATTTCTGTACTTGTTTTCTTCAAAACTTTGTCCTGATTTAGCTTTACTAAATACAGACTTTTGAACACGATCATGTTGGGTGTATTGATATTCCTGCTCCATCTCTAAAGTGGGCGGAATTGTGAATTTATATTGGAGGTACCAGCAGGGGCGTGGCTAGACTTCCAGTTTTTTCTCCAAAACTTTGCCCTGCTATGGTTTTACTAAATCTGGGATTTGGGCACGATCGCATTGGCTGTATTGATATTACTACTCCATCTCTACAGTGGGTGTAATGGTGCATTTGTATGGGAGGTACCAGAAGGGCACGATCGCGTTAGGTCTATTAATAATATTAATCGATTTCTAAAGTGTGTGGTACCAGATGGGGCGTTGCTAGACTTCCAATTTTTTTTTCCAAAACTGTACCCTGTTATAGCTTTACTAAATACAGAATTTGGGTACGATTGCGTTGGATTTATTAATATTATTTCTCCATCTCTATATTAAGCGATAAGGTACATTTGTATCAAATGATACATCAAATGATACATACCCTCCTACCCGTAGGGTGAGAGTATAATTAGCAACTCTCATGGTGCGTCCCCATCGATAGAACTCTTTGTTCATCGAAATCAATATTTTTGTTTTGTCCTCGTTAACCGCTGAACCCATTTTTGCTGACTACTTTTCTAGTGATGAGAAAACTACAGTAACATCCCGCAGATTTCGGCCAATGATGTCTATATCATCGGCATAGGCTAGTGCCATGAGGCTCTGGTGGAATATGATGCCACACATGTTGACACCAAACTTTCTCATCACCTTCTCCATAACTTTAGTAAATAGTGTACAGGACAGGCTATCACCCTTTCTGTGTTAAACGGTTCAGAGCTAACCTTACCAATCATAACCGAGGATTTGTTGTTTTCTAAGGTTCATCTGCAAAGTCGAATTAGTTTTGCAGGAATACCAAACTCAGACATGGTCTTATATAGCCTATTCCTTATCGGAGAGTCGAAGGCAGCTTTATAGTCGACAAAGAGGTGGTAGGTGTCGATATGCTTTTCATGAGTTTTTTCCAGGAATTGTCGTAAGGTGAATACTTGATCCGTCGTAGATTTACCAGATCTAAAGCCGCACTGATAAGGTCATATTAGTTTTTTTACAATTGGCTTTAGACTTTCAAACAATATGCTTGAAAGTACCTTGTATGCAATGGGTAATAGGCTTATTCTATGGTAGTTCTTACATTCACTACGATCTCCTTTCTTGTATATGGGACATAATAGACTGAGACTTCAAACCCTGGACATGCTCTCCTCTAGCCAGATGTTCTCCATGAACGGATGTATGCCTCTAATCAGCTCCTCCCCGCCTTCCTTAAATGTGGTGTCCGTATCCAGTAAATTTCAAAAATGATCTATCTATACCCAACGCTACGCTTCTCCCAGTCCGTTCTATAGAGTCGCAGTCCGTTCTATATATATTTCCTACTGCGAGGTAATATTATCAGGGGTTGGAGTATTCCGTAGCAGTTGAGATAGTTTTTTTATGGTAGGTTAAATAATATGTCTTTCATTTTGTTATATTGTAATAGTACCCAAAACCTCCGAAAACCAAAACATTTGCACACCCCTTTTGCTACCTCTCGGACAACTGACCGAACTTACCCATATACAATTACATATATAAACGTTTATTGAACGTTGACTTACTGGTAAAGTAATAAAAAACTGACCTAGTACCTTCACAATGATTTAGAATATCTCATTTTTTTATAAAAAAAAAATAAAATATCTGCCGCCTTTCCATATTGCTCCACTTGTTTTTCCATGATTATGAAATAAAATTCCTAATTTCATTAGTAATACTATCTACATACAATTCTCTTCTACCATCGAATAGTTGGCACTTTTTAACTTTTGCAAAGATACATAAATTCATTGCACATAATTACTTGTACGAAACACTGCGCCAAACGTCTGTCCTGTCGCGCTGAAATAAATACTCGTATAACAATTTGCTCAAATTACTTTAAGATTCGCGTACCAGATAAAAATAAGAAACTTTGTGAAAAATTATGAAAACAATTTCACAACAGTTTCTACGTTATACCAAACAAAATTTTAAGTTCTTCATTACTATGTGTTACGATTTGTATGTACACAGTATCCCTTAGATATCTAGTCGATGTGTCTCTCTCATAATCCTATCCTAAGGACGAAATGTTAACACACAGAGACTATAACGGTTGTTGTTTAGGTATCTCTCGCTATCCTGTGTTGAGTCACAGTTCTTACACGCTGTCAGCATTTGTTGCATTGCAGCATTTGCTGCAGATGTTTGGCTGTCAATGTTGTAGCTGCTGAGCTGGGCTAAAGAAATAAAACGAAAAAAAACACGTAAAAGATATAAGTTAAAGTAAAAGATGAATGGAAATGGACTGCATTGTGTGTGTGTGTGTGTATGGATTAAATAATAAAGACAATCTGAAGAGCAACAACAACAACAACGTATGTTACAGAACACGGTACATTGCAGTACATGTTCTTGGTTTAGGTAACATTTTCTTTTGCTTAGTGGGATTGTGTTTTTTTTTATTTGGGTTTATAATTTTGTATAATGGTAATCTAGGACCGTGGTAAAGATGTGTTATGAAATTAGATCATTTTGGTTTTTTTCTTTTGCCATGCACTTCTTTTGGAAACATTTACTGTTATGATTTAAAAGGTGCTCCTTTATGCTAAGAGATTTAAAGGTGTGCGCCTTATTTGGCTGATTGTTTGCAAAATTAGGATTTAAAGTTAAAGACTTTGGAAATTTAATTTGCATTTAAAGGATCGGGTGTTAAAATCTGTGATTTAAGGTATACATACATATCGATCCAGCTGATTAGGGGGTATGACAATATATTGAAATTTTAATTTTTTTCCGTATTTTTAATAAAAATAGATCAAATCAACAAAATGTTACTTTTCCAGAAGTTAGAATGTATTTAGAATGAAGTTAGAATGTTCATTAGGGTTGCTATAGCCAACGAGTTTCAAATTCAGGTTTGGGAAAAACAAGCATGAGCCAAAAATTTAGGGAAGGGGTGGTATCAAATGGCAGCGCTTCGTAGTCAAAGTTTGTGGAAAAAAAGTCCTCATTAATCCCACATTACGCACCAATGCATTACTCCAGACTAGGAGGAGGGAACATTGACTGGGGGTCGGTCATACATTTTACCCCTCTAGGAGGCACCATGGTAGCGGTAGTAGCTGATTTCAATTATAAACAAGTAAGAAAGTTTCAGTCGGGAAACCCGACTTACATATACCCTCACCCTCAGTGAAACATACAATTTTCTATTATATAAATATTATTACTCGATTTCTAAAGTGGGCGAAGTGGTACATTTGTATGGGAGATACCAAAACTTTTTTCTCCAAAACTTTATCCTGTTATAGCTTAACAAAGTAGAGAATTTGGGCACGATCGTGTCGAGTGCATTGATATTATTACTCGATTTCTAAATTGGGCGGAATGGTACATTTTTATGGGAGGTACCAGTAGGGACGTGGCCCTATACGTGGCAATACCGTAAGTAGTTTTGGTGAAATATTAACTCGTGCAAAGTTTCAAAACATTTGGTTTCGTCTTTCGGAAGTTAGACGGACAGACAGACGGACAGAGAGACGGACATGGCTCAAACGACTTAAAAAGTCATGAATCGAATTTGGTTTAAAGAAACATAGGGTGTAAAGTGACTCCTTCTATGTGTTACTCTTTTGGGTCGTATCAAATGATGCATGTAAAAATATTGGGGTGTTTTAGGTAATTTGTATAAGTGCTACTAGAAGGGCTGTGGACTGGGTGTAAACCCGAGTAAAACAGAACTGGTGCTATTTACACGGAGATACAAAATCCCTCAATTTTCCAAACCAAGATTAAATGGAGTCGCACTTACACTCTCTGATAGTGCCAAATATCTCGAGCTAACATTGGACAGTAAACTGAATTGGAATCTGAACACTCAGACCAGGATTAGCAAAGCGGCAACGGTTCTATACTGCTGCAAAAGGGCAATCGGCCTAAATTGGGAAATTAGCCCCAAGAACATAAACTGGTTATACGAATCAGTTATTAAACCAATCTTATTCTACAAATCGGCAGTCTGGTGGCCGGCGCTAGATAAAGCGTCCCAAAGACTGAAATTCGAACGCATTATGAGACTGATGGCAATCATGATAACAGGGGCACTTAGAACTACTCCAACTAAGGCGCTGTTCATGATCCTAAACTGGTTACCCCCGGACATTGAGGTGAGGAAAATGGTGGCGAATACCGCAATGTGTTTATACGCCACAAAAGCATGGATGTACAGAAACTATGGACATGCCAAAATTCTGAACCTAATCAATGTGATCCAGTCATCGGCAGCAATACAACCACAATATGAGTTTGTGTTGGTGAGTTGTTTTCTTTGCTCTCTCACTGTAGTGAAGAAAATTGTTGTATAGTTTTTTTCATAACTATGAACAAAATTATAATATAATAATCTAGGAAATATTACTGTTGTGCGCGTGGCAATGCACATTAACAAATAAGAATTCATTTTTACCGAAAAAATTCATTTCTTTTATTGTCGTGCTAACAACAGGCGTCGGCACAACTGCGTCGGACGAATGCTCAAGCGAGACTGATTGAGTTTGTTTGTTTACGTTCAATATGTGTGAGAATACATGTGTGGCTCTCTCGCTCATGTTGCCCAAGTGCGCGCTCTCGCCGGTCGCTGATGTGATCTACCACACGGATTACACCATACCTGAACCTCTATACGATCCGGGTTTTATAAGGAACATCCCGGATAGGTCCTACTGTAATGATAATGATAATGCCCTGAACTTTGGGGAGGATGTCATCCTAATTTTCACGGACGGTTCAAAATCAAAGGAAAGAGCGGGCTGTGGAGTCTTTTCGGAAGAGTTGAATCTGAGTTTATCAATCAGGCTACCAGACCATTGTAGCATAGTTCAGGCCGAAATAGCGGCCTTTAGGATAGCCGTAGAGAAAATTCAGTATCTTGGGATTTTGGACGGCAATGTTCATATTCTTACTGATAGTAAAGCGGCTATCAGATCCCTAGAGAACGTGTACACCACTTCGAGAAATGTTCGTGAATGCCGGTAGTCTCTTGAGGATATAGCGAGACATTCGACGGTTACCCTAACATGGGTCCCAGGACATGGGGACATATATGGAAACCAAATGGCCGAAACGTTGGCAAAGGCCGCCATAAGTTTACGGTCTCATTAGGATCCCTCTCACAAGGGGAAAACAGCTCATTGCGGGGAAACTGAACCTCATTGCTGAAGAGAGATGGGCAAGAGAACCCACCTGCACGACGACCAAACAAATTTGGCCTACAATGGATGCACAGAGGACACGATTTGTGCTGAACTTGTCCACCTGAGGAACATCATAGCTGTAATAACTGGTCACTGGCCGGTTGGTAAACACGCTAAGAGGCTGAAACTACCCTACAACGATTTTTGTAGAAGCTGCATTGATGAGGAAGAAGAGGAGACCACGGAACATCTTCTATGTCACTGCCCTGCTTTTGGTGACCTGAGATACGAAAAGCTTGGTCATCGGACACTTTTAGACAATACCTGTCTATCCGTAGGCGATTTGCGGAATATCCATGCCTTCATCCGAGCAACGAAATGGCTTGACAGCGACGTTGGCCGAATAGAATAGGAACATTTAGTGCGAAAATCTTAAAATGGTATCACAACGGGACTCATACTAGGACCCAAGTGAGCTGTGTTCAACGTGGCTGCCGAATTAACCTAACCTACCTTACCTACTAGAAGGGCTATGTCGAATGTTAAGAGTTTCTAGTATTTTGCTAACTATAACAAAGTTATTCATCTGACGAAATTCAATTATCCTATAGTTTTGGGTTTGAAAGTTATTGGAGATATAATAACACAGTACAAAATTTTTCAGATCATTGATTTGGGATTCAATTCTAAGAACTACACGTGAAAGTAGCCCCAAAAAGAAGAAGTTCTGCATCATTCGTTTTGTCAAGTTACATGTCATAATAATTTAATATCGATTGGAAGTTAGTAAGTATCGTATAGGGGAATTTGCACGTTTTAGGCTCTTTTGCTTGACTACTATTACAAGATAACAAATTTTGTATGGGAAGTTCCAGAATGGGTGGGGCTATTCTGGCCATTTGCAGTACCACAACTTCATTTCCGAAAATATTGATACAAAGGTAAAGCTACTTATCGGTTTAATTTGGCAAACTCACAGGGATCTTTGTCAATAACACTTCAAGTCTACTCACAGAGCTCCGTATTCGTGGTACAACTGCGGACGGAGTATCTTTACATGGTGACGCCCGAAAACGTGCCTTTGACACCCGTCAGAGCACGGCTAACTGTAAGGGCCGAAATCTAAAACCCAGGCACGTCGGCTCAGAGAGAGCGGTACCCTATTCAGCGTCTGACCCAGAATGGGCGGCTGTAAGAAAATCCAGGCTGGAGGAGAAAACTGTGACGTGGTGCGCTGGGCTTCCAACCCGCCACCGACGTTTGAGCTATTGCAATGAAAAGAAGTAGGAAACGAATAAAATGGCCTCCCAAAATGTTGACGACCACCTCAAACGAATTAATGACCATAATTTGAGGATATGCACCTATACCAAGAATACAAGGCTGACTTAACCGATTTACAGGAAATCCAGTGGTCGGGCCACGTATGAAGAAGTGCGACATCTACTATAGTTGCCATGCGGACGAGCACGAGTTTGGATGTGGATTTGTGGTGGGCAAGAGATTGCGACAGCTAGTCTCACGGTTCAACCCGAGTACGTTTACGCACCGTATAGCAACCATAAGAGTCAAGACAAAGTTTTTCCACATACCACATCCATGCTCCGACAGAAGAGAAAAGCGATGAGTTCAAAGACGAATTCTACGAGAGCCTAGAAAATGCATATGATCGTACCCCAAGCCCTGACATCAAAATTGTACTAGCCGATTTTAATGCTAAAATACGCAGGGAGATCGCATTTGAGCCTACTATCAGAAAATTCAGTCTGCGCACCGAAACTTCGAATAATAGCATCAGACTGATGGATTTTTCTGCGGCAAAAAATTCGGTAGGGTACTTAGCAGTACTAGATTTGGCCACAGAAATATTTATAAGGCAATAAGGTTATCTCCACATCAACTGACGAGGAATCAGGTAGATTACGTGGTAGTCGATAGAAGGCAAACATTGACTCCAATCACTACCTTACCGCAGTTAACCGCAAAAGGCTAAGCATGGCGAAAAACGTACGTAACCAGGCACAACGAAAGCTGGACATCGGTAAACTGCGGACCACAGAGGTAGCGGACGCCTACTCCAACCACCTAACTTAACATTTACGGACTGCTCCAACCCCTGATAACCTCGCAGTGACAATATATAGCCGACTCTATAGAACGCACTGCGAGAAGCGTACTTGGGTACTCAAAGCCGTCTCAAGAAGATGCCTGGTACGATGATGAATGTCGCAATGCCACGAGAGAGACAGTTGCAGCATACAGAGTGAAACTGCAGCCAATGGCAACGCGAGCTGTTTGTGAACGGCACAGAGAGAAGAGACGAGAGGCAACTCGTCTTTTTAGACGGAAAAAAGAAGGACATGAAGAAGAGACAGGATGAGTGCATATAGTTGTTCCCAAGTAGAGGAGAAGCCCGATAATTCTACCAGAGAGTTAAGGCGATAATGCGTGGAACAGGGTTGCCCTCCTGCAAGGACAGGGATGACCAGCTAGTGACGGACCCGGATAACGTTCTAAAGATATGGAGAGATAATTTCAGGAATCTGCTGGAAACGGGCACCACTGCAGAAGACCCCGCTTCAATCCATGACAATGGTATTAACTGTCCACCCTCGAGCTAAAGCGAGACACGTGTGGTAATATTCCGCCTTAAAAACAACAAAGCGGCTGGACCCGATGGTCTTCCTGCTGAATTATTTAAGGCAGGCGGTGAGGAGCTGATTAGGATCATGCATCTGCTCATGAAGAACATTTGGCTAGAGGAGAGCATGCCCGGGGATTGGAGTCTCAGTCTGTTATGTCCCATATACAAGAAAGGAGATCGTAGTGAATGTAAGAACTACCATGGAATAAGCCTATTACCAATTGCGTACAAGGTCCTTTCGAGCATATTGTGTGAACGTCTAAAGCCAATTGTAGAAAAACTAATTTTACCCTATTAGAGCACATTTAGACCTGGTAAATCTACGACGGATCAAATATTCACCTTACGACAAATCCTGGAAAAACTCATGAAAAGCAGATCGACACCCACCACCTCTTTGTCGACTACAAAGCTGCCTTCGACTCTCCGATAAGGAATAGGCTATGTGAGGCCATGTCTGAGTTTGATATTCCTGCAAAACTGATTCGACTTTGCAGATGTACATCGCCAAAAACACCAAATCATCTATTAAGATTGGTAAGGATCACTCTGAGCCATTCAACACGGAAAGAGGTCTCAGACAGGGTGATAGCTTCTCCTGTATACTATTTTATATAGTTATGGAGAAGGTGATGGGAAAGGCTGGTGTCAACATGTCTGGCACCATATTTCACAAGAGTCACATTCCACTAGCCTATGCCGATGATATATACACCATTGGCGGAAATCTGTAGAATGTTACTGCAGTTTTCTCATCGCTAGAAAAGAAGTCAGCAAAAATTGGGTAAGCGGTCAACGAACAAACAGTCCTCTCGATGGGGACGCGCCGTCAACGTTGAAAATTATTGTTTAGAGGTAGTAGATGAGTTTACCTAACTCGGATCTTCCGTCAACAAGAGAAAATAATGGCAGCCAAGAAATTAAGCGGACAATAGTAGTTTCTACGGACTTTGGCAGCACTTTAGTAACACCACCTTATCTCGAGATATGAAGAAACAGCTATACCAGGTGTTAATGTTACCCGTTCTGTTGTATGCTGTCGAATCGTGGGTGCTTACGATAACGGACATACAAAACCTGGGAGTATTCGAGAGAAAAGTACTCCGAAAAATATATGGACCTATCTGTGTCGACGGCTAGTTTCGCAATCGGATGACCCATGAGCTGTATGAGCTTTACAACGACATCGACGTAGCAAAAAGGATTAAAATCCAACGACTTCGATGGCTGGGACATGTTGCCACGATGGATGTAAATGCTCCAGCGAGAAAGGTGTTTGAAGGCGAACCTGAAGGACGGCGCACTGCAGGGAGACCCGAACTTCGTTGGAATGAACAAGTGGTAGGCGAAGTGCCACCATCTGGGAGGACTAACTGGAGAACGCACGCAGAAGACCGAAACGTGTGGAATTTTTTAATACTTCAGGCCTCTAATTTATGAACCACGTTCGTAAGTTATAGAGGTCCCCTTAAGTAAGTAAGTAAGTACATTTTCATAAGAATCAGTGAAGGTTTACTTAAGTTATCGTGGCCATTTGTTATCCTGCCAGCTAGACAGAAGGACATAGCTATATAGTCTTAAAAAGTCCCGAACCGAATTTGGTCTTACGATATTGGGTTCAAATATTTTTCTGTAGAATATTCCCAAAATAGATTGATCCGCTTGTGTCATTAACCAGGATTATGCGCTGTAGAGCGAAACAGGAAGGATCAGAGTCTGGTAGAGCTGGATCTTTGTTCATCGAGAGAGCGTCTTTTAATTCCCAGGCTGACATTATTATTTTTGTTTATGGCGGAGCTAAGGTAGACAAAATCATCTACCACTTCAAAGTTATAGTTGTCAACGTTCACGCAGCGTTCCAGACGAGAGGACTCTTTGTTCGTTGAAACAAATAACTTGGTTTTGTCCTCGTTTATCACCAGACCCACTTCAGCCGACTGCTTTTTAATGCTCGAAAAAGCCGCAGTAACATCTCGCAATCCACGTCCAATAATATCGATATCATCAGCATACGCGAGCAACATGTGGCTTTTGTTAAATATGGCGCCATTCCTGTTTACTGCAGCCTTTCGCATGATCATCTCCATTACGATGTTACAGAGATCGCAAGACAGACTAACGCCTTGTCTAAAGCCTCGCTTGGTAGAAAATGGCTCTGTTAGACTTCGTGTTAGTCAGTGTCATTCCGCAAAATCGTATAAGCTTCGCGGGAATACCAAACTCAGCAAAAGCTTCCAACAATTTCTGTCGTTTGGACTGTCGAATGCAGTTTCGTAGTCGAAGAACAGATGGTAGGTGTCGAACTGCATTTCTTGGGTCTTCTCTGGTCTAAAGCCACACTGATAAGGTCAAATCTGGTTCGCCAGAATAGGCTTTAGTCTTTCACCTAACACACTAGAAAGAACCTTGTATGCGATGGGTAAATGGCTAATTCCGCGATAGTTGGTACACACACTTGAATCGCCTTTCTTAAGCACTTGACATAGAACACTCAGATTCCATTCATCGGGCATGCATTCCTTGAGCCAAATCGTGTTTATGAGCTGGTGCATGCATGTTGCCAGCTTTTCGCCGCCAGCTTTAAAAAGCTCTGCCGGTAGTCCATCGAATCCCACAGCTTTATTATTTTAAAGCCTTGAGATCGCCTTGCTGATCTCGTTTTGGCTCGGTAGTGGACAATCTACTTATGATTGGTGATCTATGATTGGTGTGATTTCGTCACTTATGCTGCCTTCGGGTAAGAGTGGAGATTGAAACTGTTTTCCTTCCATATTTGCAGCACACTTTGAGTATGTCCATGACCAGATTTCCGTCTCTGTACTTACAGGTGGGAATCTCTGTTCCAAAACCTTTGCTTTTTACTTTTGGTAGAACTTTCGGGCCTCACCTCTATCCCTGTAGTTTTCGAAATCCTGGCTCTCTCTTTTCTTCCACTGACGGTTTCCGCCTGAACAGGCGTTTCATCTTCCTTCTATTCTCATTATAACGCTCCGTCACCGCACGCGTCGCCATTGGCTGCAGTTTTGCCATGTATGCAGCATCCATTTCCTTAGACATTTCGCGACATTCATTATCGTACCAAGGCTTGTGTAAGCGTGGTTTTCCATAACCCAGTACGGTTGTTGCGGCAGTGGTCATTGAATTCGCAATATGCTGCTTCTGTGTGTCGGGAACATCAGAGTTAGGGGGGTTTGTTTGAAGTAATTGAGAGAGTTGGTTGGAGTAGGCATTGGCT
Organism: Muscina levida; assembly: GCA_964034835.1. NCBI lineage: Eukaryota > Metazoa > Arthropoda > Insecta > Diptera > Muscidae > Muscina > Muscina levida. Next base: position 121,848,920 of record OZ035883.1, on the reverse strand, counting down.
ATCTCGGTTGTATGCAGTTTTGTAATGTCGCTAGCTTCCTTTGCGTTTGGTTACGCGCGTTTTTAGCACTGCTTAATCGGGACCGGCTGTGACATAGTGGTTAGAACAAGCGACTAGCATGCGGGAGATCGCAGGTTCAAACCTGGCACCAGTCATCTTAAAAAATTGTTTCTTTCATTGTCGGCTCCCCTCGAATGTTGTTGACAGCAACTTCGCAGTATTAAGTGTCGGGGTAATCGGCGAGTCTAGTAAGAGCTTCTCAAACAGTGACGTTCGCATTCGTCGATAAACAAGTAGGTGCCGTTAGTTGTTAATCTAAAAATAGAAAGCGTGTTAATTCACAACAACGCGAGAAGCTTTTTTCTAATTTTTAAAATTTTTTTTTAATCGTGCGTTCCTTGGCTGCAGCTAGGTGGTGATCTGAGTCAATATTTGCACCGCGCATGACGCTCGCGTCCATAACGCTTGAGACATGCTTTCCATCAATTATCACGTGATTATGCTGATTTCTTGTATTTTGATGGGGAGATATCCAGCTTGCCTTGTGTATATCTTTATGCGGGAATCTGGTTCCACTCACAACCATGTTTCTTGCCCAAGCGAAACTAACTAGTCTGAATTCGAAGCTTAGTCATATATCTCCTCCAGGTGCTCATAGAATGCATCTTTAATGTCCTCGTTTTTGTCTTCCGTCGGGACGTGTACACAGGGTAATGTAAAAATCTTTCGCCCGGTTGCGAATAGTGGCTATTCGATCACTTACATGGTTAAACCGCGAGACCACATCTCGATATCTCCAGCCGACTATGAAACCACATCCAAATTCGTGTCTTTCTGCATGGCAGCTGTAAAAGATGTCACAGTTCTTTCGTCGTGTGCATTCCTGTCCCGTTCATCTCATTTCCTGTATGGCGTTGATGTCAGCCTTGTATTTGTCGAGGACATCCACCAGTTGGATAGAGGCACCATCTCTGTGTAGAGCTCGGACATTCCAGGTGCAGGTCCTTAAATCATGGTCCTTATAACGTTTGAGTGGGTCGTCAACATTTAGGGGGTTGATCGTGAACTTTATTTTCTTCGTGTTTTCATAATAATTGGTTGTGTTTAAGGAGAGTGGCTTATTAGGCCACCGCGCCCGATCCTAGTTTCTTGAGGCTGTCAAAGCCACTAAGAGAGCGTTCGTATTGAGCCTCAGAAACTTCTGTACCTACTTCTAACACGCATCGGTGGTAGCATGCCGTTTAAGTTATGCCGTTTAGACTGGGCATGTTTTACGAACCGATAAAAGTTATATAGAGTGAAAAATCGCCTTGAATGGACAAGACAAAGTTGTTATCCAACAAAAAGTTGGTGGCAAATCTATGAGCGAAAGATGAAAATCAAAATTTTTTTTGGTTGGTTAAGATTCTGACTCCTAATGTACATATTTTAAAAATTGTAATATAGAAATATCATAGAAATTTTAAATATGCCTATCCCTAAGGATATTTAACATGTCCTGAACACCACCAAGTTACTATTATACATTTTGCAGCAAACTGCACACAGAGTTTTATGAAGTCAAAGCAAAAGTTGTAAATTCATCTCTGGCGAAATGTAACAAAAGCACAACTTAATGATATGAATTTTAACACAAACTTCCAAGAAAAAGAGCATGAAAATGAACTGACACTGACAAGGACATGGACACCAACACCAACAAAAAAAAATGAGGATCTGATGAAAATTTATGACTTCCACACTAAGGAACGAAAAGAAAAAGACGAGAGAGAGATAGAGAGAGATGAACAGAACGGAAAACAAAGCAAAATAAATGTTGTCAGTTTAAAGCCCAACAAGAATTTTAAATATTTTTACAAGCGTAACACTGTAGTAATGACTTGCAAAAAGAAAGAGAAACTGTCAAAGAAACCAAAGGCAGGGGCGGGGAAATGAAAAGTCTAAAAAAGGAAATGTTACGAATAAAACTTAAACAGATAAAATGAATTAGACAAAGAGCGTCGTAAAAAAGTGAAAATTTTTATTACCAAAGATTAGCTTTCCAGCGAAATGATGAATATGAATCTAATGATCTTTTCCTTATGAAGGAATAGAACCCTTCAAGCCCACTTGGTAAACACTACTAATAAAATCACTTTTAAAGTATTAAAAAGTATTAAAAGTTTTAATCTACAGTCATTTGATACTTCTTGCTTGCACCCTTCACTCCCTTCAACGTCTCTGCATTACAGTTATATTTAATAAATTCGCTTCATTTCTCTTCAGCCTTTGTCTTTACCACGCAACTAATGCAATTAAGTGAAATAACGACGGAAAAAAAAAATTAATTTCTTTTTTTTTCTTAAACAAAAGCGTAAAAGTAGCAGAAAAGGCGAAAAATTGAATAAAGCATGATATGAAGATTTGTAAAGGAACCGGAAATCGCGAAAAGTCAAGTAGCCGTGACATCATCATAATCTCCTTAACGGCAGGACGAACTACACCAGCAGACCAACAGCAAATGCCCAGAAGGAAGGGCGAAGAAATAACGCAAGTAATCTCTCGTGTTTTTTTTTTTGTCGCAATTTCTTATTTAATGTTTCCCTTCTCGGTCCAGTTTAAAATGACACCAAGACAACAACAAAAAACAAAGGAGCTGAAGAAAAAGAAGGATATATGTTGCAAGATAAATTTCAATTTAATATACGCTGTTGCAACAATATGACGCTTGATTAATTAAGGATTTGTATAAATTAAGATATATTATTATAGAGCAGTCAGTACAGCAAAGTTTATTGCACGTAGGACGATGTAGGATGACACACAGAGTTATCAGTATAGGAAAAGCAGCGAACAAAACTTGAAATCTATATCCTCTTAAGTTTTGATGGTATGAAGAATATATGTATATATGTATATGCAATTAAGCGTTAATCAAAGCAGATTATTGTAGTTTCGTGACGTATATTTTAAATTGACTTTTATGGTATTATTAAAGCAATTGATTGCAGTTGTTGTCAATGAAAGTTGTTTTTTTTTTAAGAATTTTCTTTTACAAAAAGTGTATTTATACTTTTCACCACGTGCACGAACGGAGTAAAGAGAATATTCATCACCCTTAGGGATGAGGGTATATATCATTTGATACGACCCAAAAGTGTAACACATAGGAGGAGTCACTTTAGACCCTAGGTTTCTTTCACCCAAATTTGATTCATGGCTTTTTAAGTCGTTTGAGCCGTGTCTGGGATTGTAAATGGGCAAAATAGCCCCACCCCTTCTGGTACCTCCCATACAAAATTACCAATTTTTGGATAATTTATATGTCTTTAATAACTTCCAAACGGGCGATCGTAGGATATTTGAATTTGATCAGTTTATTTATCTTGCAAAAGTAGACAAACCCTATGAAAACCGAAACCTTCGCCATACCCCTTCTGGTACCTCCCATACAAATGATCTAATTGACCCTTATAGTTTTACATACATATATTTTTTTGTAAGTAAACTGAATTCACTCAAATTTTGAGTATGATGTTCACTTATGAAAATGGAACTCAGAAATGAATATGAACTATATTGGTTCATGCCTTCTGGTACATCCCATACAAAATGACCTATTTTTGGAAAATTAATATTTCTTCAATAACTCCCAAACGGACTCTTGGAGGGTAATGAAAACTGGTCGATTAATTTATGTTGTTATAGGAGGCACAACCTCAGAGAGCCTAAATATTTGACACACCCCTTCTGGTACCTCCCATACAAATGACCGAACTAACCGTCATAGTCTGACAAACATATCTTTTTTGTAAGTAAGCTGAACTCACTAAGATTTTGAGTATAATGTTTGCTTATGAAAATGGGACTCGGGAATGAATATGGACTATATCGGTTTACGCCTTCTTGTACCTCCCATACAAAATGACCTATTTTTGGTAAATTAATATTTCTCCGATAACTTCTAAACGGACTCTTGGGGGGTAATGAAAATTGGTCGACTAATTTATGTTTTTATAGGCGGCAAAACCCCAGAAAACATAACTATTTGACACACCCCTTCTGGTACCTCCCATACAAAGGACCGAACTCACCCCCATAGTCTTACATACATATCTTTTTTTTAAGTACGTTGAATTCAGTCAAATTTTTCGTAAGTTGTGCGTATGAAAATATGAGTCAGGAATGAAAAAGACTGTATTGATTCACCCCTTTTGGTACCCCCTATCAAAATAACTTTTTTTTTGTAAAATTAATATTTTTCACATAAATTCTAATCCGGTCCCTATAACTTCTACACAAATAAGTTAAGTTTTGAACGATTTTGCACCACAAGCAGGGGAAAATTATACATAAGAATTTTATCTATATACTAGTGGGCCCGGCAATGCTTCGCTATTGCATATAACTTGTAATATATTTCACATTTAGGTCTACAAAGTACTTTAAAACGGTACTTAAGCTCGACAATAATATGTTGAGTTTATTTACTTATTCAACTAATTTTAAGTAGCTCCTTAACATGGAAGTTCACCAATTAAGTTTTATTGTTGTAAATGCTAATAAAAAGTTCATCAGCCAAGTCATATCTATAGTTTCGACGTGTAGATTAAGTTTTGTCTGTATGTAGGGAGAAAAAACACTTCTTTCACAAATCGGAAACAGAAATTTCTCTAAAGATCAAAATTCAATTTTTATATTTATCTGTAGTAGCGGGAACCGTCTGTATACTAACTATGTCTTTGGGCGTAAAAATCGCTTTTATTATGCATTCTCCTCCTATTGACCGCAAATGAAAATTTCGTTTGAAGCTTCATGCCTTTAGCCATAAAAACCTCCTTTGCCTTGTCTTCTTCTCATACGAACCAAGAATATACCCGAATACTTTCTATATATTGAACTCGTATTACCATTTTTTGAGATAATTCGGTCACCAACGATTGGCTTAACAAAGTGATGATCTCACGCGCTGCATGGCATATTACGCCGTCGTGTTGGAACCATTTCTCCTTCAAATAATTTGCAATGATATGATAAATAAAAAAAATCAATTGATCATCCACTTGTTCTAGTTCTTCTACCAGCTGGATTTTATATGAATGTAGACCAAGATCTTTTCTCAGCATTTGCAGAGACCGAGTTGCTGAGAACGGCGACGGTTTCATAAATTCGAGTCCCCTGTCACACTTACGTTTACAGCGGCGATGACTTCTATTAGCTGCTCAGATGGGTGATTATATGCACCTTAAACTTCACAAAGGGCTTCTATAGGATTTATTACCGATTCGCTCTCCTGAATTGGTGAAATTTTCTAACACTTCATCGTAGATTCCGATTTTGGTTACGATTTTTGCGAATAAAAAAAATGGCCCACCTCACTATTCATATCTCTAGGCGAACTGCAATATACTGTGGAATTTTGACAGTTATAACTACTCATTTTGAAAGTAATTCATACTTCATCAATAACATCTGTAACAAATTACATCTTCATACCTCTGATAGTTCATGAGATATAGCCTTTTTTAATTTGAAGTTGCATGGCCGGTGCCACGCTCCTTTATCCAATCACAACTATGTTCAGCCAGAGACTAACAACAGTCTATTATAAAAGCCGTCAGAGAGATTTTTGAAAAAGGGGCGTGACACCGCCCACTTCCACCCTGGCTGTAATTAATACTGCTCCAACAACATACATACCAAATCTCATCTTCATACCTCTGATAGTTCATGAGATATAGCCCATTTTATATTCAAGTTGTATGGGCGGTGCCACGCCCCTTTATCCAATCACAACCAAATATAGCCAGGGACTATCTACAGGTCAACAGTACCAATTGGAAAATTTTCGTATCAATCTGTCTATTGGAAAAGCCTGCAAAGCAAGTTTTTAAAAGGGGGGGCGTGGCACCGCCCACTTCCACCCTGGTTGAAATTAATACGGCTCTAACAACATATATACCAAATCTCATCTTTATACCTCTGATAGTTCATGAGATATAGCCCTTTTGATTTCCAAGTTGTATGGGCGGTGCCACGCTCTTTTATCCAATCACATCCTATTATAGCCAGGGACTACCAACTGGTCAACAGTACCACTTGGTAAAATTTTCGTATCAATCGGTCAATTAGAAAAGCCGTTAGAGCGATTTTTGAAAAGGGGGCGTGGCACCGCCCACTTCCACCTTGGCTGAAATTAATACTGCTTCAACAACATATATACCAAATTTCATCTTCATACCTCTGATAGTTCATGAGATATAGTCCTTTTGATTTTCAAGTTGTATGGGCGGTGCCACGCCCCTTTGTCCATTTGGACCGAATTGTAAATCTAAACCATCCGGGGCGCCACCCAAACGCATACAAAAAAATTTATGCAAATCGGTCCAGCCGTTTAGGAGGAGTGCAGTCACAACACACGTACGTTAGAATTTTATATATAAAGATATAAAAATGAAATGGTCCACGTATGTAATACCATCACTTGAGAACGGCTTGAGCAATTTGGCTGATTTTTTTGTTATTCGATTCAAAATTTTCCGTAGATTGTTTGTGTTGAAAAAAATCAAATCCAGGTGGCGCTAGGGTGGTTTTCTATCGAAAATTCGAATGCATGAACCAATTCAACTGAAATTTAGAATGGATATTCGATTGATCATGAGAAAACATTTTATGTACAAATGGACCCGGTAGGTGGCGCTGGGGACGGTTTACATTCAAAATTTAAACGAATGGGCCAATTTAACTGAAATTCAGAATCCATTTTTGTTTGATAACACTATGTCACAAAATTTCAAAAGTTTTTGTATCCGGGACATTTAACAATACATTTTAATGTAAAATTTCACGCTGAATTCAAATCTGCTCTCAGATATGTGGAAAGTAGAACAGATTTTGAGATATGGTCCAATTTCCATTTTTAGTGTTTTGAGAAAAGGTAGGTCTACTAAAATTCCATTTTCTCTGGCTATAATTCACCGATTTTACTGAACTGTAACAAAAATAAAAGTTAATAAAATTATTTCTTAAAAAACGATAGTTGATTAAAATCTAATCATTAATGACGAAGTTATGGCACATCAAAGTTGGATTTTTGTAAAAATTTTAATGATTTTTCAAGTTTTCGCTGCCTTTAATAACGTTTTTTTCCGTGTTTCCGTAAAAATTGCTCCGGTTTCAGACTATTACATGATAGAATAATATGTTACAAAAACTTTTTGCCCTTGGTGATCAAAATCGGTTGAAAAATAAACGCAACATTCACAATTAAGTTCAGATACCTCTTCTTGAGAGTAGTAGTAATTGTTGTTTTGCTTGCTCTCCGAAATATAACTCAAGTTTTTTGTTAAACAAGTCACATAGGAATATCTAAAAAAAAAACTTGGTTAATTTTACCAAATACTGCAAATGCGGAAGGATTTTTTATCCGATTATGATGACCAAGGGCAACAAATTTTTGTAACATATTATTCTATCATGTAATAGTCTGAAACCGGAGCAATTTTTACGGAAACACGAAAATAAACTTAATTAAAGACAGCGAAAACTTGAAAAATCATTAAAATTTTTACAATAATCCAACTTTGAAGTGCCATAATTTCGTCATTAATGATTGAATTTTAATCAACTATCGTTTTTTTACGAAATAATTTTATTAACTTTTATTTTTGTTACAGTTCAGTAAAATCGATGAATTATAGCCAGAGAAAAGGGCATTTTAGTAGACCTACCTTTTTTCAAAACACTGAAAATGGAACTTGGACCATATCTCAAAATCTGTTCTACTTTCCACATATCTGAGAGCAGATTTGAATTCAGCGTGAAATTTTACATAAGGATCAACTATTTAGAAGCCGGGATCAAAAATTTGTTGCATTGTGTAATCAGAAAAAAATTTAAATACAAATGGACCCGGTAGATAACGCTAGGGTGGATTTATATCGAAAATTTGAATGCATGTACCAATTTAACTGAAATTTAGTATTTTTGTTTGTGGAACCTTGAGAAAACTTTTTTTGCATAAATTGACCCGGTAGGTGTCGCTAGGGTGGAATTATAATGAAAATTTTAACGAAATTAACAATTTGACTGAAATTTAGAATGTATATTTATTTTATTATGAGAATTTTTTTTGTATATATGGACCCGCAGTTCATTTGGCTGGGGTTGAATTATTTCGAAAATTTATATCGATTGTCCGATTTTACTTAAACTTAAAATATATGATTTTTTTGGCATCAGAAAATTTTGAATATCGATCGTCCGATTTTACTTAAACTTGAAATATATGATTTTTTTGGCATGAGAAAATTTTGAATGTATGTTTGGAACCAGTTGCCGGTGTTTAGCTTATGATACACTTAATTTTTGGAATGTCATTTAGTAGATTTTTTTAACATCATAGTTATTCAGATGTCTATATATATAAAAAAAGATGTACATTTTGATGTCACCACTAATTGTGAAAACTGTTGACCCCATTTGTCCCAAAATTTCAGTGAAAGTTAAGGATTGGCTGTAGATGGTCATCCAGACCGCAAAAAGGGTTAAAGAAGAATGACTAACTTTTATAATGGCGCTTTTCCTACTGAATTAGAGAGCTTCACAAAGTGTTTTTTCCCATTTCGAAATTTTAGGGGACAATAACGAAAATTGGAATAACTGTTGATATCACCTAGACCATACGGTTAATGGGGTAGCTGAGCCTAATTAATGCATTTTTGGAAATTCGTACTCCTTAGGATAAAAAGGTACAATCACCAAGTACACCAACGCAGAAAGTTATATGTCAGTCAATCGGCTTAAATATGTATTTTTAGAATATATGCCTATCAATAAGTAAGTTTTCATCACATCATGGACTATACTGCTGATCCGTTTTAGCAATTCTTATAATAATATATAATACTCTTTAAGATATATGAAGAACAGAATGTGTCCGGGAAAACCTCGCCCTTTAAATTGAAATATTTTAGAGGTCAAAGAAATAAACCAATCGTTATTAGATTTCAACTACACTTAACATATTTTACAAAAATTTGGAGGCAGGACGAAGTCTGCCGGGCCAGCTAGTTTTAATTAAAAGTCTATTAATTTCAATAACTCAAGACTTCAACAATATCTTATATTGGGTGATGGTATTTATCAGTCAGTTTACCTGACTGAAATTTCTGTACTGGTTTTCGTATCAAATGATATATACCCTTATCCCTAAGGGTGATGGTATAATAAATCCAACGTGATCGTACCCAAATTATTTACTTAGTAAAGCTATAACAGGATACAGTTTTTGAGAAAAAACTGGAAGTCTAGCCACGCCCCATCCGGTACCTCCCATAACCATCTGGAACCGCACACTTTAGAAATTGATTAATATTATTAACAGACCTAACGCGATCGTGCCCAAATTCTGTATTTAGTAAAGTTCAAGCAGGATAAAGTTTGGAGGAAAAATTTGGAAGTCTAGACACGCCCCTTCTGGTACCTCCCATACAAATGTACCACTCCGCCCACAATTATGTATTTTGTTCAGTTATAACAGGATAAAGTTTTGGAAAAAATATTGGAAGTCTAGACACGCCCCTTATAGTACCTCCCATACAAATGTACCACTCCGCCCACATTAGAGATGGAGTAATAATATCAATACACCCTTCGCGATCGTGCCCAAATTCTGTATTTAGTAAAGATATAACAGGATAAAGTTTTGGAAAAAATATTGGAAGTCTAGACACGCCTCTTATGGTACCTCTCATACAAATGTACCTTTCCGTCCACTTTAGAGATGGAGTAATAATATCAATACACCCCTCGCGATCGTGCCCAAATTCTGTATTTAGTAAAGATATAACAGGATAAAGTTTTGGAGAGAAAATCTGGAAGTCTAGACACTCCCCTTCTGGTACCTCCCATACAAATGTACCACTACGCCTACTTTAGAAATGGAGTAACAATATCAATACACCCAACGCCATCGTGCCCAAATTCTGTATTTAGTAAAGATATAACAGGATAAAGTTTTGGAAAAAATATTGGAAGTCTTGACACGCCCCTTATGGTACCTCTTATACAAATGTACCTTTCCGCCCACTTTAGAGATGGAGTAATAATATCAATTAATCCAATGCGATCCTACCCAAATTCTTTATTGGTAAACCTATAGCAGAATACAGGTTTTGAGAATAAAACTGGAAGTTTAGCCACGCCCCTTCTGGTACCTCCCATATTCATCTGGTACCGCCCACTTTAGAAATCGATTAATATTATTAATAGACCAAACGCGATCGTGCCCAAATTCTGTATTTAGTAAAGCTATTGCAGGATAAAGTTTTGGAGAAAAAATCTGGAAGTCTAGACACGCCCCTTCTGGTACTTCCCATACAAATGTACCACTCCGCCCACTTTAGAAATCGAGTAATAATATCAATATAATAAATTTTTTTTTGTTTTACTGAGGGTGAGGTTATATGTAAGTCGGGTTGCACGACTGAAATTTCTGTACTGGTTGTAGTGAATTTTAATAATTTCAATGCGTTGTTGAAGCGTGTGTCGTTCCATTTTTAGTAATGGCGTAGTTTCTACTTGTCAAATGTCAAAGAATAAAAGCTTCAAAAGTGACAGGAACCCAAATAGCGCGTCACTTACAATAACACCTCTCATTGGAAAACCCTTTATTACGTAAGATAATCAGAATTTTATATAAAACTTTTTGTTGAAATTTTTTCAAAAACTTAAAACTTTGATATTTTGTTCCCTTGACATGTTTCCTTGAAAGCGCCATCATCGTTCTTTGTTACCACTTGCGGGTGAAGGTCATTTCCATCGCGCTCTATTGATTATTTTTTTCCAGCCTTTTTTTGCCAACGCGACACACAAAAGTCTCATCACATCTGAAGACCTCTCTGTGATGATGATCACACAGCCATGTTAGTTATACAAAAGCAGCTACTCTGTGTCAGCTCTTCCAAGCGATGTCATCACATTATGGAGCGCCATACAAAACATTGCTTGATGATGTACAATCTCTAGGTCTTTTGTGTTCCTCCGGCAGTCATTTTTTTCTTTGGCGAAAATCATGTTCATCGCTTTCATTAGACTACCAAACAAACAAACGAGCGAGCGAGAAAGAAAAAAATGTAACGCAGAATGAACTGAAGAAAATGAGAGCGAAAAAAAAATTGCTAGCATTTCCTTTGATATTCACAGGCTTTTGACAAAGGGCATTCGGCGTTGTTTCCATTTGTCTTGTTGTTTGTCATTCGGATTTTTTGTATTTTACACTGTTGACAGTGTCGGTAGTGCAATGTCATCTTTGGATAACATTTCTTTTTCTTCCTATGGTAACCATGTACGAGTATAGTGGATGTGAACAATGTCATATGTGTGTGTTTGCATACAGTGTGTTTGATGGCATTTTCCTAAGAAGACACATGAACTTTTTGGTGACAGATTGTGAGGGTGTATTTGGTGGCTTAAAATAGCTAAAAGTTAGTAATTGAGCTGTACTAAAACTTGCGACAAGGCACCTATTTGAAATTTGTATCATTAATCCTTCAAACAAGGTTTTTAAATCTTAAAGTAAAGAAATTTTAGTTTTTCGCTTTAAGTTGAAGCCAAAAGTTTCGTTGGGTTGTTTTTTAAATACATATGTACTTAATTTTCGTTATTTGTATAGTTTGACTTATATTTCGTTGGGAAATATATAAATGTATAATGTATAAGGCTTCTTGCTTTATTTCTGCACCTTTGGAAATATTTCCTTAAATTTTTTATCAAATAAAAAAAACGTTGCTAGTTCTTCGTAACCTTGGCTTGAGGAAATCATTTCGTTTTTTTCGTTCCAGTTTGACACTATGATTTATATGAACATATTTCATAGGAATGGTGGTTCTGTTTAGGCGATAAGCATTTCTCGGAGAAGAGAACACAACAAATATAAACTCTGCATAAAAAAATTCTCTAAAAATTCAAATTACAGAAAAAATTTTAATTTGGTAAGGAATTTCAATAAAAACTAGTGCAGATATTTACTTACTTACTTAAGTAGCCTATTACAACTTACGAACGTAGTTCATTAATTGGAGGCCTGAAGTAATAAAGAATTCCACACAGTTAGGTCTTCTGCGTGTGTTCTCCAGTTAGTCCTACCAGATGATGGCACATCGCCTACCACTTGGTCCTTCCAACGGAGTTTGGGTCTCCTTGCTCTGCGCCGTCCAACAGGTTCGCCTTCAAACACCTTTCTCGCTGGAGCATTTACATCCATCCTGGCAACATGTCCCAGCCATCGAAGTCGTTGGATTCTGACTCTTTCAGCTACGTCGATGTCGTGGTAAAGCTCATACAGCTCATGGTTCATCCGATGGCGAAACTCGCCGTCGCGATACGGCTTACCCCCTAATTTTGTAAGTTTGTGAAAAATCATGGTCAAAGGTGGTGTTCCCCAAATGGGAAAAACCAAAATGTCGTGGTAAAGCTCATACAGCTCATGGTTCTTCCGATGGCGAAACTCGCCGTCGACACAGATAGGTCCATATACTTTTCGGAGTACCTTTCTCTCGAATACTCCCAGGTTTTGTATGTCCGTTGTCGTAAGCACCCATGATTCGGCAGTATGCAACAGAACGGGTAAAATTAACACCTGGTACAGCTGTTTCTTCGTATCTCAAAGTAAGTTGGTGTTACTAAAGTGCTGCCAAAGTCCGTAAAAACATATATTGGCGAGCACTATATTTTTCTTATTGACGGAAGATCCGAGGTAGGTAAACTGATCTACTACCTCAAAACAATAATTTTCAACGTTGACGCTGCGTCCCCATCGAAAGGACTCTTTGTTCGTCGAAATCATTATTTTTGTTTTGTCCTCGTTGACCGCTAAACCCATTTTTGCTGACTCCTTTTCTAGTGATGAGAAAACTAACATCCCGCAGATTTCGGCCAATGATGTCTATATCATCGGCATAGGCTAGTGGTATGTGACTCTTGTGGAATATGGTGCCAGACATGTTGACACCAGCCTTTCCCATCACCTTCTCCATAACTATATTAAATAGTGTAAAGGACAAGTTACCTGCCTGAGACCTCTTTCCGTTTTGAATGGTTCAGAGTGATCCTTACCAATCTTAATAGATGATTTGGTGTTTTTGGCGAGGTACATCTGCAAAGTCGAATCAGTTTTGCAGGAATACCAAACTCAGACATGCCCTCATATGTAGACGACAAAGATGTAGTAGGTGTCGATCTGTTTTTCATGATTTTTTCCAGGATTTGTTGTAAAGTGAATATTTGATTTGTCGTAGATTTACCAGGTCTAAAGCCGCACTGATATGGTCCAATTAGTTTTTCTACAATTGGCTTTAGACATTCACACAATATGCTTGAAAGGACCTTGTACGCAATTGGTAATAGGCTTATTCCACGGTAGTTTTTACATTCACTACGTTCTCCTTTCTTGTATATGGGACATAACAGACTGAGACTCCAATCCCCGGGCATGCTCTCCATGAGCTGATACATGCTCCTATTTAGCTCCTCCCCACCTGCCTTAAACAATTCAGCCGGGAGACCAGCTGCTTTGTTATTTTTAAGGCGGAATATTACCACACGTATCTCGTTCTGGCTCAGAGGTGGACAGTTAATACCATCGTCATGGATTGGAGCAGGGTCTTCTGGAGTGGTGTCCGTATCCGGCAGATTGCTGAAATGTTCTCTCCATATCTTCAGAACGTTAACCGGGTCTGTCACTAGCTGACCATCGCTGTCCTTGCAGGAGGGCAATACTGTTCAACGCATTCTCGCCTTAACTCTCTTGTAGAATTTTCGGGCTTCCCCTCTAATTCGGAGCAACTCTGTGCACTCATTTTGCCTCTTCTTCAGCTTCTTTGTTTTCCGTCGAAAAAAAAAGTTGACTCTCATCTCTTCTCCCTGTGCCGTTCACGAACAGCTGGCGTTGCCATTAGCTGCAGTTTCGCCATATACGCATCATCCATCTCTCTCGTAGCATTGCGACATTTATCATCGTACCATGAAATCTTCTTGAGACGGCTTTGAGTACCCAAGTACGCTTCTCGCCGTTCTATGGAGTCGGCTATATATTGCCACTGCGAGGTAATATCATCAGGGGTTGGAGCATACCTTAGCAGTTGAGTTAGGTGGTTGGAGTAGGCATCCGCTACCTCTGTGGTCCGCAGTTTACCGATGTCCAGCTTTTGTTGTGCCTGGTTACGTACGTTTTCCGCCATGCTTAGCCTTATGCGTACCTTAACAACGGTAAGATGGTTATCGGAGTCAATGATCGCATTCCTGATCTGTCGTTCATCCAGAATACTCAATGTGTGCCTTCTATCGACTACCACATGATCTATCTGATTCCTCGTCAATTGATCTGAAGATAACCATGTTGTCTTATGAACATTCCTATGGTCAAATCTGGTGCTAGCTAACTACCCTACCGTATTTCTTGCCGCAGAATATCAATCAGTCTGATGGCATTGTTCGACGTTTCGGTGTGCAGACTGATCACTCGTGCGTCCAGAACGCTCGATGCCTGCTTTCCATCGACTACCACGTGATCTATCTGATTCCTCGTCAAATGATCTGGAGATAACCATGTTGCCTTATGAATATTTTTATGGTCAAATCTAGTGCTGCTAACTACCATATTTCTTGCCGCAGAGAAATCAATCAGTCTGATGTCATTGTTCGACGTTTCGGTGTGCAGACTGAATCTTCCGATGGTAGGCTCAAATGCGGTCTCCCTGCCTATTTTAGCATTAAAATCGCCTAGTACAATTTTGATGTCATGGCTTGGGCTACGGTCATATACATTTTCTATGCTCTCGTAGAACTCGTCTTTATCCTCATCGCGTTTTTCTTCTGTCGGAGCATGGGCACATTTAAGTGTTATGTGGAAAAACTTTGTCTTGGCTCTTATGGTGGCTATACTTTCACACACCGGGTCCAACCGTGATAAGGTGTCGCAATCTCTTGGCCACCACAAATCCACATCCAAACTTGTGCTTGTCCGCATGGTCACTATAGTAGATGCCGTCCACCGGATTTCCTATAAAGCGGTTATGTCAGCCTTGTTTCTGCGAGGACTTCTGCCAGTTGAATGGAGGCACCTGGTCTATTCAGTGTTCTAACATTCCAGGTGCATATCCCCAAATCATATTCTTTAATTCGTTTGTGGTGGGCGTCAACATTTTGGGGGGTCCATTCTATACTTTTCTTACATCTTTTCATTGCAATAGAATAAACGTCGATGGCGGGTTGCAAACCCAGCGCACTACGTCGCAGTTTTCTCCTTTTGCCAGGATTTCATTACAGCCACCGATTCTGGGTCAGACGCTGACCAGGATACCGATCGCTCTGAGGTGACGTGCCTGGGTTTTAGGTTTCGCACCTCACAGTTTGCCGTGCTCTGACGAGTGTCAAAGGCACGTTTCCATGCGACACCACGTGGAGATACTCCGTCTGCAAACTTTCCTTTGGCTCGCTCGCGAGCCGCTCTTTTTCGCGAGCTAGGAGCCACAAATTTTAAACGAGCGCTCGGCTCGCGAGCCAAGAGCTACAAAATTTTAAATGAGCTCTCGAGCTATGAGCAACAACATTTCAAATGAGCTCTCTGCTCGCGAGCCAAGAGCCCAAATAAAGAGCTGGCTCGCGACATAAGAGCCATGAGCCCAAAAAGAGCTGGCTCGCGAGCCAGGGGCCAAGAGCCCAAAAAGAGCCAGCTAGCGAGCTTAGAGCCAAGAGCCCAAAAAGAGCTGGCTCGCGAGCCAGGAGCCAAGAGCCCAAAAAGATCCAGCTCTCGAGCCAGCGAGGTCTTGGCTCTTGAGCAAAGTACTAAAGTTATGTACCAAAAGTACTTTTTTATGCCAAAAAGTAATTTCATTGGCCCAAAAAAAAATTTCTGTTGCACAAAGTACTTTTTTTGCACCATAGTACTTTTTTGTACCAAAAGAACTTTTAATGTACATTTTGGCACAAAGTACTTTTTTTGTACCAGAGTATTATTTTATACCAAAAGTACTCTAAATGTACTTTTCGGCACAATGTACTGTTTTTTGTACCAGAGTACTTTTTTGTACCAAAAGTACTTTTAATGTACTGTTCAGCATAAAGTACTTTTTTGTAAAAGGGACTTTTTTGTACCAAAAGTACTTGTAACGTACTTTTTGGCACAGTATTTTTTATTGTACCAGGGACTTTTTTGTACCAAAAGTACTCTAAATGTACTTTTCAGCACAAAGTACATTTTTTTGTACCTGAGTACTTTTTTGTACCAAAAGTACTCTAAATGTACTTTTCAGCACAAAGTACTTTTTTTTGTACCAGAGTACTTTTTTGTACCGAAAGTACGTTTAATGTACTTTTCGGCACAAAGTACTTTTCTTGTACCACGGACTTTTTTGTACCAAAAGTACTCTAAATGTACTTTTCGACACAAAGTACTTTTTTGTACCAGGGACTTTTTTGTACCAAAAGTACTCTTAATGTACTTTTCGGCACAAAGTACTGTTTTTTTGTACCAGAGTACTTTTTTGTACCAAAAGTACTTTTAATGTACTTTTCGGCACAAAGTACTTTTTTGTGTACCAAAAAGTGCTTTTAATGTACTTTTCAGCACAAAGTACTTTTTAGTACCAGAGTACTTTTTTCTACCAAAAGTACTTTTAATGTACTTTTCGGCACAAAGTACTTTTTTTTGTACCACGGACTTTTTTGTACCAAAAGTACTTTTAATGTACTTTTCAGCACAAAGTGCCTTTTTGTACCAAAAGTACTTTTAACGTACTTTTTGACACAAAGTTCTTTTTTTGTACCAGAGTACACTTTTGTACCAAAAAGTACTTTTAATGATCTTTTCGCTCGAGAGCCAAGAGCTCATTTGAAATTTTGTGGCTCTTGGCTCGCGAGCCAGCTCTTTATTTGGGATCTTGGCTCGCGAGCCGAGAGCTCGTTTGAAATTTGTGGCTCCTAGCTCGCGAGCCAAGAGCTCTTTCGTAGTTTTGAGGCTCCTGGCTCGCGCGCCGAGAGCCGAAAAGAGCGAGCCAATACGTACTCTGCCACTGCCATACTGTGAAAAACCTATCTACACGAATAGCTGGAAAGACGTATTTTTCTATATGAAAATGTTTTCTTTTTCATATTGACATGTCTCAACCATAATAAAGAAAAAATTTCCTATAAAAAGTCATCGCTACATTAAACAAAGGAACTAAACTTTCCTCTATTAAAAACTGTCTTAACTTAACAAAAACAGCTTTTCTAAAGATATTATTTTTCTCCATTAAAAAAGAGACAACCTTTTCTATGCAAAGCTGTTTCGCCTTTGTCACATGTCACACGATGACTAACTAACCTTCAATTCGTGTCATGACATGGCATGTGTTTACCCAGTTCATTGTATGCTGCATCCGCATCCGCTGCTATGTATGTAGATGTATCGGTTATATGGGTGAGTGAATTTAATTCCACCTCTCAGGTAGATAGTACGCGCAAAGGCACATGCGATTTTCTTCGTAATATCCTTGCGCAAGGACAACGGAATGTTAACACACTGTGGCATGTTAACGAGAGTACACGGCACACAAAGCAGCGAGAAGAGTTGAGTGGCTGCGGCGCTGTCATACTGTTGCTGTTACACATAACGAGGACATCAGTTGCTTTATGTGTGTGTGTGTGTGAGAGATTTGTTGCGCAGCCAGCAATTGTTGCAGATGTTTAGTCATTAGGATTCAGTCACAGGACAATGGAAGGAAGCTAAAACAAGAAAACCTTAAGAAACGAAAGTATGTGTGTGTGTGTGTGTATGTTTTTGTACATACATATAACAGCAACAAAATGTCAACATTTACAATGTATTTAAGTATTTGGTTTTGTGTTGTGTTTTTCTGTTTATTTAGTTTCTTCCTGAAGCAACAACCTTGGACTTAAGGTACTTCCTTAAATTCAGGTACACAAAAAAATCACAGTAGTTAGTTATGTTGAGTATTAAATGTCTTTAAAGAATATTATGATGTGCAACTATTTTCATATGACATCGATTTGCCGAACCTATGTTGCCTGTCTGTACACTTTGTCGCTATTGTCCTGCTAAAGGTGTTGCTTGTGTGTTGGCTCATTGACCATAGAAATCAGTAAAGATTTTGGGATTTTGAACAATGAATGTCACATAAAGAATAGTAGAAAAAAAGTTAATATGTTGGATTAAACAAAGAAAAATTGGATTTTCTTTACGGATGCATAATCGTGATTAGAACGGACAGATGTTTATGATGATGATGTTGTAGCCACCAAAGCTGGCACAAGTTTTATGGCTTGTGGCCAAGCAATAGTTTAACATAGAGAAGTTAGTCTAAGAATAACAGTGATGCTTTTTAAAATTTGTTTACCAAATTTGCAATACTTTACAAAAATTCCTCACTAATTCAAAAAAAATATTTCCAAAAAAATAATTTAACACAAACAAAAAAAAAAGAGAAGCTTTTATCTTAAATAATTAAATATTTTTTTTTGTTAAATTTACAACAGTTCCAAAAAAGAAATTTGATAGTTACATAGTATTAAAAAAATATTTTCAAAAAAAATAACTAACTAGACTAACTAACTAGAATGTCTTTAGATTTTTATAACCGAAATAATTTTTTTTTTTTTTTGGGTAAAGTGTGATGCAATTTAAAGCTTCTGATCGGTTTAACTTGGCAAACCCAGAGTGATCCTTGCCAATTGCACTTTAATTCTACTCACAGAGCTGCGTATTCGTGATACTACTGTAGACGGAGCACCTCCACGTGGTGACGCCTGGAAACGTGTGTCTGGCACCCGTCAGAGTACGGCTAACTGTGAGAGGTGAAACCTTAAACCCAGACATGTCTGGTCAGAGTGAGCGGTACCCTGGTCAGCGTCTGACCCAGAATGGACGGCAGTAATAAAATCCTGACAGAAGGAGAAAACTGCGATGTGGTGAGCTGGGCTTGCAACCCGCCATCGACCTATAAACTATTGCAATGAAAAGAAGTAAGAAAAGAATAAAATGGATCCCCAAAAATATTGACGACCACCGCAAACGAATTATGGACCATGATTAGAGGATATGAACCTGGCATGTTAGAACACTGTATAGACCAGGTGCCTCCATCCAACTGGCGGAAGTCCTCGAAGAATACAATGCTAACATAACCGCTTTACAGGAAATCCTGTGGACGGGGCACGGATGCTCGCGCATGAAGACGTGCGACAGCTACTATAGTGACCATGCGGACAAGCATGTGGAAAATAACACTTATATGTGCCCATGCTCCGACAGAAGAGAAATGCGATGAGGACAAAGACGAGTTCTATGTAGAGCCTGGAAAATATATATAACCGTAGCCCGAACCATCATATCAAAATTGTACCAGGTGATTTTAATGCTAAAATAGGCAGGAAGACTGCATCGGAAAATTCGAACAATGGCATCAGACGGATTCAGATTTCTCTGCGGCAAGATATATGTATGGTAGTTAGCAGCACTAGATTTGACCATAAAAATATTCGTTAGGCAACATGGTTATCTCCAGATCAATTGACGAGGAATCAGAGAGATCACGTGGTATTTGATGGAAGGCACGCATCGAGTGTTCTGGACGTACCAGGCCCTACCCTCCAGAGCTCTGTTAATAACATCTTAGGCGTCTGCGAACTCAGGGTATTAACAGAGAGAAATTGAGGTGCTGGTGACTGTTTAAAGATCGCAAAAGTACTATATTTATCAAATCTCGTGAAAGTTTATTTACAAAAGTCCGCTAGCGCCTCATTTTTCAGGCATTTTTCGACACAACATTTAATAGCCTGGAATCATGGATACTCTTTATATTATTGATCTGTGTACGTACGAGTGATCAGGGGTGCGAACATTGACTCCGATCACTTCCTTACCGCAGTTAAGGTACGCACACGGCTAAGCATGGCGAAAAACGTACGTAACCAGGCACAACGAAAGCTGGACTTCGGTACACTGCAGACCACAGAGGTAGCGGACGCCTACTCCAACCACCTAACTCAACTGCTAAGGAATGCTCCAACCCCTGATGATATTACCTCGCATTGGCAATATAAAGCCGACTCCATACAACGGACTGCGAGAAGCGCACTTGGGTATTCAAAGCCGTCTCAAGAAGATGCCTGGTACGATGATAAGTATCGCAATGCCATGAGAGAGACAGAACGAAACTGCAGCCAGTGGCAACGCAAGCTGTACGTGAACGGCACAGGGAGAAAAGACGAGAGGCAACTCGTCTTTTTAGATGGAAAAAGAAGAAGCTGAAGAAGAGGCAGGATGAGTACACAGAGTTGCTCCGAGATAGAGGGAAAGCCCGCAAATTCTACCTGAGAGTTAAGGCGAGAATGCGTGGAGCATGGTTGCCCTCCTGCAAGGATAGCGGTGACCAGCTAGTGACGGACCCGGATAACGTTCTAAAGATATAGAGAGATCATTCCAGAAATTTACTGGACACCACTACGGAAGACCCCCCCCCCAATCCCCGACGATGGTATTAACTGTCCACCTCCGAGCCAGAGCGAGATACGTGTGGCAATCTACCGCCTTAACAACAACAAAGCAGCTGGAGCCGATGGTCTCCCGGCTGAATTGTTTAAAGCTGGCGGGGAAGAGCTGATTAGGAGCATGCATCAGCTCATGGAGAACATCTAGGAAGGGGAGAGCATGCCCGGGGATTGGAGTCTCAGTCTGTTATGTCCCATATA
The DNA here is from genome assembly GCA_964034835.1 of Muscina levida. NCBI lineage: Eukaryota > Metazoa > Arthropoda > Insecta > Diptera > Muscidae > Muscina > Muscina levida. The sequence continues at coordinate 121,828,190 of OZ035883.1, read as the reverse complement.
CAAGAAAGATGATCGTAGTGAATGTAAGAACTACCGTGGAATAAGCCTATTACCAATTGCGTACAAGGTCCTTTAAAGCATATTGTGTGAACGTCTAAAGCCAATTGTAGAAAAACTAATTGGACCATATCAGTGCGCCTTTAGACCTGGCAAATCTACGACGGATCAAATATTCACCTTACGACAAATCCTGGAAAAAACCCATGAAAAGCAGATCGACACCTACCACCTCTTTGTCGACTACAAAGCTGCCTTCGACTCTCCGATAAGGAATAGGCTATATGAGGCCATGTCTGAGTTTGTTATTCCTGCAAAAATGATTCGACTTTGCAAATGTACCTTAGATAACACCAAATCCTCGGTTAAGATTGGTAAGGATCAGTCTGAACCATTCAACATGGAAAGAGGTCTCAGGCAGGGCGATAGTCTGTCCTGTACACTATTTAATATAGTTATGGAGAAGGTGATGAGAAATTGGTGTCAACATGTCTGGCACCGTATTCCACAAGAGCCACATGCCACTAGCCTATGCCGATGATATAGACATCATTGGCCGAAATCTGCGGGATGTTACTGCAGTTTTCTCATCACTGGAAAAGGAGTCACCAAATATGGGTTTAGCGGTCAACGAGGACAAAACAAAAATAATGTTTGCGACGAGCAAAGAGTCCCCTCGATGGGGACGCAGCGTCAACCTTAGAAATTATTGTTTTGAGGTTGTATATGAGTTTACCTACCTCGGATCTTCCGTCAACAAGAGAAAATAATGTCAGCCAAGAAATTAAGCGTAGGATAGTGCTCGCCAATTGATGTTTTTATGGACATCAGCAGCACTTTAGTGACACCACTTTATGTCGGAATACTAAGAAACATCTGTATCTGGTGTTAATTTTACCCGTTCTGTTGAATGCTGCCGAATCGTGGGTGCTTACGACAAAACCTGGGAGTATTCGATATAAAAGTACTCCGAAAAGTATATGGACCTATCTGTGTCGACGGCGAGTTTCGCCATCGGATGAACCATAAGCTATATGAGCTTTACCATGACAACGACGTAGCTAAAAGAGTCAGAATCTAACGACTTACAATGGCACGGACATGTTGCCAGGATGGACGTAAATGCTCCAGCAAGAAAGGTGTTTAAAGGCGAACCTGAAGGACGGCGCAGAGCAGGGAGACCCAACACCCGTTGGAAAGACCAAGTTTCAGGCGACGTGTCACCATCTGGTAGGACTGTGGAATTCTTTAATACTTCATGCCTCAAATTTATGAACCACGTTCGTAAGTTGTAATGGGCCACTTAAGTAAGTAAGTAAGAAAAGTATATAATTAAATTCATCTTTTAGTTGTATAAATGATTAAATTTAAAAGAAAATTAAAAAAAAAATTAAAAATTTGTTAATTGGTTTCGACAAAAAAATTTGTTATTCGCTAAATTAAAAATGTATGTACCTATTTTTTTATGTTAAAATATAACTATTTAAAATTAAATAATTAGTTTGTTTTTCTTTTTTTAGATACATTTTTTTAGGTTTTTTTTAAACATATTTACAAAAAATTTACTTCGAATTAGTAGTAATAACTTGTAATTACAAAAAAATTGTTGTTTCCAATTTTAAATATATTCAACAAAATAAAATGTACATATTAATTTAGAAATTCTTAATAAATAAATTGTATATTGAAAGTAAAAAATATGATTTTTTTAAAAACATTTTTTTTATATATATATTATGAAAGTAAATATTGATTTCACAATTTTTTTTTACCAGAATTTTGAAATATTAATAAGTTTTGGTTAAAAAAAACAAATAAATTATTTTAACCAGTACAGAAATTTCAGTCAGATAAACTGATTAATAAATACCATTACCCGATATAAGATATTGTCAAAGATATTAAAACTAATAGATTTTTAACTAAAATAAAATTACCTATTTATTATTATTTGTCTGCTTGTAGAGCAAACCCTATAAAAATATGACTAATTTGTATTGGATGTACAATTATTAGTGTCTGATTTTTTTTTTTGGTAAAACAACGTTCAATGAACTCTTACCTTGGCAAAATTTGTCTGAATTCAGTGTACATACAAAAATGATATGTATGTTAAAGGGGACATATCTCCTATTAAAGATAAATTAACTGACCAAATTTTATTATTCCCTAGGTTAAGTTATGGGAGAAATATTAATTTTCCAAACAAGGTAATTTTGCATGGGTGGTATAAGACTAGATGATCCGATATAATACACATTCATTCCTGATTTAAATGTTCATAACCGTACAATATACGAAAAATTTGACTGAATTTCAAAAAAGATATGTATGTATGTATAAGTTAGATCATTTGTATGGGAGGTACCAGAAGGGGTGTGTCGAATAGTTTGGTTTCCTAAGATTTCGCCTCCAACACAATATAAATTAACCGACCAATTTACATTACCACCCAAGTATCCGTTTGGAAGTTATGGGAGAAATATTAAATTTCCAAAAATAGGTCATTTTGTATGGAAAGTACCAGAAGGCTTGAATCGATATAGTCCATATTCAGGCAAAAGTGCAGAATATGGGGCGGGAGCCCAAAAAAAAAACTGCCACCCCACCCCAAAACACGAAAATCGAGGTCAAAGTTGGCGCTAAGGCCCGGGAGGCTCGGGGGCCAACAAAAAGGGGCCCCTTAGGTTCTATGATGACCCCCATGTGTGGGTACTCAAATGAAAGATATTTTTGAGACGAATCCAACGATGTTATTTTTCCTACGGGTCTCCTGGACCGGAAAAAGTTAGAAAATTTTAAGGAAATAAATTGAAAAATTCTAAAAAAAAATAGAAAATCTAAAAACCGCGCGATTTAAAAAAAAAATAATTTTTTCTGAAAAACCCCGTAAAAAATTTAAAAAAAATGGGGAAAAATCATGGAAAATGAAAATGGAAAATTTTCAATTCATTTCCTTAAATTATTCTAATTTTCCATGATTTTTCCCCATTTTTTTTAAATTTTTTACGGGGTTTTTCAGAAAAAATTATTTTTTTTAAATCGCGCGGTTTTTAGATTTTCTATTTTTTTTTTAGAATTTTTCAATTTATTTCCTTAAAATTTTCTAACTTTTTCCGGTCCAGGAGACCCGTAGGAAAAATAACATCGTTGGATTCGTCTCAAAAATATCTTTCATTTGAGTACCCACACATGGGGGGTCATCATAGAACCCAAGCGGCCCCTTTTTTGGCCCCCCCTGGGCCTTAGCGCCAACTTTGACCTACCATTCCGATGTTTGGGGAACAAGACGAAGACAATGGCATATTTTTTTTTTAATCGGGCTCCCGCCCCATATTCTGCACTTCAGCCTTATATTTTTACGTGTCTCCTGGACCGATCACCATAGAACCCAAGGGCCCTTTTTTGCCCCACGGGCTTAGCGCCAACTTTGATCTTCATTTTCGTGTTTTTTTTGGGCTCCCGCCCCTTGTTCTGCGCTTTTACCAACTAATTTTTTATTTCACGCATTCTTAATTTTTTTTCTCTTATATTTAAGTTTTTGTTATAATTTTCTGAGCCACTCCCGATTTTAAGAACATTTTCTGCGCTTTTACCACCTAATTTTTTTTTATTTCTTGCATTCTTAATTTTTTTTCTCTTTAATTTAAGTTTTTGTTATAATTTTCTAATCCGCTCCCGATTTTAACAACTTTAGCCTAGGAAATGTACTAAATACCCTGAATTTGTCAAACAACTTGGTACTATGATGAAATCTTATTTATCATCCCTGTTGTTCAAATTCATATATAGCGGGAAATGTGGCAACATTTTATTCTTTGTTATTGTTTTTGTGTTTTGAATTATTGACAGTTTGCTTATATTTTTTCCTCATTCTCAACTAAAATGTTATTACAAATCCTTATAATATCAATGATAATAATTTTCCTTCATGCCGCTTGGATTGTGTGCAATAAATCAACGAAATACTAATGCAAATGACAAATACACAACCATCTTCTGCATCAGTAAATGCAACCTTGCATGACAAACGAAATTCACCACCATACAACAAAGAAGGGGAAATGTTGTTATTATGCTCTCAAACATCGTTTGACAGTATGGCAACTCCCTGAGCGCGGCGCAATGCGGCGCACAAATTCAAAAATTCAAGCATAGCCCAAGATCACAACGCCGTGTTTTCAATTGAATTTATGACGGCAACAAGAGAACATCTTCGCGTTTAGTGAGAGATTGTGTGTGTGCGTGTGTTGAAAAGAGAAATATACATAATTCGTAAAGAAATCAATACGAAACAAGAAATATCTTGTGAAGAAAACAAAAAAAGAAAATGTTGTAATTTGTTTAAAAGAAAGAAAATATTGTTTACAAAAAAAGCCCAGATTTGGGAAATTTCACAAAAAGGAGAATAGCCGAATAAGAGAAATGTGCGTATATCAAATTGTTTTTGTCAAGATTTTTTTTTTGCAGAAAGTTTATGAGTGTGTATGTGTGTCTGCTGCGAGTGAGCATGTGTGTGGGATTTAAATAAAGCGAGGATACTAAAAAAAGCATAAAAGCGAAAAATGAGAACAAAAAGCCAGCGAAAAATTGAACAATGTTGAGCTGCTGCTGCTTCTGCTGACATTTTGCAATACAGATGGAACGGGAATTTTGAATATGTACAACAAAAACAACAATGAAAGCAAATAATAAAGAGGAATACAAATGAACGACGTGCTTAAGCAATAATGAGTGCAAATTAAAAAAAGATTAAGGAATTATAAAAAAAAGTTAAAAAAAAAATGAACTAAAAGAACTATAAAACAAATCAAAAAGAATCCTGCAAAAGAACATCTAATTCAAATTAAAAAAGATAATAAGGACTTATAAAAATGATTAAAAAGAACAAAAACAACATTTTAATGTAAATCGTACATAATTGCTATACATCGATGTGCTCCTATTCATCCCTAAACGAATCCAAAGTTTTGCCAATTGATTTTTGAAAATAATATTATTGTTCGTTGTTTTTATTTTGCTGTGAAATTTTAATACGTCTCCTTTTTTTTTTGTTTTAGAAAAATTCCCCACTAATCTTCCCTTCGGATATTTCTTCGCGACATACAACAAACAAAACATACATTCACCACTTTTCTTGCACCCTGTATTTTATGTACTCCGTGTGATTTGTGTCAATTTTCTGTTTCTGTTGTTTGCTTTGTTTTATCCACTACGTTTTGTGCATAAATAAGCTAGTTAGTGCCTGTGTGTGTTTGTGTATTTGTGACGTTTTTCGGAAGTTTGTGTAATAAAATAACTTGAAACAATGGCCGCCACTGCTACTTCATTCCAAATTGTCCAGGATTCCGAAAAGGAAAATCCTCGTCACAATCCCTTAAAGGAGAAGATGGTGGGTAAGAGCAACATACTGCAACCTTTGGGTGCCAGCGCCCTGGGAGGACATCATCATATTGTCGGTGGTGGCGTCGCTCTAAAACAAGGACGCGCCAATTTTGCTGTGCTCAGCTCAAATGCCAATGTACGAGCGCCTGTCACTGCGACTCACCACCATCACAGCAACAACAACAACAATATACTAGGTGGTGGTGTACATGCAGGAGCCGGCAACAAAATGGTAAGTGTGCAACAACAACAACGATAATAATATGATCTCGATTACAGCCAAAGGAATAGATCATTTAACAAAACAAATGAGAGTCAGGGAGGGCATAACATCACGGCTCCCCTGAGATATATCCGCCAGCAAAGTTGGTGGTGGTTTATTTAAGTTTAATTGTGTTGAAATCCTGTAGTTCAACTTGTGTATGACGAAATTCCTTGTCGTATTTCTATTGTTGGCATTCTGACGTCATTCTCATGTCATCTGCATTATTTCTGTATGTGACGTATGGGATTGCGCGAAAGGAAGAAAAGAATTGGATGGAGTTAAAAGAGAACGATATTTAAAGCTGCATTTGCATACAGGGTTGCCAAATGAGTAAATTATCCATAACATAACATTTTGTAGTAAAACAATCCTGGACTTGTAAAACTCTAGAGATTTTCGAGGGTTTACAACTTTTGTCTCAATTGACTAGATTTTCAGTGTTTTACTTTTGGAACACTTTTGCATCATTAAGTCCATTTCACAAGATAATGGAGTTGGTCAGTTTACGCAGTAAACCGACGATATGTTTTGTTTCATTTTTGTGAGAATTTTATTTATGTTAGGAAATGTTTTTTTATACTAGAAAATGAACAAAAATCCAGAATATATGGCGAGAGCCCAAAAAAAATTTCACCAACTCTGGCTATATATAATCTGGCTATTTGGTACAATAATGAATTTTGCTGGAATGAGTATAGATAGTTTAGCAATAAATACACGGCTGAGCGTCAAAAAATAAAAGGAATTTTCGGTAATAATACAACTAATGAGTGCGCGAGTCAAAAGGAGATGTGGAAAACAATAAAAGAACTGGTGTTGAAGAAAAGCGGTTCAAAAATGGCAGAACTATAACAGATGAGTATGAAATGGCCGAAGAATTAAATTTATTTTTTGTGAACAGCAAGATATTGTGGAGAGTATACCATTTTTAAATATCGAGAATTTGATAAATGAAAATCAAGAATTGCAATTTAAATTTGACATAATTAATATAGATACTTTAAAATATATAATGAAAACCACGAATAACAAGAAAGATCAGCATTTCTTGTCAAATAAAATATTGCTAGAGAATTTCGATATAATGGGAACACAACGTCATCGGATGGTCTTAGAAACCCTGCAAACGAGAGTTTTTCCCCATTGTCTGAAGGAATCTTGTGTTGTGCCAATACAGAAAATTAATAATACGAAAGATAACATGTTAACAACAATTAGCAAGATAATGGAAAAGTGGTACATAGTCAACTGAGAAAAAAAAACACAGCTGTGGATCGCTCTTAAATTTGGTTGTATCGCAATGGAAAATTGAAGTACAGCGGAAAAATTGTGTTGTGGCAGATTTTTTCAGATTTAAACCGGGCATTTGAAACCATAAATAGAGAAATATTACTACTGAAGCTCAAAAAATATGGCGTTAAAGGAGTTGAATTGAGATGGTTTAGAAGTTACTTGCATCAAAGAACTCAAAGGACGAGAGGTGGGGAATACTTATCGAATCCGAAACAAATAGATATGGGCGTGCCTCAAGGAGCAATACTGGGAACTTTACTGTTTTTTAATTTATATTAATGATCTTCAAAAAGTTTTAACATGGGCCAAAGTATGTATGTTTGCGGATGATGCACTTATTTATACAGCGGGAAAAAATCCAGATCAATGCATAAGAAAGTTAAATTCGGAATTGGAAGGAATTGAAAAATACCTGAGAATGAATAAGCTCAACTGAAGACAGAAAAAACGAAAGCTATGGTCATATATGGAGTCTGTAGTGAAAGTTTACGTATTTATGGTGTGGAAATAGAACTGGTCAATGAAATGAAATATTTGGATATAATAATTGACGCAAATCCGAAATTCGATTCACATTTTAAATATGTGTGCAAAAAAAAAATTTCTAAGAAAATTCCTTTTTTGAGAAGGATTCGATTCAAAATTTCAACTATGACCGCGATAAACATTTACAACACAACCGTTAAACCGAATTTTGAATATTGTTCAACGCTACTATTTCTGGGGAATAATCAAATGAAGGAAAGACTTCAAAAACTACAGAACAAAGGCATGCGATGTATTCTGAGGTGCCATAGGTTAACACATATTTAGGATATGCTAAACGCGTTGCAGTGGCTTTCAATAAACCAACGCCTTGTAATGAACACTATGATGTTTATTTTTAAGATGAAACATAATTTGTTGCCCCAATACCTAAAGGAAACTGTTGTTTAGGTGGCGGACGTCCAGCCCTACAACCTGAGAAACATCAATGATTTTAGATTAAGCTTTAATCAAACAAATTTTTGCCAGAACACGCTTTTTTATAATGGTCCTAATTTATTTAACGAATTACCAGCAAATATTAAATGAGAAAAAAGTATTTTTATATTTAAAAGTAAAATTATTGCATATGTTAGGCAGAAGTCTTAATCATGTAAATTACATACTTGTTCTGTTTTATTACATTATCAAAAAATTGTTAATATAATAGCGCATAAGCTAAATAGGTATAAAAATAAAAAAAAAAATTCAAGAAAATTTGGAGAAAATGTTAAAAATTAAATTTAAAAAAAAAAAAGGAAAAAGTAGAATTGTTGAAGAAAAATTTAATTTAAATTGAATGTAAATAAGAGACATTCTTTGTTATTTAAAAAAAAAATTTGGGAGAATATGAGTAATATTGAAGAAAACTGCAATTTATTTTATGAAATTAACCCACTTAGCGCCACCGTCCTTTTAAAAAGACATCTGACAAATGAATGAAATTCATCGTTATACACATGCTTTTCTGAAAATATTTTTTTATATTATTATTGTTTATGCTCTGTTATGTAACTTCGCAGCTCGAAAGTGTCAATTGATGATTACAGTTCCGCGTGTTTTAATTGTTTATTGGTGCTTTCAAATAGTACTCTATAGAAATAATTAAATCATTTACATCAGGTTAATTGTTTTTTATTTTGTTTAAATACTAGTATGAGGAGCATCTTAGGTAAACAACAATAAAATGGATGGCGTGTGTAATGCTGAATAGCAACAAAAGGTGCCCTGTCCTTTTTAAAGGACACCCGATTTCGGGATAACTATAGGTTTAAGGAAAAAAAGTCATATTATAAAAAATAATTAGAAAGCAATTAAAATCTAAGATCCGAAAAAAATTTAACTTTTCAAGAAAAAAAAATTGCACTGACCTACCACTCCGATGTTTGGGGACCAAGACGAAGACAATGGCATATTTTTTTTTTGCTCTTGTTTGTATTGTTGATCTGTATGTGTAAATAATGAATTTGGGTTTGTTCGGTTCAAAATCTATTCTATTATTGCTAATAGAATTTGTTTTACAAGAGTTATGTGAAATGGATTATGTTGACAGCTGGCAGGGCGGAAAGCTATTTCGGTAGTTGCCAAACTATCTCATCATAAAAAAAGTGTTATTTTCAATACAAACTTGTTTTTCATGGAAAGTATCTGTTTTATATCCGGATCGGCCGTGGCATAGTGGTTAGAACACTCGACTACCAAGCGGGAGATCCGTGGTTTGATTCCCGGCTCCAGTCATCTACATGTTTCTTTTATTGCTGGCCCCCTCGATGTTGTCAACAGCAACTTCGCAGTATAAGTGTCGAGTCTATCGGCATGTCTTGTTAGAGTTTCTCAAACAGTGATGTTCGCAAGTAGGCGCCGTTAGTTGTGAATCTAAAAATAGAAAGCGTGTTAATCAACAACAACGCGAGAAGCTATCCCATACATCATTCATGGGGTGTAAAGGGAAATTAAGCAAGTATACTTTCGGATATCGGACGGAAGATCTACTAATAGAGGCTTTAGTTTTATATATATTTTTATTGTAGTTTTTATATTTGGACTTATTATTATACAATACAACAATTTATAATTACAATTACCAGATTCTGAAATTACTGGAGCTACGCCTGATTTCACATGTCCATAAAACAATTTTGTCTCTTCCTTGCCTTTAGCTCGGTTGTTTTTGCACAACAGTTTTCTCTTAGTTTTCTCATTCACGTTCCAAAGCGCGCGCCTGCTCCTTTTCCACCACCAAGTTGTCATTTTGTCATTATTGCCTCTTGCAATTGGACTTTTGTACTCATACATAAAATTGCCTTGTTTATTTTTTTATTTTTAGCTTTTGTGTGAGTTTTTTTGTTATTCCTTTACTCTTTGCTTTGATATTTTTATTTTATTTTTTAGCTTACTTCCCCTTTTGTTGTTTCGTTTTGTGTTTTCTTGTTTCATGCAATTTCTCACACATGTAGATGTCAGTCATTCAGATCAGATGTTAATCGTTTCTGTAAAAAAATCACATGTTTCCCATGTTGAGAAAATGATGTCATTCGATGTGAGAACAACATCCTGCCCTGGTATGAAGCTACCTGTGCAAATAAGAATTAGTTGGAAATTCGAATGTTAATTAGAATTGTGGGGAGAGAGAGTGAGAGAAGGTCTTCCTTAAAAATTAGTAGAGACGTTGACATATGAAATATTAGTTTAGGGTAGATTGGCATACCAGTGATTCACAAGATCCTATGAATGCTAAGCAAAATGTCTAACGATTTTGCATAACATACCAAAACCTCTGTTTAGGACCTTTATATGGTCTGTTGTCATTTCATTAATTGTTGATTTTTCAGTTTGTTTAAAATTGTGATTCGAAATTTTTTTTATGAATAAGCGAGAAAATGTAGATTGTAAAATCTCTTAAGGATTTCTCATGGGATAAAGATCTCGAATCTTAAGAAGAAAAAAACTCAATTTCTCTTTACACACCATGAATAAGGGATGGTGAATTAACAGGCTTTCTTTTTATAGATTCACAACAAACGGCACCTACTTTTTTATCGACGAATGCGAACATCGCTGTTTGAGAAGCTTTTACTAGACATGCCGATTGACCCGACACTATATTGCTACGTTGCTGTCGGGAATTGAACCACGAACCTTCCGCATGGTAGTCGCATGTTCTAACCATCAACCATAACTTTTACTAGACATGTCGATTGGCTTGACACTATACTGCTAAGTAGCAGTCGACAACATCGAGGGGGCTGCCAGGAAAGAAAAATTTATGTTCTAACCATCATGCCACGGCCGGTTCCGGTTTAGGACGATACCATAGTATAATTGACTGGTACTTATGACTGGTAAACCGCTAAAAAGGCGACTTTAGCTCTAGAGATTTAAGGCTTATGTTCCCTATTATTAGTCAAAGAGTTCGAAAAGAACTTGTAACATCTTAAAGAAGTAAGTTGTATGGTATTACGAAATCATCTACTATAATTTATGCCTGAGGATGATTAAAACTATAGTATTTCTGACAAAATATTCGTCATATGCTTTCATTTTGTAACGCCGTTCTAGAAACCAGAAACTGATTATATATAATTTAGTTATAAACACTTATAATTTTCTGGATTTGTATCCTGTCTTATTTACAATTTGATACAACTTTAAAATGTGTGACTATAACTTTTTAAGTTGTCACCTCCAAACAAAATATTGTAAAATTTTTGCATTCCCAACATCTGCTTCATCATTAAGCTCTTTATTCTCCAGACACACTTTTGCTGTTGTTGTTATTAGACGCCAGTTGTCTGGTGGTTTTCTAATACGCTTTTGTTGTTGTTGGTTTTGTTTTGAGTATATCTGAATTTTTATCAATACCCAAGTCGGCGACCACCGGGCGACCGCACTTAGCATGTGCATGTGCCTTCTCAGATACCTCTGTCCACCAGCTGGGTTGACTAACCAGCGACGGTCGTGGCTTATACACCGAGTAATTGTTTATAATTTTTCTCATTTTTTCGTCTTTATTATTTACAATTGGTACTGTGACGAAGATTTCATTAAAGGGAGACCGAGGGCGGGTGATTCGTCGTTTCATTTCATTTCTTTTCTGTTGTATTTTATAAGAATATCGCAGAGAAGCACGCGACTTTTGCTGAAAGTCATACCCGCATGCGGTCCGTCCTGTTCAATGTGACATCAACAGGGTAGGGTGTTTAATGCTTACTCTATGGTTATTATTTGTTTGCCCTGCTCGTCTTATCACACTGAAACCAACAAACCATTCAGCTGGTCAAATTTTAAGACCTTTTGTGTCAGGAGGGGGAACGGAGGCCAGGAAAAGAGAAATATCTTCAAAGTTAACATGGAAATTGTTGTTGTAAGAATAAAATGTTGCATGCGTGTGAGTGAGTGCGTTCATTCTATTAAATTTATGCTTAGAAATGTTTTATGATTTGTTTATATTTATTGTGACATCATATCAAAGACTCTTTAATTGAAATATTTTCGATATCGCCTGAATTAGTTCTGTCACTTTGAGTGTTTACTTAGAGATCTGTCAATATAGATGAATGAAAAACTATCTGTTGGGGCATAGAAATCAAAATGTCTAACAAAAGTAAAAGTTTTTGTGATATGAGACATAAAGCAAAGGAAAACAAGCTTAAAGCTGTTTTACAGGATATGACTCAAATGTGTATGGAAGTGTTAGAATTGAAGCCAGAAAGTTGAGGCAGAGATTTGTGAGGCCTTATGCTCCACTGGGAGTGAAAGAAATTAAGAAGAAGGAAAGGTGTGGGGGAAGCAAAACAAACAAAAAAAACAGTTTTTTATTAAAGTATCAGCGAGAAAATCACAATTCTTAAGATTGCTATTTAATTAATCATCATCTTGATAAAAATAGGGATGAAGTGTGATATTGTAATGTTATGGATATCTAAACGAAAGTTGCCTAAATGTGGCTTAATATTGAATTGATTCACCGGTGTATACAGGACTAGTATGAAACTACCTTTGTAGGTTAATTCACTACTGTTATGTATTTTACTGCTTTCTGAACACAAGGTACGATTTAGAAAACTTGGTTTATATTATAAATCTATTATTATAGTTTATTAAGAACTGGAGTAAAACTTTCCTATAGATTGATTCACTACTGGTCACTGTTAAGCACTGATTCTACAGTAAACGCAGATTTTTGAACTCCAAGAATTTTTGTCCAAAAAGATCACCAGGCGACCATTTCTTAGGACTTTTTTTTAATTGCAGAGCTGCAATGTTTATTTGTAGTATTAGCTAAAGAATTTATTAATTCTATTGAAAAAAATTGTACAAATTATTGCATTCCAGTAACCAATATATCAATTGTTATTGTGTCTAAACACAATTATTTTTAGTACAAGAGAAAAATGTAAGAGATTTTCATATACAATATTGTAAAATAATTGAATTAAACGAAAACAAATATCTTAATACAATAAGAATTTCGTTAAACTGTAGACAGAATCTAACATATCGCTCAATTGGTGCAAGACCAGCATAACTCAAAAGAAAAAATCGATTCCGAGAGAAATGATTTACTCCCAACTTGAACAGAATAGAGCAAATCCAATTAGCTCTCAAGCGAAGTGTATAAAAGATATTCACACAACTGTTGTAAAACAAAATCTATTGGAAATCATAGAAATGATCTCAAACCGAACAATGAAAAACATATTCGTATTTCAATACAGATCGACAAAAACAAACAAAAGCAAAACATATACGGTAGATACATTTGTTGCCAAAAAACAATTCTATGCAATTTTGTCCGATGGACAAAGCATAGACAAGAGCTTGTGCGACTGATGTTAACGTGTGGTCTTCGTTGATACCATTTTCGCACCGGTGTGTTTGGGCTTCTCGAAGGTTTCTTGAAGCTTTTAACACTTAAGGCTGCGATAATATGTGGACAAGGCACAACAAAGGGTGCTGATAAGATAGTTTGGCAAATATCGAAATAGCTATCCGCTCTGCCAGCGGTCAACATAATCCATTTCACACAACTCTTGTAAAACAAAATCTATTGGAAATAATAGGAAAGATCTCAATTTTAACACATTTTATACTAAAATTTTTTTTACAAATTTTGCTTTTAAGAAAGTTAGGTGGACGCATGGAACTACAGTACGAGCTCGATTTTCGCAACCACCGATTATTGCAACACTCCGATTTGCGCAACCGCTCTTTTTTACAAATAAGTCTTGATAAGTGCAACAAGTTCAAAAAAGCAGTCTCGATGAGCGCAACTTTTCAATGTATTCGCAGAAATTATATGTTTTTTTTTTATTTGTATGCTATGTTACGCCACTGTTCAATGTGAGTAAGCAAATGACTGTTATAGTACAGTTTTTTTAGTGACGTGGGGCATTTTGCACAAAGTAAAAAACAAATTTCAATAGAGGTTCGGTAAGCGCAACAATCTCGGTAAATGCAACCGGCTTGGGCTGCTATCGGTTGCGATAATCGAGCTCGTACTGTATTCCATATGATGTTCGCCGAAAGTTTTTGGGCCTATTTTCAATAATGTTCATTTATAACATTATTTCTAATGACATTAATTGTATTGAGATAAAAAATCTTGTATCTTTGTATAATCCTCCTCGCGAGTTACGTCATGACTGCCTATTTGTGAAGATGTCCATAGTTCTAATTATGGAATAAATGAACCAATCGCAAGAGGTTTAAAGTTATGCAATAGTTTTTTCCCCTTTAATTAATTTTAATATAAATAATATAAATTTTAAATTGAATTTACTTCAAATTTTTAACTAATGAATTTAATTTAAACTATTAATTGAATTACTGTAAATTAGTCTGTAAGATAATTATGTCAGTAGACTAAGTAAATAAATAAACATGAAGTATAGTATAACGAACAATTCTACATCATCAAAAATCGAAAATCAAGTTTTCTGAGTTATGCTGGTCTTGTATCAAATGGACGGTATGTCTTATATAAACAGCTTTGGATTGGATTGGCGGGCGTGTTCTGGCTGGAAAAAGTACAGATGCCAACTACTGCATTCCAGTGCCAGAAACACAAAAACCAAGTTCAAAGTTAATGCCGGCGACCATGGGGAACCCAATATAGTATATCTTGCTACGGAGATAAAAAAAAAAAACAAAAAATCCTTTAATTTAAAAAAGGGATCAGCTAGGATTTTCATTAAAGTGGATTTTTAATGTACAATTAACTCCCAACAAAAATTTTTATTTAATTTTAAAAACATATATAAATTAAAAAATTACTAAAAATAATATTAACAAAAAAAGTAGAAAATAAAAAAAAAACATTTTTTAAATTACAACAAAAAATAAAATACTACAATAATACATTTTTTTTACAAATTTCATTAAATATTTTTTTTAATTTATTCAAATTAAATTTAATAAAAAATACTCATTTAAATAAATTTTTTACAAAAAAAAACATTAATAAAATTTTAGTCGGAAAAACCGACTTACACATACCCTCACCCTCAGTAAAACATAAAATTTTCTAGTATATTGATATTATTTCTCGATTTTTAAAGTGGGTGGAATGGTACATTTGTATGGGAGGTACCAGAAGGGGCGTGGCAATGTAGCCTATTTTCAATATTTTGGAGAAATATTAACTTGTGCAAAGTTTCAGAACATTTGGGTTCCCCCCTAGTTTGGGTTCCACTGTTTACCTAATTTTCTTGTTTGTTTTTCACAGATCTCGCCCTTTCAAAAGCAAAATCTAATATTTAAAAAAAAAAAAAAATTATTAAAAATTAACAAAAAAAAAAATAAAAAAAATTCAACAAATCAAAAAAATAAATATCTTTTTGGTAATTTTTTAAAACTGTAATATTTGTTTACAATTTTTTTTTTATAAAAAAATTATTACAATTTTTTCAATCCAAAAATAAATTAAAAATTTCCTCTATAAATAATTTTTTTACGAAAAAAATTATTACGTAAAATATTTTATTTAATTTAGTCCAGTATCACCGACCTTAACCTAAAACTACCTGGATTGGAAACGTAGTAATAATACCTTGCATAAAAGTGGTCAAACATATGCGGTTAAAGTAGGATCCGAAAAGCCCCTATTTTTGATCCCATGGGCTCCATGAAAGGAAGTTGAAACCAATTTTGACTTTGTGTTTCTTTCGTGTTTTGCAGAGCATTTGGGAGACGGTGACATTTTCAATTTTTTTTTCTTCGAATTTTGTTGTATTCCAGTAAAGTAATGTTTTTAAATAATTCTAAAATTAATACTTATAAAAACTTGGAGTCGATTAATCTTTAATAGGCTGTTATTTTAGAATCAATTCAGCACCCATAAAATTGGGTTTACAGAGTTTTTATGTAATTTAAAATTAATTATACTCCAATATTTCTTTGCAAAATTATTTTTTTTTTAAATTCCATATTTTTACTTAAAAACAAAAAATATTTTTCCTATGAAAATTTTTTTTTGGATTTGTTGTTTTTTTTTTTTTTTTTTTAATATGTACATTAGGGTAATAACTTTTTTTGGACAACATTCTCCCCAGGGCTTTTCTAATGGCAAATATTGTATTAATGATAAAAAAAAACTATTTCAGTTCAATTTGCTAAAAAAAACCTTACGCACCGACAGCGATTTCTTAAATGCCTTTATGTTTTTTAAATTTTTTTTAATAACAATTTTTGCTAAATATGGTTTATATATATGTAAGTATGTAAACAAATAATAACAATAAATCATTAAAAGTAGGTATTGTAAGATATAAACTTAAGGTTCTTGTACTATTTTTATTTCAATAAAAATTTTTTTTAAACTTTGTTTGATTCAAAACTTTAACGCGTTTGGTGCGTAACCTTTTTTAACGATAGCGCAGTTCTTAATATTTTTCCATGCCCTACACGATTTTGTGTGGGGAGATTTGATATTTGCAAAAAATGCAAAAATTATTACCCTAATGTACATATTTTATTAAAAGTTGATTTTATTAGTGGTTTTTTGTTTATTTATTTTATTTTTTTTACAAAAATGTCCTTTAAATTTAACAAAAAAAAATATTTTTTTTAATTTGTTTTTTTTTTCAGTATTAATATTCTCTAAGGATTTTACAATAAATTCAATTTTTATACTTTTTCGAATGCATTCTCATATTGCTTCGTTAAAAAAAACTCTAGCGATTTTGTAAAAAATTTTTACTTAAAAAAAATATTTTTCCTGTGAATTTTTTTTTTGATTTATTAAATTTAAATTTATTAATTATTAAAAAACATTTGTTTTAAGTACTGTTTTATTTTTTTGTTTAACAAAAATGTCCTTCAAATTTTATAAATTTTTTTTTTAATTTGCCTTTTTTATTATTAAAATTCTCTAAGGATTTTACAATAAATTTAATTTTTATGCTCTTTCAGGTGCATTCATATTGCTTCGTTTAAAAAAAAACTCATTAGTGACTTTTTTAAAAAAAATTTACTTAAAAAAAAATATTTTTCCTGTGTAATTTTTTTTTTATTTATTAAATTTAAATTAATTATTTAGTAAAAAATAATTATTTTTAGTATTGTTTTCTCTAAGAAGGAGTGTACAATAAATTCAATTGTTATACTCTTTCACATGCATTCATATTGCTCATTAGTGATTTTGTAAAAAAATTTTACTTAAAAAAAAATATTTTTCCTGTGAAAATTTTTTTTTTTATAATTAAATTTAAATTTATTATTTAGTAAAAAATAATTATTTTTAGTATTGTTTTTTTTAACTTTTTTTTTGTTTTACAAATATGTCCTTCAAATTTAAAATTTTTATTTTTTTTAATTTGCCTTTTTTTAATATTAATATTCTCTAAGAAGGAGTTTACAATAAATTCAGTTATTATACTCTTTCACAAGCATTGATATTGCTTCGTTTAAAAAAAAAAACTCATTAGTGATTTTTTAAAAAAAATTTACTTAAAATAAAATATTTTTACTGTGAAATTTTTTTTTGGGTTTATTAAATTTAAATTTATTGTTTATTAAAAAATAATTGTTTTTAGTATTGTTTTTTTTTTTAATTTTATTTTTTTTTTGTTTACAATTTTTTTTTGGATTAGTTTTTTCAAAAAAAATTTATTATTAAAAAGGTATTTTTTTTTAATAAATTTTTTTTTTAGCAAAATTTTATTTTAAATTTTAATAAAATTTTTTTTTAATTGCTTTTTTTTCTAATTTATTTTTCTCTTAGAATTTTACAATAAATTAAATTTGTATACTCTTCCACGTGTATTCATATTGCTTCGTCTCTAAAAAAAAAAAGTAATAGTGATTTTGTAAAAAATGATTGCGTTGAGTCGTATGGGCATTTCGACTAGTCTTGAATAAAAACCCACACATTTATTTATGGTTCGACAAGGAATTCTTTTTTGTTCTGTTCCTACGGGACCCCTTTTCATATTGGGAACATGATTTTCCTGTTTTCAGGGATATCCGTAATATAAGTGCTATATACCGCAGTTTTACCCGGTGTTAGGTACCGAAATAACATATGAAAAAGTTTTCTCTAAGAAAATATTTCAGACAATTTATTGTCTGCTGTTATCTTTATAATTAAGGTGTGTAATATATCTTAGTATTATTTAGGCATTTAATGATAATTGTCATAACAAATTTTATAATCACATTATAATGTGTTTATAACTTTTCCTTTCTAGATATGTTCCCTATTACAATTTGGCGCGTATATTCCTCAACTTCTTCCTTGCTCTCTTCCTGCTTCTACATTCTTTTTCTATATATGATTATGATATAAATCGCTTTGGGATATACATATATAACATGGATTTGTCTGATTGAGTGATGGAAATATAACATCCATTGCATTGTTGTAGGTCGGTTATAAACATACACATACTATATACAAACTTATGGCAAAGGCAAAAAGGAAACGTAGAAAGCGAAAGAACATCAGATGCCATAGATATAGTACATGCATACATATGTATGTATGTATATGGAATGGACTGTAGTACATATTATAAAGTTACACAAATTGCGACTACGACGTATTACTCTGTACATAGGTTAGAAGTGAGAAGAGCCCTTTCATACTTATACGATAGTAGTATCCCTTTAACAAGTTTCTTGTTCATATTAGATTGTCACCAATGATGATGATAGTTGTTCTTTGTTGTTCTCACTCTCTCGTTCATCATGGATAAAATCCTGTTACACACCAATGACTTCTGGTGGATGGTTGTTCGTTGTCACTATGAGAGTGCGATAATATTGCCTATGCTGCAATTGTGTAAATCTAGTGCCCGTGCATTACTCTGTGTACACTTTAGCAATGCTCCGGCTTTGGCATCGGCTACTGCCGGTTTGCTGATAGTGCAGCTGTTGTTGTAGTATTCTATTGCATTGTAATTGTAATAGTCACTACCGCCGTCGCCGTTGTTGTTGTTCTAGTCTTCTTTGCAGCCCAAAGGCTTGCGTTCAAATAGAAAAGCGCGTCGTTGGTTGTCTGTGTTGTGTTTTCCAGTGTTTCGTTTGTTGTTGTTGGTGTTTCTCCTTTGCTTTCCGTCGCTTTTGTTTTGAATTGTAACTGACAAAAAGGCGGGAAACTCAGAATTGCATGAAAATGTAAACAAGCGCGAATGGCGATAGACGACAACACACACACACAGAGGGCGACAGCGACAAACGCTTTTGATTGCAAAACGATGAAAAACAAAACAAAAATAATGGAAAATTGTGCGAAATGTTTGGAGGAAAGCAATAGAAAGTGATGATGATGATGATGATATGGATGGCGGCAAACATAACCAACATACTAAAGTGGGTGTGGGGGAACAAAAAGAGCAAAAAGGGTAGTTTTTAAGGAAACAATTAGCAGGGAATTAAAGCTATAGAAAGTCGACAACTTTTGGCAAGACTTAAAAGTTAATTAATTGAAGTCACCTAGTATGATAAATTCTGAGGACGTTAGAAGCAAAAGGGGTGCAAATGACAAATTGAAAAAAAAACTGAGGTAAGTTTGCAATTGGGGACCGGCCGTGGCATAGTGGTTAGAACACGCGACTACCATGCGGGAGATCGCAGGTTCAAACCTGGCTCCAGTCTTCTTAAAAGGAAAAAATAAATAAAATTTTCTTTCATTGTCGGCTCCCCTCGAATGTTGTTGACAGCAACTTCGCAGTATTTAAGCGTCGATTCAATCGTCGTGTCTAGTAAGAACATCTCAAACAGTGACGTTCGCATTCGTCGATAAACAAGTAGGTGCCGTTAGTTGTGAATCTAAAAATAGAAAGCGTGTTAATTCACAACAACGCGAGAAGCTATCCCATACCTCATTCATGGGGTGCAAAGGGAAATTAAGTTTTTTTTTTTAAGTGTGCAGTTGTGTGCCTTGGCAACATCTCTGTCTACTAACATGACATGGGAACAATTGTTATTACCAGTGCTGATATCTAGTAAAAACTGCATTTACACTAGAATCTAAAAATTTGAACCTTTCGTCACTTGCATTAACATGACATGGGAACAATTGTTATTACCAGTGCTGATATCTAGTAATAACTGCATTTACACTAGAATCTAAAAATTTGAACCTTTCGTCACTTGCATTCCTTTGCTTCTTAGCCCCCCCATCAATTCTAATCATTTTAAACAAACTAACTCATGTTGCCAGGTTTGCAACGAATCATAACCCACAGTTTTAACTTTTATAAAGGAATTTCATACTTTCCCTACCATCAACAAAATTATATAACAATTCCCTTTATCTTTATATATTCACAGGCCTTCCGTGATGTTGGAAATGTTAAAAATAACAAAGACGACCAATCGATGGTTGGTAAAAAGTCAACAATCATACCAGTGGAACAATTCAAAACATTTTCCGTTTATGAGGATCGAAACGAGGATGATGTGCCACAGCAACAGGCAACGGTAGCGGCAACAAATAAACAAAATGCCACAGAAACAACTAGTCAGGATGTTGTTGACAAAGAGAATATCTATTTGGAGAAACAAAAGAGATTACAGCAGCATCATCATCATATACTAACGGAAAGAAGGTGAGTTAATAGTTTTGTATAAAAGCCAATTTTTTTAATAACAAATTATATAGTTATAGTTATATATGGCCGAAATTATGTCACTTTTTTGTAAAATGTGCTTAATGATGCAAAAATGTTTAGGACGGCCATAAACTTTAAATCATCAATAACTCAAAAACACAAAAAGTGTACTTGGGAACTTTTTCTTGAAAAAGTGTCCCAAAAAAAATCTTATTTCTATTTGAAGTAGTTTTGTAGTTATTTTAAAAAAAACCCCAGCGGCCATAAACTTTAAAACATCAATAACTCTAAAACACAAAAAGTGGAGTTGGTCAGTTTAGGCAGTAAACCGACGATATATACAGGGTGCTTCAGGAAGTATCGAAAAAAATTTTGCAGCGTATTCCTTGGCTCGTTTCATGAAGAAAAGTCCATTATGTCCGAAAATGCAGGTTCCAAATTTTTGGATTGACGGTCGGAGGGTGGTAGGGTAAAGTTGCTAACTTCTGAGCCAGGGGTCGGATGTTTTTGTTTTTAAGCTTGTTGGAAAGGTCTTTAAGAGGCCTTTTCAGAATCAATTAGAAAAGTGTCAAATCCTCGAGATACAGAGCTTTCCGAAAAAAAATGAAAAAAATTCACATAACCTCAACTTGCTCAGCCAGATGACAGGTAACTTATGTTTTTTTCTTATAAAAGATGATAATACCTTCCTAAAAATATTAATTCGAAGCACAAAGGTCTTACCGTTCCAAAGTTATGAGTTAAAGACCTTTCCAACAAGCCCAAAAACAGAAAAAACCGACCACTGGTTCAGAAGTTAGCAAATTTACCCTACAACCCTCCGACCGCCAATCCGAAAATATTAAACCCGCTGCCATTTCGCAACCTTGCATTTTCGGACATGGTTCTACTAAACTTTTCTTCAAGAAATGAGCTAAGGAATACGCTGGAAAAAATTGTCCGGTACTTCCTGAATCACCCTGTATATCAGCCGTTTTTTTGAATGTGGCATGAAAAACTTTTTGATAAAGTTTTTTACAATAAAATACAACTTCTAATAAAACGGGTCGGGTCATATTTCCATACATTTCTGACAAACCATCCGATTTGAATCATATATCATTTGCATTTTATTCGAGATCGATACTCGCCAACAATTCGGGCGTGCTATTGCGAGCGGGAGAAAATCCACCTTCGTTCTCCAATCGATAAAGCGATGCTTTTACGAATCCAAAAGGCGATTCTATTACAAATCGAAAAAGCGATTCTTTTACCAACCAAAAATAAATGCTTCCATAACGAATCGTAATAACGAGAGTTCCTTTCAAGTTGCAAAATCTATAAATCATCCTTATTTTTAAGTTATTTCTACTCTTCTTCTGAGGTATTGAAGATTTTTTTTTGCCCTACATACCAAAAATTAAACCAAAGATTGTTATGAATTTACCCACTACTTATTTAAATGAAAAAGTGATATAATCGAATTTTTATCGCTTAAACGATTGATAAAAGAATCGCATTTACGATACGTTAACAAATGTTCACCAGCGATTCGATAATGTTATTATTTTCAAATGTTTTTTGAATTCTATTGCATTTTTATCGGTTTTAGTATTAGTAAACGAATTGCTTTTACGATTCGTTTGCGAATGTTCACTACAGATTCTATAATGTTATCATTTTCGAATTTGTTTTAGAATCGCTTTAGCGAATTGCCAGCGAATCGTTAGCGAATCACCCCTTGCCACATTGTTTGTCGGGTTTATTTATATCTTTTTTTATTTTTACTAGCAATTTTTGCTATTGATGTTGACTTTCACCGGTTCACCAGCGATTCGATAACGCTATTATTTTCAAATGTTTTTTTTTTAGAATTCTATTAGTAAACGAATTGCTTTTACGATTCGTTTGCGAATGTTCACTACAGATTCTATAATGTTATTATTTTCAAATTTGTTTTAGAAACGCTTTAGCCAATTGCCAATGAATCGTTAGCGAATCACCCCTTGCCACATGGTTTTTCGGGTTTATATATACTATATATTTTTTTTATTTTTATATATCTTTTTTTTTATTTTTACTACCAATTTTTGCTATTGATATTATAATTTCAATTAATTTTTTTGTTTTGTATTCCTTTAGTGATATCCACAAATTTGATGATCATGAATACATTTTGGACACGACACCCATGTCCGTTTCCGATGTTTTATCTCCCATGTCTGTGGATCGTTCCGCAAACGCTTCACAACTTTTCGACGATAGCAATTCAAAAGAAATTGCTGAAACATCAGAAAAAGATAAAATACCACGCAATGATCGTCAACGTTTCTTTGAGGTGGTCGAATATCAACGATGCATATTGGAATATTTCCGCGAAAGTGAGGTAAGACAAGACGATCGATGGGGGTGTACACAAATTCAAATTATACATATATTTAATAATATAAAGGAATACAATTTAAAGTGTTGCATCACAGCAATGAGCAAAATTTATCCTAAACTCTCTTTTGTTGTGTCTTTTTTCTGGTTTAATTTTCCGTTTTAGTGTATTCAGGGACTTATAGTAAAATTTTGCTCTTTTTAAAAAGAAGGACAAAAAAGACCTATACCTTGTGGAGTTGGAGGGTTAATATATTCTACAAAATTGTTCTCCGTAACATTTCCCATAACTTTGCCGAACACACCATATACTTAAACGTAAACTTTACTCGATTTTCTATGTCGGTTGACAATATAAAATTTGCATTTGGGGGAAACTTTACCTCCCCCTAAAATGAAACCCAGATGTAAACTTTTAAAACGCGGCTACATGTGTCTTGTCTTTTTGTCTCTTCTATCAAAATATGTATGTCGGTCCTTGTAATTTTGAAAAAAAATTGATTTTGTTCTACAGTGTTATTAATTGTTTTATTATTCTAAATTTCAAGTTAATGTTTTATATGGCATTCATAATCATTATGATTGTGAAGACGATAAGGAGGTAAATTCCTTAGTATCATACCTAAAATAACCGAAAAAATACCACCTTGATCATGACAATGCACAATGGTTTCAAATCAATTTTTTCTGGCCAAAATTATTTAAGTTAAGAAAATGATAATTTTTGTTCAGAAATATATTAATATTGTTATATGTTGTCAATTGTATAATTAATTCAATTAAAATCTTATTTTTATGCTGTAAAACTAAAATTATACATAAGGTATCAGTTATATCTAGCTTGCTCTCTTAGATTATATTACCATCTTCGAATTCGTCTTCATATTTCGTCATATTCGTCTTCATATTTTTGAAGCGAAGGTTGTCTAGAAAAATGTATATACATTTAATAATCGCATGTATTCGCAAGATGTAATTAAAGTATATAGTTGAGCACATCACATGTTGTTTTTGAAAGTTAATTTTATGCTGGACAAATTTGGACTTTTTTTTTAAACTTTAAATCAATTTGGAAAAAGTGAAAAATTATAAAATTAAATATGCATGTAAACAAGGTCAACTTTTTCCTATTTATCTTTCATTTTTCAAACTTGTTATAGGGAATTATTTAAGTACTTACTATGAGTAAGATTATCCATTACAACTTTTTTTTTAAAATTGTTATATTTTTATAAAAACACCGTACGACAAAATACATATCCTGTACTGCACTCAATTGTTTTCGAAACTATACTAAAAATTTCTAATTTTCTCGCTCCAATGACTAACGGTAAACAACAGCTTACAAAAATATAATTACCTTGATGTGTTTTTAATTTTTGTGTAACGACAAAAATGGTAAAACACGAAGTAAAAAAATTTAATTTTGGCCACGTATTTGCTCAAAGGGACCATTGTGCAATGACTTGGAGGGGCCTGCAGTAGTTGCCACAACAAAGTACAGTTTATTGTTGACTTTTTTGGGGTTTTTTTTTTGTTATACCAGAAAGCATTTCTTACTTGTCCCAAGTACATCTTCCACAACATTAGTCCAGTATTTATTTGTTTATCACAACAAAAACAACAACAACAACGACAAAACCTTATCACAAAAGATAATTCTAGGAAAACATAGAACATCAAACATAAACCAACAACAAATACAAATAGACAAAACAAAAAACCCCAAAACAGAAAAAGGAAATTGGACAAACAAGAAAAATACACAAAACTAACTAAAGAAAATAACCGAAAGGATATTTAACAAAGCCAAGGACGACGACGGTCAACCACGGCGACGATGGACGCAGTTAAACGGACATTTGTTAATGTAAAACAACAACGGACACAAAAAGTGAAACAAAGTAAGGGAAAAAAACGTTTGCTAAGTAAACGCTGAAATAATTTAACTAAACATAGAAAAAGAAAACGAAGCAGTTAAATAAGACGGAAAAATGCTTAAACGAAGCATAGCCATAGCCATAATGGGTTAGGAATATTAAAGAGATATGAAATAAAAGCAATTTATTTTTAAAAGACTAGAACATAATTTTTATTCAAATTCATTTTATATATTTGAAATTGAATAGAACATCATATTTTAAAGAAATGTACAATGTTTTTGGTTTTAATCAGAAATGAAATTCTATCAATCCCAGTAGGAAGTGTCTGCAAGACATCCTCAAGGATAGGTGCATGACCATAGTAAATCGTTGATGACATTTAGGGGACCGTCCATACAAATCGTCGACGATATTTTCATACAAGTGTCCGCTTTGTCATGCACGACCTGTTGAGCGACAATGATGGGTGAAAATGTCGGTCAAATTGTCATTGATTCCTATGTATGTCTTGAATTGTCATTCAAGCCATATTAGAATGACTTTGTATCTACATTGGAGCCATTTTAAATATGGATTTTTAACTGTTTTTTTAGCTTTTTATTAGTATGACTAATTGTTAATACTTTTGTGAAACTACTGACCAAGAGAAAAGTGAAGGATATAAACTTTTATACGACATTCACCTTCATTCGAGATTTCAAACTATAAAATTGTTGATGTTTACTCGTCATTTTAATAAACTGAAAATTTTTTACGTCAGATTCCATTTTTTTTCCTTTGATTTTGTTGAATGTGTTTGATGCACGACAACATTAGTATTATGTCGGTGAGCTTGTCGTCAACCGAGTGTTTAGACGACAAGTACATACATTTTTCACATTTTGTCTTGAGGATAGCGTCGGCGTTGACGACAAAGTCGTGTATGACGGAACTTCCTACTGGGATGTTGTGTCAAAATTTGTTTAAGAAAGTTTTGAATATTCGGTTATTTATTCAAGATTTACCCTCACGTTTATTTGTTAACAATATATTGTTGATAACATTCTTAACTATACCCGGCATATGATTTAAATACAGTAATACTCGCCATAGTGTCTAAAATTTAATTGCATCTTTTCATCAGTCCCTTTACCATAAGGCACGACTAAAAACTAATGCATCGCAGGTAAAATTGTATACACATTAGGTGAGTATAAAAACTCCCCTATAGTGTTGCTCTTCTTACTACTCGAATTCATTCATTTTTAGCTCCTTACCAAAAATATTTAGTCATTGACCTCTTCCTTACCTAATACCTGTCCTTGTATACATAATACTTCATAACACATAAATTTATGCAGGTAATTTTTTTCTATATTCCTTCTGGACAATAACCAACTAATGCTGTGTATTCCTCTATGCTCCCCGCTTATCTATTTCTATTCCTATAATCTCCTTTTATTCCTTTCTCTTAGGGGTTTTGTTTGTTTTTTTTTTTATCAAAGCAACAGTTGCTGTGTATTCTTTATCATCATCCCTTCAAGAGATATTCAAAATTTCTTTAAAACAAATGCAACTTTAAATGCAATTTACATGTTCTTTTTTACTTTTCTCTTTCACGGTTAGTTTTTTTTTGTTGTCTTTAAAGTTTTCTCTTTTACAAACGGAAAACTACTACTACACACAATTTCTATTTATCTTTCATTTGCAAATGAAAGGTTAAATGTTTGTATTACTTCTTACAAAGAATTTCTTAGGTAATTGAATGAACGACGTTGTTTTTCCTTAAAGGAGAAAGAAATGGGTAGTAAGTGCGTATTGAGTTTGTATATGTTTGTGAAGTAGTGTTGAACACGGGAGAGAGAGAGAGTAAAAACCTGACATTTGATATTTGGTCGTTGAGAGTTGCCTGTGTGCGGTGGCGGTGCTGGTAATTTATATAACTTCCGCTAAGGATGTTTGTCTATTGTTTGTTATGCAAACAACTAGAATTAATCATAATTAATTGCCAATTGCATTATCAATGAAACAACGGCGGACGGGCCGGGCATATTTTAGAGTAATTGCACAAAATTTTATTGTTGGATATTACATTAGAAATTAAGCAATTACTCTTAATGGAAGTCTTATTTTTGAGAGTAGCATTAATTGAGATGTATGTTAAGAGGCACGTTGTGCTCCGCTGTGCTATGTCAGATAATTCCCATTGGCGGTTCTTGTCTTTGGTTACCCCTCAGCCCCAACCAGGCGTGGCTTGTCGACGCAGTTACTAACTCAAATGTAAACTGACCTTAGGTCCTTCTATGTTTTTTTTATAAACCAATCAATTGCTTAATACAAATCCTGGTCAACACATTCGCACAGTTTGACAAAAATTTCTTAATTGAATGGCTCTAAAGGCAAATCGATTAACTTCAAATATTAGCGGTTTTCACCCTTTGAGTTAACTTAACAACTCTGTTGTATTTACTATAATTATTATACTCTACAAATCATGAGCGTCTTTTTCGGATGTATTGTAAACTTATGAATCAGCTGATTTTTGTTTTGATATCCAAATCAATGACAGTCTATATATTTTTTGTATTAAAAACAATACTGAAAATTTCTTATATCGGTATATTTTTTTACATTAATTACACTTTGGAACTTTTTCGGCGTCATTGTCAGGGGGTGAGAAATTCCTAGTTAGGGTGGAGGTACTATGTCAGTATAGTAAAACCTCATAGGACTTGCTGTTTTCGGGTCAAACTAAAGTCAGTCCAACTAGATTTTTTACATGAATATTTTAATACATATAAATTATTTGTTTTAAGCCTTAACTGCAATTCTGCTGAAGAATAAAATGAGAAATCAAAAAAACACCAAACTTTTACTATACTGACCTAGTATCTTCACCTTAACTTGGAATTTCCCACCATCCCAGATTAGCTGTTGCACTGTGTTAGTTGTTTTTATAATTAATTTGTAAAATGTCAGCTTTATGTTTTATGATGTTAATCAATTTGATAATTAAATTTTATCACATTTGTTTTTCTTAATTTAAACATTATAATATTAAAGCAAATTGTACATTCAAAACTTATAAAATCTCTACGGGATATTTTTCTCATTTACATTTTTCTAAATGAACTTCGAAAATGGAAAACTATTCCCCGGGAAAAAAGTAGGTGGTATAGTGAATGTTATATAAGGAGAGAATTTGATGGCAAAAAGTACATTTTTTAGTGAAACAAGTACATTTATTATACCAAAAAGTGCAATTAAAATTACTTTAATTGTGCGAAAAATAACAGTTTATTATACCAAAAAGTACTGTAATAATAGCAAAAAGTAATTTAATTGTAACAAGAAGAAGTACTTTATTACACCAAAAAGTACAATTTATCGTGCCAAAAATAAATTCCATTGTATTAATAATAACATCTATTGTACCAAAAGTACAATTATTGTATCAAAAAGTAAATTTAAAAGTACATTTACTGTACAAAAAAGTACAGTTTATTGTACCAAGAAGTACAATACAATGAATGTTAATTAAGGATAGAATTTGGAGGCAAAAAGTACATTTGTAGTGCCAAAAGTACCTTATTGTACTAAAAAGTACAATTAAAATTACTTTAATTATGCGAAATAGTACTATTTATTATACCAACAATTACTGTAATTATTGCAAAAAGTGATGTTATAATAACAAGAAAAAGTACTTTATTACACTAAAAAGTACAATTTTTCGTACCAAAAATACCTTCAATTGTATTAATAATAGCATCTATTGTACAATTACAGTACAATTATTGTACCAAAAAGTAAATTTAAAAGTACATTTTATTGTACAAAAAAGTAAAGTTTATTGTACCAAAAAGTACAATTTATTGTATTAAAATAATACTTTCTTTGTACCAAAAAGTAAATTTAAAAGTACATTTATTGTACAAAAAAGTACAACTTATTGTACCAAAAAGTACAATTTATTGTATAAAAAAATACTTTCATTGTACCAAATTGTACAATTTGTTGTACCAAAAAATACTTTCATTGTACCAAAAAGTAAATTTAAAAGTACATTTATTGTACAAAAAAGTACAATTTATTGTACCAAAAAGTACAATTTATTGTATAAAAAATAACTTCATTGCACCAAATTGTACGATTTGTTGTACCCAAAAATACTTTCATTGTACCAAATTTTACGACTTATTGTACCAAAAAGTACTTTTAATGTGCTAAATAGAACTTTTATTGTACTAAAAAAGTACTTTTTTGTACCAAATAGTACCAATTTAATTGTATCAAGGAGGGAAATTAATAACCAAAACTGCTTTTATTGTACTAATAAGTATCTAATTTTACCAAAAAGTACAATATATTGTACCAAAATTTGTCGTAATAAAAAGTACTTCAATTGTATTAAAAAGTACAGTTTATTTTACTTAAGTTTAATTTATTGCACCAAAAAGTACAATTTACTATACTATTATTGTACCGAAACGTACTTTTCTTGTGCCAAAAAAGTACAATTTACTGTACCAAAACGTACAATAATTATTTCGATTGTACTAAAATATACAATTATTTTACCAAAAATTTGTTTAATCCTATAAAATAGTACTTTAAATATACTAAAATTACTTTAATTGTACACAAAAGTACAATCTATTTTACTACAATTTATTGATTCAAAAATACAATTCAACGTACCAGTAGTTATTTTAAATGTACCAAAAGTTGGAATCTATTGTAACAAAAAGTAACTTTAATTGTCCAAAAGTAACTTTAATTGTTCCAAAAAGTACCATTTTTTGTACAAAAAGTAATTTTATCCTATAAAAAAGTTTTACCAAAGGATACTTTAATAGCACCAAAATGTACTTTAATTGTACCAAAAAGTACTTTTGTCATATAAAAAAGTATTTTAATTTTACAAAAAGTACAATTTATTTTACATAATAATATAATGTATTGTACTATTATTGTACCAAATTGTACTTTTATTGTATCCAAAAGTAAAATTTATTGTAACAAAAACTGTTTTAATTGTATGAAAAAAGTACTTTTAGTACTTCAGTTGTACCAAAAACCCCTTTAATTGTACCCAAAAAGTATAATTTATTGTCCCAAAAAGAACAATTTACCGTACCAATAATTATTTTAATTATACCCAAAAGTAGAATTTGTTGTAACAAAAATCACTTTTACTCTACCAAAAGTTACTTTAATTGCATTGAAAAGTACAATTAATTGTACAAAAAGGACTTTTATCAAAAAGTCATCTAATTGTATCAAAAAGTACTTTTATCCTATAAAAAATACTTTAATTGTACCAAAAAGTAAAATTTATTGTACTATAATTTACAATTTTAATAATTGTACTTTTTAGTACAATAAATTATAAATATTACTATTATTGTATCGAAAAGTACTTTTATAGTACCAAAAAGTTCTATTATTTATCCTATAAAAAATACTTTAATTGTACCAAAAAGCACAATATATTTTACTAAAAATTACAATTTTAATAATTGTACTTTTTAGTACAATAAAGTGTAAATTTAAAAATTGTTGTAAATAATTGTTGTTATTGTACAAAAAATTAAAATTTTTATTATTGAACTTTTTAGTACAATTAATTGAAAAAAGTACTATAATTGTTTCGAAAAGTACTTTTATAGTACCAAAAGCACTATTATTTATCCTATAAAAAATACTTTAATTGTTCCAATAAGTATAGTTTATGGCACTAAAAATTACAATTTTTATAATTGTTTTTTTTTAGTAAAATAAATTTTAAAAAGTACTATTATTGTATCGAAAAGTACTTTTATAGTATCAAAAAGTACTATTATTGTGTTAAAAAGTTCTTTTATTTTACCAAGAAGTACTTTTATTGTGCCAAAAAAATTGTTTTATTGTAGCAAAAAGTATTTTTTTTTTTGTAACAAAAAGTACTGTTTTTGTACCAAAAGGAAAAACTACAATTGTATCTTCTTAACTTTTTGATATTTTTGAATTTAATTTTTTTTTTTTTTTTTTTTTTTTTTTTTTTTTTGCATATTTTGAGTCGTTGCAAAATATCCATAGCCAAACACTTGACTTCGAATACTTGAAATTTCAATTAGCTTTTACTGTTATCCTAATTTATTTCATTCATTTAAACATTTACACTTATTTAAAGAATATTGTACTTGAGATGAAAACACTTTCGCTTTCCATCAGCATCATCATCATGCCCCCCGACATGACATGTCCTATATTCCTTGAAACAGTTTTCATTATTATTTTCAACTTTAACTTGTAAGTCGCATATTGTGAGTCCTATGCTGGCGGCTCCTCTTCTTTTTTTTTGTGTGGTGATTGTTCAAGTAGAGTGTTTTTGTTGTTGTTTTCATGTCATTCCATCTTGTTACATTATAGTATGTTTGCCTTCACCGAGCCAGTCGGGACGAGACATATTGTATGGGTTTTATGTGTTTTCATGCAAGGATATTACTTATAAGGAAGAGGGGAGAAGGATGGCGGATGGTATATTGTTTACTTGGTTGCGTTTATGTAAGTATCCATAGAATATGGATGAGTGTGTGTGTGTGTGTTTGCGTTCTTGTCATTATACCTCATAATGCAATTTAATCATTTAATATGTTATCATGACGCCTTTAATAGTTTTTCTTTTGCTTTCTCTTGTTTTCTCTTTATATGTTTGTTTGTATGTAGGCAATAGTTCTTTAAATGTCTGTGTTTGTTGTGCGCACTTTGGTGATGATGATGATGTTGGTCTTTGGTGTTGATTCCCTGTAGCCTCCTTCTCTCTTTTAATTGCTTAAGGATGTTTGGTGTGGTGTGTGTGTGTGACATACACTACATTTTCTATGGCTGTACTATTTATTTATTGTGTGCGTGTGTGTCTCTTCTACAAGAGTTGCATCTTTACACAACACAATTTAGTCAGCAAGCGTAACAGTTTTTCCTCTGTTCCTTTGGCATTTTCATAATTTTCATTTGTGTGTTTTTTGTTTTGTCGTCCCTTTTATGGTGCACACATGCAAACACACACACACACACACACACATACACACACACACACAATCTAACACTCACTTTTCACCAACATCTACTTTCAGCTTGCACGTCAGCACTTCATAGCTCAGACGACGCGTGAATTGTTGTTATTTACTTAAATATTCCATATGATACCCAAGACTTTTGTTTTTTTTTCTTTTGGTATTATAGCGTTCATTTTTTCCGTATTTTTCCTTAACATATGGCAGTTACTATTAGCATTTTTTTTTTTTGTTTGTTTTGCCGCTGTTGTGTTGTGTCTTCTAGCTAAGGTTTTTCATTTAACTGGCGTGCAAGAGCAGCAGATGGGTTTTCTCATTGAGCTGTAAAAACTATAGAGCATAACAAAAGGACATAGAGATCCTTTTGGGTTTTTTGGAGTGCCGGTATACGTATGCATGTGCCTGCAAGTCCGTCTTGCTCGATTCTTTGAAGTGGCATTACAGTTTTGAGTGTTTGTTGTTTTTTTTCTTTCTCTGGGTTTTCTTAATTATCCTGTGCTGTGTGTGTAATAGCAAACGACAATGAAAAAAAGGACACAGCAAGCTAAAGGACCTACCACAATTGCACAAGGAGGGGATCCTTAACGAAATGTGTGTAACGTAATTGCTTGTTGTTAAATTTTCCTAATTTTAAGCGATAAATACGGGTTTCTTCGTGTGTTTAAAAATGTTCCTTTAAATTTTATTTTGGCGCCAATTGAAACTTTTTCGAATGCATTTACAAGATGTTAGATGAGAGTTTTTATAACAAATTTATAAAATGTGATAACATCATGCATCTATGTACGTATGTATGTACTTTATCTCATAAAAGATGGTGTAACAAGTTAAGTCCTGGCTAAAGAAAGAAACCTTTCAAATATAGCAACCTTGTGTTAATAGTAAGCATGCTTACATGTATGTGTTTATATCCTGTATCCTATCGTTGGAAACCTTTCACATTGCACAAATTTGTATGGCTCAATGCAGATGTTTTGCTTTTTTCCACACTTTATAATGATTATTTTCTAGTCATCTGTTGTTGTTAGCTATTTTGGCACCGGTTTAAGCAAATGTTTAGCCAACTCTATGTATGCAATTAGTAAGGATACTCTTAACAAAGCAGGGTGTGTGTGTGTATTAATATAAATAACATAAAAACCGGCAGATGTTTGTTGCTTTGAATATTTAAAAATTGTTATGTAATTCAATTGAGATGATGCTGATGACAACAAATCTTTTAAATTTTAATCGCTAATATTTTGTTTAGTTAATCTTTAATATAAACAACAACAATGTGATAAAGAAAATATTACCGAAACAAATAAATAAATCAAATTTTTATAGAAAAATCGTTATCAACCTGATTTTAACATCCATGTTATGGAAAAAAAATTCGGTTTGAAAACAGACCTAAATCATTCCTAATCCATGTTCTGAAAAACAAATCTGTTTGAAAACAGAGCAAAATCTGAAAAAATCTATTAAAAAGTATTACCTTTTTACCGATTTTGCTCTGTTTTCAGACCGAATTGTTTTCCAGAACATAGCTGTATGTAAAAAGTATCGATTTCGGTCTGTTTTCAAAACCAATTGTTTCCCAGAACATGGGTGTACAATTCAAAACTCATCAATTAAAATTAAAATTTTCCATTATATTAATTTACGTTAAGTGTATCGAAATGATACAACAAATTCGGCTCAAGATCAGAAAAGTGTTTTTTTTTTTTATTTATTGTTTGATATTTTTGGTCAAATTCAGTGTGTCACGCACCATTTGAAAATCAAAACACATTATTTAAAATTCAAAACTGTGTAGTTTCATACTAGATTGTCATAGACAGTAAATTAATTAACAACTCATTAGGGAAAAATATTAGTTCAGAACAATGTGGTAAAGTACTAGTTTTTTTTCCATAGGATAGTGAACTAGTTCACACAACTATCTCAGTTAACACGTAGATATTCTAGATGGCACAATTGTCCCTTTTGTACTAGTATAGAACCAGTTCCGAACTTCTAGTCGGCGGTAGTTGTTGTTTTCCTACTCGTAATAAAATTACTGTGAAATGTTTTCTCTTTTCTCCTTTTTTTCTTATTCTAAACGAAATGCGAAAATGGCAAACTATTTTCCTGCACAAATGAAGGGTATGAATGTAAGTTTAAGTGGACAATTTGATGGCAGACAGTGCTTTTTTGTGGTAGAAAAAGTACTTTTTGGAATAATAAATTTTATTTTTTGGTACTTCGAATAGTACTTTTTGAAACAATAAAGTACAAAAAGTACTTTTTGGAACAATAAATTTTATTCTTTGGTACTTCGAATGGTACTTTTTGGATCAATAAAGTACAAAAAGTACATTTTGGCACAATACATTTTATTTTTTGGTACTTCGAATGGTACTTTTTGGTACAATTAAAGTACTTTTAGTACAAGTAAGCTTAAAATTGTACCACATAGTACTTTTTTTGTACCAAAAAGTACTTTTATTGTACCACAAAGTACTTTTGTTGTACCAAAAAGTACAATTAATGTCACTAAAAAGTACAATGTATTTTATATAATGACTTATTTGTACTAAAAGTGCAATTTATTTATTTATTTATTTATTGTTCTAAAAAATACTTTTTGTTCTATAATTGTACCAAAAAATTCCTTTTGTTCTATAAATGTACGAAAAAGTACTTTAAACAAAAAACTTAAACAAAACCCCATGAATGAGGTATGGGATAGCTTTTCGCGTTGTTGTGAACTAACACGCTTTCTATTTTTACATTCACAACTAAAGTACTTTTTTTATATCAAAAAGTACAATTTATTTCACTAAAAAGTACAATGTATTTTATTAAATGACTATAATTGTACCGAAGAGTAATTTTATTGTACCAAAAAGTACAATTTATTTCACTTAAAAGTACAATGTATTTTATATAATGACTTATTTGTACTAAAAGTGCCATTTATTTATTTATTGTACTAAAAACTACTTTTTGTTTTATAATTGTACCAAAAAGTACAATTTATTTCACTAAAAAGTACAATGTATTTTATTAAATGACTTATTTGTACTAAAAAGTGCATTTTATTGTACTAAAAACCACAAATTATTGTAATTAAAAATACAAAATTATTTTATTAAAAAGTACTTTAATTGTACCAAGAAGTAGTCAATTATATCACAAAGTCAAATTTATTGTACCAAAATGTGCTTATATTGTACATAAAAGTACAATTTCTTTTACCAACAATCCCATACCAAAAATTTATATTATTGTTCCAAATAGTACAATTTATTTCAACCTTTTATTTGAGCTAAAAAGTACTTTAATTGAGCCAAAAAGTACTTTAATTGTGCCACAAAGCAAAACTTATTGTACTAAAAAGTACAATGTATTGTAAAATAAAGTACAATATGTTGTATTAAATGACAATTTATTGGACTTAAAAGTACAAATTATTGAACTAAGAAGTACTTTAATGGTACCAAAATGTACTTTAATTGTACCAAAAATACTTTAATTACATCAAAAAGGTAGTCTATAATTGTACCAAAAAGTACTTTTTTTGTAACAAAAAGTACAATAAATTTTACTAAAAAGTACAATGTATTTTATTAAATGACTTATTTGTACTAAAAGTGCATTTTTTTATTATTTATTGCTCTAAAAAGTACTTTTTGTACTTTATTGTTCCAAAAAGCACCTTTTGTTCTATAATTGTACCAAAAAGTTCTTTTATTGTACCAAAAAGTACAATTTATTTCAGTAAAAAGTACAATGTATTTTAATAAATGACTAACTTGTACTAAAAGTGCAATGTATTGTACTAAAAAGTGAATTTTATTGTACTAAAAAGTACAAATTGTTGTACTTAAAAGTACAAAATTATTTTATTAAAAAGTACTTTAATTGTACCAAGAAGTATTCAATTATATCACAAAGTCAAATGTATTGTATCAAAATTTACTTTATTGTACATAAAAGTACAATTTATTTTACTGAAAAGTACGATTTATTGTACTTATTTTATACTTATCATAACAAAAATTTATATTATTGTTCCAAAATGTACAATTTATTTCAACTATTTATTTAATCTAAAAAGTACTTTAATAATGCCAAAAAGTACTTTAATTATACCACAAAGTACAACTTGTTGTACTAAAAAGTACAATGTATTGTAGTATAAAGTACAATGTGTTGTACTAAATGACAATTTTTTGGATTTAAAAGTATAAATTATTGTACTAAAACGTACTTTAATGGTACCAAAAAGTACTTTATTGGTACCAAAAAGTACTTTTAGTGTACCAAAATGTACTTTAATTATATTAAAAAGTAAAATCTATTGCACCAAAAAGTACTTTTATCGTAAAATTTTTTTTAAACTATACCGCTCAGTACCAAAAAGTATATTAATTATATTAAAAGTACTTTTATTTAACAGAATGTACTTTTATTGTGCCAAAAAGTATTGCACTAAAATGTCCTTTTTTTTTACTAAATAGTACCAAAAAGTACTTTTATTGTACTTAAAAAAGTACTTTTATTGTCGTACATTAACGTACCAAATAGTAGTTTCATTGTGGCACAAAGTACTGTTATGTTCTTAACAACAAGAATTACAATAGTATTTTCTATACTTTAACTTATTTTGTTTTTTGTTGCAAATTTTTAGTCAAAATAGAACTGCCTAAACAAATTAGTTGACGCCGAATACTTGAAATTTCTCTCTTGTTATTTCCTTCCTCGGTGATAAGCATTTCATAGTCTCGTATGCCTCGTAATCTAATCAGACACGATCGCCAATTTACACTTACTTGAAAGTTATGTTTGATTCAAAACAGTCAGTCTGTGCTTGAGTGTTATGAATGCAACACCACACACGCTTGTTTCGCATTCAGTACAGACAGAGTCAATGACAATGTTCAAACATTATTGGAAGAGTATAACATTTTCACTATGTACATTGCGACAGCGCTGATGCTTCTTGCGTGAATACACACAAGTACACCGTATTGTTACGTGCGTGCGTTCGACATATGCCTACCACTGCTTTAGAATAATATGATTTTAGTCCTATGAAATCACGGGGTACTCATCTTTCTGAGAACACTAAGAATTGTACTGTATATCTATCAACCTTTAATATATTATTTTAAATTTTAATTCTCTATGATGATGGGAGGTGGTGATGTATTACCCAGTGAAATCATTTAACTTTGATTTGTCCCTTCTGCTCTATTGAAAGTACATACAATATTTCAAGAGGACATACAACATATAATAGGTGGCAATATGTTAGGGCTTCTACATAACATTTCAATGCATCCTAGAATTCTCTCAAATACTTGAGAGTTCACTCATATTATACAAAATTAATGAGAATTGGAAAAAATTGCAATGTGTTTAGGGAAGAAATATGGCAGTGTTTAGGGGAAATGAAATCCCTAGAAAGGGAATTTATAGTGCAGAATTAATGAAAGGCAGGGCTGCAAAAATAACAAACAGCTATAAGGGTACACATGTTGTTCTCTATGTATTGGAATATTAAAATTGTACCCTAATAATTATCCTTCTGTGGCTGTTGTTTTGGACGAGAGCAAAAGTTAAAAAAAAAATTGAAAATATCTGAGAAAACTGATTGATTTGGCTTAATAAATAATCCTTTTATTTTATAAAAATTAGTTTTTTTAAATCCTTTAAATTTTTTTCTAACCTGTACTCTTTTCCCTATAGTTCTTTCTATTCGAATAATGTTATAAGATAGTTTTAAAGTACGTTTAAAAAAGAACTCTAAATTTTTAAATATAAATCTTTAATTTACTACTTTACTGCTTTATTTTCCTCTCTATCCCCTCAGTAATGCTTCATGGGGGGGGGATTTGTTTTTTATTAGATATTGTGTTGCATTTAGTCTTTATCTCTTTTACGTATTCTATGATGTTGGTTTTCTTTTTCTTACTTGGTCTAATGTCAATTTATCTTTTCAATTTGTATCCTGTTTCAAGAATAAAGTTAAAACGAAAAAATGCAGCAATACTAGTAATAATGCAGCTGCTTACTTATATTCCTGTTTTTAAAGACAAAAAAAGAACAACAACAAAAAACATTAGAGAAGATAAGTCCTGTTATTGTCCTATTTAATGTTGATGTTTATATGTATGTTTGTGTATGTGTATATATATGCGTATGCGTATTAGGGTAATAACTTTTTGCATTTTTTGCAAATATCAAATCTCCCCAGGCAAAATCGTGTAGGGCATGGAAAAATATTAAGAACTGCGTTTTTAGTTTTTCGCTATCGTTAAAAAAGGTTACGCACCAAACGCGTTAAAGTTTTAAATCAAACAAAGTTTAAAAAAAATTTTTTATTGAAATAAAAATAGTACAAGATATATATCCGTTTTGTAAAACATCGCGTATTCTGAACCTAAAGTTTATATCTTACAATACCTACTTTTAATCATTTATTGTTATTACTTGTTTACATACTTACATATGTATAAACCATATATAAAAAAAATTTTTATTAAATAAAATTTAAAAAACATATATTAAAGGCAATTTAGAAATCGCTGTCGGTGCGTAAGGTTTTTTAAGCAAATTGAACTGAAATAGTTTTTTTTATCATTAATACAATATTTGCCATTAGAAAAGCCCTGGGGAGAATGTTGTCCAAAAAAAGTTATTACCCTAATGCGTATGTTTGTTTGCCTTTATACTTCTTATCCTGTTGAGTTTTTCCATCTCAACATGTTGAATTTTAATCGTTTTCCTTGAGAAGAAAACATTTCATGTTACCTTTTCATTTTCTTTCATTTATCATACATAGTTTATGACGATATACCGTCAGAAAGAGAGAGAGGGAAGGAGTATAAGAAACTACTTTAATATGTTATAAGTAAAAACTATTTGGTATTTCTTATATATATACATGTATATGATGCAACAACTCTTTGCTCGTCTTACAATAATAGTTTCGTAGAAAAGTTAGCTTTGGCTTTACTCTAGTCCATGGAAGATAATTCGGTGTAATGATAAGAACACTTAATGATTCTTTTGCATTCGTTTTCTTCTTCTTCCACTTCGAATGTTAATAGTTTTTAAGGAAAACTGAGGACAGAGTAAAAAGGCGACTTAGATACACCAGCCAGACAGACGGACATGGTTCAAACGATTTAAAAGGTCATGAATCGAATTTGGTTCAAAGAAACCTAGGGTCTTAAGTGACTCCGTCTATGTGTTACACTTTTGGGTCGTATCAAATGATATATACCCTCATCCCTAAGGGTTATGGTATAAAAACTAATTAAGTTGACATTTCCAATGCACTGTATAGGTTCACAGTTGAGATGGCAATGCGATGGTCGGCCCATCGCGGCTATCATGCGGAAGTTCCTTGGTTCAATATCTGTCTTCAGTCATCTTTATTTTCTTTCATCGGCGGCCCCCTCGATGTTGTCGACAGCAACTTGAGTATATCTAGTAGAAGCTTCTCACCCACATTCATGGGATGTAAAGGAAAATTAAGTTTTTTTCAAGTTCTTGACTAGACCTAAAATTATTCCCTATTTCTTAAAAATTACAATCTTTTTAATATAAATTTTATTCGTTATTTTTAATGTTTAACGTCTTTGTATAAAAATAAAATTTTCCAAAAAAATTTTATTTTTTATTTATTTAAAATTTTCCAATAAATTTTATTTTTTATTTATTTCAAAATTGTCTTGTCTTTTTTTTAGGTGTTTCCCCCTCCTCCTTTAACGCGTTGTCGTATTGAACGCCTCATAGAATTCTTTCGACACCTTATTTACATGCATTACTTTATCTATGTAATCCTTTTGTGTTTTCTGTTCCCTGGCCAAACGATCATTACATTCCATTATGTTCTCAAACTCTCTTAGCCGCTTACGTTCCATTTCCAGCTCTTTCAATTGCAAATCACGATCCATATTAAGAGCATATTGTTCCCATTGTTTATCTATTAATTGTTGTTCGGTTTCTTGTTTCTTCTTTGCGACAACCTGTTGCCCTTGATCGCGGCGGAAATCTTTTAGTTCTTCGGGTGTCATGCCACGATACATAAAGGCTATCTTTTTATTGGGATTTGTACGCGACTGAGCGACATCAGGATTTTCGGTTAACATATCGCTGGTTAACATATTATAAATCTCTGCCATATCATCTTCGGTTTTTTCCTTTTGTTTGCGCAGACGTTCTTCGCGT
The DNA here is from genome assembly GCA_964034835.1 of Muscina levida. NCBI lineage: Eukaryota > Metazoa > Arthropoda > Insecta > Diptera > Muscidae > Muscina > Muscina levida. The sequence continues at coordinate 121,788,181 of OZ035883.1, read as the reverse complement.
TTCTGACGAGCCATATCACAATTGTATTGGCGTATCGAGTCAACAATTTGATTGCGCATTTTTCTCTCTGACTTAGCCATGTCTTCTAAACGTTGATCTCTTGATAAAGCCGATTCTTGCAAAACTTTATCGGCTTGTAGACGAGCGTTCTCTGCCTGTTTCTTTTCGTTGATCTGTTGATCCAACCAGGCTCTCTGTTGTTCACGTTGTCTACGTTTACGCTCTTGATTACCCAAATCTTCGCCCAAAAATATCTGAGCGCTGGAGATGCCCAAAGTGAGGTCATCGTCTGCAATGCGTACCGGCTGGGATTTTTTCATGCTCTCAGGATCATTGAGATCGAATTCACGACGTTGCTCTTTGTTTTGAAAACGACAGCGATAATAGTTGAGATCACTTTCTACCACACGTTTTCTTTTCTCCAGTTCCAGTTCTTTGGCATGAATGACTTTTTGCATCATATCGGTTTGTTGTTCATAACGATGCTCTTGCTCCTCTTCGATTTGGCGCGTTTTATTCTTTTCGGCTATTTGACGCTCTAGAGCGTCCAAATCGAGCTAAAATGAGAAATAAGAGGGATTTTTTTAATAAAGTGGACCAGATAAAACTCATCTTCAGTAACTAAGAGGGACATGTCACATGTGTTTCACATCTAGTGTCGTCTACAATGACGCCGTTAAGAACCCGATCTAATTCAATTATCCAATGAAATATTCAAATTGTTCATGTCTCCTATGCAGGGGTACCATATTGACTGACAAGTACAAGCTCCAGGCTTGTACTCCGTACTATTTGGTCCCCATTGTTATTATTTGCAATTTATTATTTGTTTATAAACGATGAACCGCCATCAGCTAGGAACCGAAGATCCCTATCCGGACGGCCACTCATCGTATCTCAGCATACCGCAGTATACTGCCGAAACAATAAAGCAAAGCTCTCTATCTGGCTGGCATCATCTTTTAACCATCATCGACTTGAAAGGAAAAGCATCAAAGAAACATTGAATAAGCTCTGTGACAACGTAACTTTGGTCCTGCAACGGCAGTTGCACCCTGTTTTAGGTTCACATAAATCAAAAGGATACATTGATGCACAATGAGAAATGCGAGCCTCGCTTGGTGTCATGCGGTATCCAGCTGCAATAACTCAAGCATCAAACTTTTAATTTAGCAGCGTAAATGTTAGTCTAACCACTGCCACTACGTAGCAACACTGAAATGGTTCCTTCCCTTTCGGTGGAATTGGAAGAGTAGGTAGGAAACTACACTGGGTACCCTGGCCGCCCATAGTACCATATTTAGACTCCTCGGTCGGAGCTGACAAAGGAATTCAGCCTCGCTACCACTTTTTACCGTTGCAGAGTCAGCAAGTGGTACACTGGGGTGGCCTTCGATACTTCCCCAAAGGCCCTACGGAGTGAACGATCCCCCCCCCCATGTGGGTTGCCTTAGAGGCAGTAGTCTATGATAGGAATACGGAGATGACCAGACAGAAATGGGCTTGGTCAACATAAACCATCAACGAATTATTGTACAATAAAAGTACTTTTTGGTGCTTTAAATTTGATTATTTAATACCAGAAATTGTACTTTTTGGTACTTTTCCGTACAAAAAAGTGTACTTTTTGGTGCAACCAAAGAATTTTTTGGTGTTCACTATTTGGTACCATAAATTGTACTTTTGTATTTTACAATCCGGCACATTGAAGTGTACTATGTGGTACAATTAATTGTGCTTTTCGGTACAATGAAAGTACTTCTTAGTACATTAAATTGTACTTTTTGGTATAATAAAATTACTTTTTGTTACTTTTAATTTCACTATTTGGTACCATAAATTGTACTTTTGGGAACAATAAATTTTACTTTCCGGCACATTAAAGTGTACTTTTTGGTATAATAAATTGTACTTATCGGTACGATACAATTACTTTTTATATAATAAATTGTACTTTTTGGTACAATAAAATTACTTTTTTGGTACTTTTAATTTCACTATTTGGTACCATAAATTGTACTTTTGGGAACAATAAATTTTACTTTCTGGCACATTAAAGTGTACTTTTTTGTATAATAAATTGTACTTATCGGTACGATACAATTACTTTTTGGTACAATAAAATTACTTTTTTTGGTACTTTTAATTTGACTATTTGGTACCATAAATTGTACTTTTGGTAACAATAAATTTTACTTTCCGGCACATTGAAGTGTATATTTTGTATAATAAATTGTACTTATCGGTACGATACAATTACTTTTTGGTATAATAAATTGTACTTTTTGGTACAATAAAATTACTTTTTTGGTACTTTTAATTTCACTATTTAGTACCATAAACTGTACTTTTGGGAACAATAAATTTAACTTTTCGGCACACTGAAGTGCACTTTTTGGTATAATAAATTGTACTTTTCGGTACAATGAAAGTACCTCTTGGTACATTAAATTGCACTTTTTGGAACAATAAATTGGTATTTTTTAGTACAAAAAAATTACTTTTTTGTTACTTTTTATTTCACTATTTGGTACCATAAGTTGTACTTATAGGAACAATAAATTTTACTTTCCGGCACATTGAAGTGTATATTTTGTATAATAAATTGTACTTATCGGTACGATACAATTACTTTTTGGTATAATAAATTGTACTTTTTGGTACAATAAAATTACTTTTTTGGTACTTTTAATTTCACTATTTAGTACCATAAACTGTACTTTTGGGAACAATAAATTTTACATTCCGGCACATTGAAGTGTACTTTTTGGTATAATAATTGTACTTTTGAATACAATGAAAGTACTTCTTGGTACATTAAATTGTACTTTTGGAATAATAAATTGGTACTTTTTAGTAAAATAAAACTACTTTTTTGGCACAATAAATTGTACTTTTTGGTACAATAAAATAAATTTGTTGGTACTTTAATTTGTACTTCGGTACAATAAAAGTACTCTTAGGTACCATAAATACTATTGTACTTTTCGGTTCAATAATGTAGACTTTGGTATAATAAATTGTACTTTTTGGTATAATAAATTTTACTTTTTGGTATAATAAATTGTACTTTTTGGTACTATAAAATAACTTTTTTGGTACTTTAATTTGTACTTTACTTACAATAAATTGTACTTTTCTGTACAATAAAAGTACTTTTTGGTACCATAAGTACTATTGTAATTTTCGGTTCAATAATGTGTACTTTTTGGTACAATAATGTGTACTTTTTGGTACAATAAAATTACTTTTAGGTATTTTTTCAACATTTTGTGTTTTGTATGGGCGCCCCTTAGGATGAAAAGATAAAGAGAGGGTACGGCATGTATGTTCGGGAACACTTAGTGGGGGTCGTCATACATTTAACGCCTCTAGGAGGCATCATGGGATCGTACATTGTTTTTCTCTAGGGGCACTCTTAAGGCTGTTAGGGCGTTGGTGAAAGCAAAACTTATAAATATTTAATTTTTGCATGGAAACCCCTTTTCGGGTGATGATAGGGGGTACGTATGTTCGGTAAAAATGTTAGGAAGGACAAATTAGTGGTGGTCGGTCTTACATTTTACTTTTCTAGCGGCGACTCTGGGGGAGTTGCGGGGCTTGTTTTGGATTTTAACCCCTTTCCCCACCACCTTTGACCATGATTTTTCTTTCCCAATCTCACATAATTATGAGGTAAGCCGTATCGAAATCGAAAAGTCGTGCACTATCCCTAGTCTAGTACACATACACAAATGTTAAAAATTTATTTTTGAGATATTTTGAGGTTTGCATTTTTATTGACCTTAAAACGGGTACAAATGAAACCCCTAAATCCGATTTCTAGCTTCATTTTCATTACACCTATTGACCCTTCAAGACAACTGTGGCAACGAACAACTTTTCATATCATATGAACGATAGTTAACTTTAGACAAATTGTCTGCTATAGAGTGTTTATCGTCTAGCATAAGAAACATAGAAACATATCACGTAAAGACGTGTATTTTAACATTGTAGAACGTTCTACATGAGGTCACTACGCGGTTGTTCTATGGCTTAAAAACTCTAAAGTGTATAGACTATTTTTGTGTGTGGTAGATCTCTCAACACATACATATATGCTCTACGCTCTATCAAAATCATTAGATTTTTTTTCTCTCTACTGTAGATTCCGATTCAATACAAGAAAATTTTGTATAGGGCAGCTGGGACTTTTTTCTGCAATGCGACTTGTTGAGAATTTGTAAAGAACAACAGTACCTTGAAGTTATTTTTATGAATAATTTTTAAAACGTCATTTGCAGAATTCATCTTTATATTTTGAAATTTTTCATAACAATATTTACATCAACTTATTTCATTAAAGGAATACAAAAGATGCTACTCAAAAACACTAAAATCCCCCAAGACCACCGACTACATGACAATAGAATATTGTTACAGTCTCAGTTCAATACACTTTTCACAGTCATTCAACTCGTTGCAGCATAAACTTACCCCATACAAACGTTGTTTGGCATTGAAAATACGTTTCTTGCGTTCCTCCTCAAATTGTTGACGTCTCTGCAATTTTGTAGCCTCATTTAGATCAGCTTGGGTTATAATATTCGACATTTTAGCGCAGTTATCAACTAAATCCAAATAAGGCGTAGAAAATGGATAAAAATATAAAGTATAGAAAAAAGCTGACTGCAATGACAAATTGTTATAATATCAAATAACAATTAAAACAATAGTAAAACAGAAAACAAAAATTTCAAACATTTTGAAAAAAATCACTTTGAAACACTTACTCAACACTCACCTACTTACCAGAAGAAGAAAAAAATCGTTTAGTGCTGTTGCTGATTTCTATAAACTTTTGTTTGTGTTTTGTTCTCTTTGTGTTGCTGGTCGTATACGATGTTTTCAAAATGCTTTGTGCTTAAATTTTCCCCTTTCTTCTCACTGAAGTGTTTTTTTTTAAATTTTAAGGTCGTGGTCTTTATCCCTTTGCGTGGCTGTGCTGAGTTATTTCAAATTTAAGTATTTATGTTACGGTTACGTTTGTTTTACTTTTGACATATCTTAGGGACCGAGGTTAGCCCAAGTAATTCCTATGAAGTAATGTCTCACTTTTTTTTCTTGTTTTACCTGCTTGTCTGTCTATTGATTCGTCCATCATCGTTGATACCCCTTAGTTTGTTTATTTTATTGGTTGTTGGGGAGGCGGCGGCCACACTATTTGATTACCATGATCCGTTACCATAGCTATAACGACATACACATACATATGTACATGTGTACCTATGTGAGATGGACCTATTTGTTGTTTGTTATGTTGTTAAGTGAGCAAAGATTTGAAAGAAAACAAAAATAACATTTTTTTTCTTCTTTGTTTTCAAATCATCTCGCAATGTACAAATTCACAGAAAAACCACAAATCAAATATAAATCACAAATAAGACAAATGTATGAATGAAGTTTTAAGGAATAGCATGAGATGGCAAAATATTAATATTCAAGGTATATACAAATAGAGTGTTGAGCTGGTGATTAGTAATGGCGTGTTTCCAGGAAGAATGTCATTTACAATAAAAAATCGTCGTATAAGAGAATTCTTTAGTAAAAAATAAATTTATGCTTAAAATTTAAGCTTAAAATATCGTAAAAATTATCATATTTAAAATAGTTTTTTTATATAAAATAATTTTTTTATTGTTTTTGTTTTTATTCAATTATTTTTTTTATATTAAACTTAATTTGAGACTTAATTCAACCAGTCTTAAATATTTAATTTTTCATGAAATTTCAAGCAATTATACGTCATATATTATTATTTTATAAAAATTATAGAGCAGCTGTATAAGTGGAACACTAAAAATAGAACTTAATTAAAAAAATAGTTTTTTTTTGTCAGTGATATTTATATTTGTATTAATAATTAATTATTTTTTATATCATTATGCCACACATAAAACATTTAAAAAAAGAATTTTCTGAGCTGTTAAATTAAGTTGTCGTCGGCCACAAGGCTTAAAATTGCAATCATGAATGTAAAAAAATAAATAAAATAATTTTAAACAGTTTGATTGTTAATTTTAGTCGATCGTGTTTTTAATGTTTTATTTATATAAAATATTTTTTTATTTTTTATATATATAAAATTTTTTTTTATATATATAAAATATTTTTTTTTATTTTTTATATATATAAACTATTTTTTTATGTTTAAAATATTTTTTTTTTGTTAAAATATTGTTTTTTATATATAAAATATTTTTTGTTTATATCGGAAATATTTGTTTATATTAAAATTTTTTATTTATTTATATTTAAAAATTTTGTTTTTATATTAAAAATATTTTTTTTATTTTTAAATTAAAAATATTTTTTTTATTTTTTTATGTATATAAAATGTTTTTTTTTATATATATAAAATATTTTTTTATAGATATAAAATGTTTTTTTATATATATAAAATATTTTTTTATGTTTAAAATATTTTTTTTTTTTTGTTAAAATATTGTTTTTTATATATAAAATATTTTTTGTTTAAATTAAAATTTTTTATTTATTTATATTTAAAAATTTTGTTTTTATATTAAAAATATTTTTTTATTTTTAAATTAAAAATATTTTTTTTTTTTATTTTTATATTAAATTTTTTTTTTTTATATTAAAAATACATATATTTTTTTTATTTTTAAATTAACAATATATATTTTTTATATTTTTATTAAAAAAATTTTTTTATTTATATTTATTAAATATTAACGGTCAAATTCAAACTATAATTGGTGCTGGACATTTTCGGCTGATATCTACTTCGCATGTACATGTTTGACATAATTGTGGATATATATACAGCTGATGATATACCATTGTGCATCAGTTCGTCACAAAGGGGTCTAAAGATGAACTCGTCATGGAGTTCGAATCGCGTCATCCTATTGCGTGACACACTGAATTTTACCAAAAATACCAAACAATAAAAAACACTTTTCTGATCGTTAGCCGGATTTGATGTATCATTTAATCACCTACGTAAATTGTGATATAAAACAATACGATCGACTAAAACTAACAAACAATACAGTTTAAAATATTTTTTTATATTACAAATTTGTTTATCTATATATGTATTTAAAAAATTAAAATTTTTATTAAAATTTTTTTTCTTATATCAAAAATATATTTTTTTATATTGAAAATAATTTTGGTATTCAAAGAAAAATGCCATTTTTTTTGTGATAAATATTTAAAACGGATATTTAAAACATCTGATATCGAAAAACAACATAAGCTAAATCGCCACCACGAGCATGAAATTTTCCATAACCAAATCGCGAAGTGGCTGCCCTATGTCCTCGATAGCCTCACGAATTTTATCTTTGAGGTCATGAATCGACACTGGGCTGTTGGCGTAGACTTTATCTTTCACGTGGCCCCAAAGGAAGAAGTCGTAAGGTGTTAAATAAATCCGGAAACTTTTCCCGTAAAAGATCAATGGTTTCGTTACTTGTGGGGCACGTAGCGCCGTCTTGTTGAAAGTAAACGTTGTCCAGATCAATACCATGCAACTCCGACCATTTAGAATCATTAATCATCTTTCGATAGCGCAATCCATTCACAGTAACTGTTGATCCAACCTCATTTTCGCCTTTCAAGGACCCAACCAGCAAAGACACGACATTGTTGATGATCGGCCGGCTTGAGTTCTTGTGTTAACTGAACTTTATAAGCCTTAAGACCCAAGTCTTTATGCAAAATACGGTGTAATGACGTTTGTGGAATGCCCAATTCCAAAGAACGACGAGGAATGGACAACCCTGGGTTTTCTTCAACAACTTGGGCTACAGCAGCAATATTCTCAGTTGTTCTTGAGCGACGTGCAAGGGTTTTATTCTTCACATCACTAACTTGTCCCAACAGCTCGAATTTTTCCACCAATTTCTGTATTGCGGTCCGACAAGGACAAGGAGCACCAAAAAATGCTTTAGTTTTCCGAACTGTGACTGCAAGATGTTCACCATTTTTGTAGTGAATTTTAATAATTTTAATGCGTTGTTGAAGCGTGTATCGTTCCATTTTTAGTAATGGTGTAGTTTCTACTTGTCAAATGTCAAAGAATAAAAGCTTTAAAAGTGACAGCTACCGAAATAGCGGGCCATTCACAATAACACCTCTCATTGGAAAATCCTTTATTTAAAATATTTTTATATTATTTTTTTATTAAAAATATTTTCATTTTATTTTTATATTTAAAATATTTTTTTTATTTATAATATTTTTTAATTCATATTTGAAATATTCGTTTCATATTTAAATGTAAAATATTTGTTTTTATTTTTTAAGTATAAATTGTTTTTATTATTCTTGTTTTAATATTTTAATAATAATAAAAAAAATTGCATTTTATTTTATTAATGTTCTTGCGTTATATTTTAAAGTTGTTTTAAATACTGTTTTTTATTTTTCAATTTCAAATTTTTAATATTTCAAATATATTTTAATATTTCAAATATCTTTTAATATTTCAAATATATTTTAATATTTCAAATATTTTTATACTAAACATATTTTTTATATTTAAAATATTTTTTTTTACTAATTTTTGTTTTGTTTTTATATTAAAAATGTTTTTATTAATTTAATATTTAATATTTTATTAAAAATATTTTTATATTAATTATTTTTATTACATATATTATTATTTATATTATTTTTATAAAAATAATTTTATATTATATATTTTTATAAAAATATTTTTATATTATATATTTTTATATTAAAAATATTTTTATTATAAAAAATATTTTTATTATAAAAAATATTTATATTTTTATATAAAAAATATTTATATTTTTATATAAAAAATATTTATATTTTTATATTAAAAATATTTTTATATTTAAAATATCATTATTTTATGTTATTATTAAAACATTTCCATTTATTTCCTCTTTCCTCCAAAAAAGCGCAAGCTGGCTGGGCTCGCCCACAACTCATTTTATTTTATTAATTATAGTATTTAATTGATTTTAGTATTAAAATATTTTTGGTTTTAAATATTATTATATCTTTTTTTTGTATTATTTAATATTTTTTGTTGTTGTAATAATAATTTTTATCTATATTTTATTTATTTATATTATTGTTTTTATTCCTAATTTTAAAGAATTTTTATATAACATTTTTATTAGTATTTTTGTCAGAATTTTTGTCATTATTATTTTTTAATACTTTTTTTATTACTTTCCTTTAAAAAATTTGTATATTATTTTTGTCATTTTTATTCATATTTTTGTAATTATTATTTATATTTTCGATTTTATTATTTTGAAAATTATTTCTTTTATATATTTCGACACTCGTAAGTTGATATTTAATTTCACTAAATGTAACACAGAAGGAAGGAAGCAGAAGCAAGAAAATAATTTTTATAATAAATATCATAAAATTGTTTTTTTAATTTGTTCACAACTAAAAATATTTAAAAAAAAATGATATATATTTTTTTTGCATTGGGGTTTTTGTGTTTTTTTTTATTTTTAATTAATGTTATTATTATTTTGTAACTTTTTTATTTTTAATTTATTTTATAACTATTTTTATTTTTTTAGTATATTTTTTTGTTACTATTTTTTTTAGTATATTATACTATTATTTTATTTTATTTTTTTAGTATATTTTATTACTATTTTTTTTTAGTTTATTATACTATTATTTTGTTCATTTTTTTTTAATTTTATTTTGTTTTTTTTTTTATTTTTTTTTTAATTATACTTTTATTGATTTTTTTTTTTTGATTTTATTTTTTTTTATTGATTTAATTTTTTTTTATTGATTTAATTTTTTTTTATTCAAAACATACAAGATTTTGGTAGCATCAACGGACTGTGGGTTTCTCTTTGCTTATATATTATCTAAATTTATTAATCTTGTAATATTTTAAAGAATCTTAATAATCTATGATCTTAGTCCGTTAAGTGTTTTTTACTTTAGTTCAAAAGTCGTAATGAATACATTTAACTTTAAAAAATTACCTCCTAGTTCCTAATAACACACTAGCAAAATTAGTTGATTCTATGATTTTAATAAAAAAATATATGTTCTTTTTATATGAAATCTCTCTTTCGCAATTCCTTGGAGACAAATTGTCTACAATTTGCTTTTTATTTTGTAATTAAACTTCGATTCGTAAAACAAATTGAATTGTAAATTAGACAACCACTTTTTTCTATTGACGAATAAAATTAATAGAAATTAATTTACTTGTATGTGTTACACTTTTTTGTCACATTTCTCTGCACTCACATAAAAGACATTAAGATCATACCAAACCACTGTATTTAAATTTACATAATTTAACTATGTGATGTGTTATATATTTATGTACTCAATGTGGCGCTCTTCAATTACCACCCATACGACATTAGATATTTTTACTTTAAATGGCCATTTAATAGCCATGTTTACATATCGCCATCAATTCCTTTAAGTGACCATTAAAAAAATTATTGGTCGTTTCTTAACACAGTGTGCGCCTCTATCATTTTAAGCGATTGCAAAGACATAGAAGAGTCGTCGTCGTCGTCGTATTGATTATATGTATGCTATGGTATTTTTCTGTATCGAACTTTAATCAAGAAAAGCACAAAAATCATTCAAACGCCGATGATAGAAATAATATAAGAAATGTCCACCAACGAAAAAAAAAACTAAGGCCTCATAGAAATTCATAACACATCTTAAACATGAGCTGATTATTGAACGTGTCTAATATCCCATTCTGGCATCAACACCAACTCCAGTCCATTGGCTGTGCTACCATGCCAGTTAATACAGAGAATAATTTAAAATGCACGCCTTGTAACGTTGGGGCGGGGGCAAAAATGTACAAAAACAAAAATTGTGAAAACAAAAACTTAAAATACTACCGAAAATCGTTTCAAGAAGTTGCCGAAGAAGTTTAAGCTCTTTTGTTTATGAAAAAGATTAGTTTACATCAATATTTAAGCAGCGGACGATGGGGAGCTACTGCTTGCTTGTCGCTAGTCTCACATGTAAACTTTATCCAGTAAATGTATGTGCGTTTGGTGTTTCGAAATGATTTTTATCAGTTCATGTGAATTCTGTGTTGTTGGGTTGTAAATCAAAACTTTGTACGTATTTGAATTTTGTTTTTTGCTTGAGTTTTTCAGGTACATATTTTAAATGGGTCATGCAGGGCAGGGGTTAAAAAGAGTATTTTTAAATGTAGGAAAATTTTGGAATGGATTTATTTTATTAAACTCAATATTGTGAAATAATAAGAAGTGCAGATCAAAAAACTTTAATACTCAGAGATTTCCAGCTCCTATAGTAAATTTTCTCTCTCTCTCTATCTCTCTGAGCAAACTTTTCTTCAAATTAAAATCACCATAAAGTTCAAAATTTCTTATTTTAAATTTCTCGCAAATTTAACTAAACTCTTACTTAAGTTCACAATATTACAACGTTGAGCTGTAAATTCCACAAGACAATATTTTGCTAAAAAAAAATGATGAACAGATTTTTGCTTTCAAAAAATAAAAAACATTGTTGCTTTTGAATGCACAACATCTTTGAAGCAAACACTCATCCATCTCATACATCTTCTCTCTAACAGTTGGTTTTGAAACATTTCTGTCTATTTTTCTCAGCATATTGAATATAAAATATTCATATTTAAATGTTGACTGCCACCACTATTACATATGTGTTAAGATATTCTTGTGGTGAATATGAAATCCTTGTTATATGAATTTTAAAAAATTCTCTTCTATTTTTTTTTTTAGTTTGCAACAGAATATATCCAGTTCTATCAACACACACTTGAGCAAATTGTATTCAATTTATATAAAAAGAAAAAGCTTGAAAAGATAGCTTGACTATGTAAAGAAGATAGAATGTGAGTGGGTGGTGTTGGTGGCATGATACTGTATGATTTTATATTACGTGTTGTTGTTGTTGTTGGTATCTACATACCTATTTGTTGAATTTTATGACTGAATTGAGTGCCTGCTAGGAAAACACTGTGTTGCAAATCTCCTGTGGAATCTTTGCGTTTAACGTATGTGCTGCATAGTCTCGTGAGTGTGTGTATGTGTGAGATGTCTGTTTATGTCAAGAGTTAGGAAATGAATTAAGTGTTTTTATATTGAGTTTGAAATCTGTGTTTTTTTCTTCTATCTTCTTCTCTTTACGAGCCAATAAAACAGAAATTCAAACAACATCAACAATTTAGTTTGAATTGCCGTGCCTTGTAGTTAGTTACTTTTTCTCTGTGGGATTTGCAGATAAAGGATATTATAGAGTAGGAAAAAATTGGCATTTCCTCTAGAGAAATCAGCGGAATTTTTTTTTTATTGGTATTAGGAAATTTAACGGGAAATCAGTTTAAAAAGGATTGTAGGAAATATGTTAATATGAAATGTTTTTTTTCAAGGGGAGAGAGAGAGAGTTTTCTATAGAAGAGTAGGTTTAGGTGTACTTGTTATTTTAAACATTACCTTTTAAACGAAACGGAGAAAAAAAAAGTGAAAAAAATGAAGACATTTATTGGTACAATAAAATTACTTTTTAGTACAATGAATATTCTTTCGGGTACAATAAAAATATTTTTTGGTAAAAATTATGTACTTTTTGGTACAGTAAATGTACTTTTTTGTACAGTAAATGTACTTTGTGGTACAAAAAAAAATAGCTTTCGGTCCAAAAAATGTTCTTTGTCGTACAAAAAACATAGTTTTTGGTACAATTGTACTTTTTGGTACAATAAAAGTACTTTTTGTTATAGTTAATGTACTTTTTGACACATTTAAAGTACTTTTTGGTTCAATAAAAATAGCTTTTGGTACAATAAATGTTCTTTATGGTACAATAAATGTATTTTTTGGTAAAATTAAAGTACTTTAAGGTACAATAAATTTCCTTTTTTGTACAATCAAAAAACTTTTTGGTACAACGAAATTACTTTTTGGTCCAATAAATATTCTTTGGGATACTATAAATGTACTTTTTGGTAAAATAAAAGTACTTTTAAGTACCATAAATGTACTTTTTTAGCACAATTTAAGTTTTTTTTGGTAAAATAAAATTACTTTTTAGTACAATGAATGTTCTTTCTGGTTCTCAATGAAATTATTTTTTGGTATAATAAATGTACTTTTTAGTACAATTGAATTACTTTTTGGTAGAAGAAATGTACTTTCTTATACTATAAAAGTACTTTTTGGTACGAGTACAATACAAATATTTGTTGGCACAAAAAAAATAGTTTTTGGTACAAAAAAGTACTTTTTGGTACCTTAAAATTTATTTTTAGTACAATAAATTTTCTGTCTGGTACAATAAAAATAGTTCTTCGTACAATAAAGAAACTTTTTAGTACAATTAAAGAACTTTTTGGTACAATAAAATTATTTTTTAGTACAATGAATGTTTTTTTTGGTTCAATGGAATTAGATTTTGGTACAACAAATGTACCTTTTTAGTACAATTAAATGTATATTTTAGAACTAGTGAATTAATTTTTGATAGAATAAATGTAGTTTCTTGTACTATAAAAGTACTTTTTGGTACGAGCACAATAAAAAAAGTTTTTGGTACAATAAAAGTACTTTTTGAAATTTTAAAATTAATTTTTAGTACAATAAATGCTCTTTCTGGTACAATATAAATAGTTCTTGGTACAATAAAGAAACTTTTTAGTACAATTAAAAAACTTTTTTGTACAATAAAATTACTTTTTAGTACAATGAATGTTCTATCTGATTCAATGAAATTAGTTTTTGCTGCAATAAATGTACTTTTTAGTACAGTTAAAAAAATATTTTAGAACAATCGATTTTCTTTTAAAAATTATATTTTAGTTAAAAGTAAAAGTATATTTTAAAAGTTAAAAGTATATTTTAGTACAATTGATTTTCTTTTTAGTAGAACAAATGTACTTTATTGTACTATTAAAGTCCTTTTTGGTACAATAAAATTTATTATTAGTACAATAAATGTTCTTTCTGGTTCAATAAAAATAGTTCTTGGTACAAATGGTACAAAATGGTACAATTCGAACAAATGAACTTTTTAGTACAATTTAAGAACTTTTTACATTACTTTTTGGTTCAATAAAAGTTTTTTGTCGTACAATAGATATAGTTTTTGTGTACAATAAATGTACTTTTTGGTAAAATGAAAGTATTTTTGGTACAATAAATGTACTTTAATTGTGCCTAATATAAAATACTTTTTAGTGCAATTAAATAACTTTTAGCACTTTGTTGTACTAAAAAAATAATTTCTCCTACAACAAGTTCTTTTTGGTCTAGTAAAAGTGCTTTTTGGTACAATAAAATGTTGATACAATAAACGTACAAAAAAAATCGAAATTTATCCAAAAAAAAAAACGGTCTATGCAACCAATTTAATACTTTTTCTTTTAAATTATTCTTTTGGTCTCGCGGTTTAAAGCACATTCCCAGCTACTTCCCTATATATTTCTTTCTTTTGTCTTGTACCACCACCATTGAGTCCAAACATCAAACCGTCTTTCGCTTTTCAATAGAACTCCTCCTACTGTAGAAAGAAAATAGTGTCAAGCCTAGGACGATATCTCGATATTAAACGAGGCATTTGTTTGTATGGAAGGTAAACTAGTTCACTCTCCTATGGAGAACTTTCCACAAATGGTCATACATGCGAATTGGTAATGGTAATGGCGTCTCTTTTCATCTGCCACATTTTACTGATTTTTTTTATGAAACGTGTGGATTTTCGTTAATTAGAAAAGTAGTTGAAATTTCGGAAAGATCGGAATAGAATAACGGCGGGACGTAGATTAGCAATCCCAAGGTGCCGGGTTCGATTTGAGGCCGGGGCACTGGCCGTTCAATAGAACTCTAGTATAAAGCGAAAATACTATCAAGCCTAGGACGATATCTCGATATTAAATGAGTTTGTATGAAAGGAAAACTAGTTCACTCTCCTAAGGAGAACTACACCATTTTAAAGAATATCAATTGAAATTCAAATATAATATTTGATTTTAAAACGTTCCATTTGAAATTCAAATTAAATCAATTCAAATTTTCCATTTGAAATTCGAAAAATATCAAATGAAATTCAAAACTCTTCAACTGAAATTCAAAACTCATCAATTTATATTCAAAACTTGTCAATTGAAATGAAATGAACTCCTTAATTGGAATACAAAAGTATTCAATTGAAGGAGTTGAATATTAAATACATACAAAACTATTCAATTGAATGTTTTTTGAATTTCAATTGAATGAATTGAATTTTAAAAGAAGAGTCTTAAATTTCTACAGATTTTTTTTTTAAATTCAATTGTAATTTTTTAATTTCAATTGAATTTTTTTATCAAAATTTTAAATGGAAATTGTAAGTTCAATTGATCTCTTCAGAAATTTCTAATAAAATATTTAAATTTCAATTGATTTTCTCTGAATTTCAATTGATTTTCTCTGAATTTTAATTGGAAATGGTGTATCGTAATGGTGGAATGGTTATCGTAAACTTTTTTCAAATGAGCTACAATTTATTTACTTACTTTTCGTGACTCATAATTTGATAAAGTTCCTGATCAACATGATGCCAAAATTCACTCATGTCGTTTTTCTGTTTTTTCACATTGCCTTTGAAACTCTTTTATATACTATTTAATTAATTCTAACTGCCTTTCTTTGCAAACATTGTCATCAAGGCTGATCATCGATTTTTGTGACCAAATTCAATTGTGTATTCGGTTTAATATTGGAAAAATAACAATTTATTTTATTACCCCAAACACGAACCTATATTAAAAAAGGTGTTAAAATAAAAGCAAACATTTCACATAACACATTTGCCATAGTAGCGGCGGTTGACTAACAATGACATAGAATGAAAGAAAGAAAGAAAATCAAACACGACGGCCGTCGTCGTCAACAAGCGTTAAATACAAAATTTCACACTTTTATTTAGCGGCGGTAAATTTTGAGCATTTCAAGATTGAGTTAACCCAACATATTAATTTTTTTTTCTTCAAATTTATTTAAATTTTTTATTAGCAGACCGACCACCCTCACTACGATGTAGTATGCTCAACCAAACACACACACACGATGTTGACCATGCATCACACATTAAGTCCATCACAGTCATTCAGTAAGGTGGGGGGAGGGGGGTACGCTTTAATTTAAATTTGTACTCATTAAAACAAAACTCGTTTCTTGGCTGCGTATGTAGGTATAGTGAGGGTGGAGTGTTTCCCCCCTTCTTGAAATATCTTATCCTCCTCCCAAATCTCATCTCATTTGCAGCTGTACTACTTTATCTATAACGTATCATCATCATCTTCGTATCCATATCGCGTTTGTGTTTCAATGAATCCATATTTCGTTTGAGTAGATTTGTCAGCTACTCATGAAACATGTATGTATGTATGTGAATGTCTTTAAACACCAAAGTCTGTTCGACTGTCAGTCATGTCTATCTTATACCCAGAGTTATCGGTATATCTAGCATTTGATGTTTTGTTGAGCCAGCTGTGTACAAGCAGCTCTGCAGTAAATGCTTTTGTCTTCGACTGGCTTAACTGAATTTCTCACCTAAACCTAATTGTCTTAAGATGACAGATACTTGATGGTTAATATACATATCCATGTTGTCGCTTTATTTTTTATTTTTAAACGTTTATGGGTTTTTTGTGTGTATTTTGGCCGCCTCTTTTGTTAACTGTTTTTATCTGTAGGCGAGGGGGGGGGGGAGGACAAACATCGTTATTCGTGTTTCTATATTAATGAGCAGCTGCTGTCATTAAGACGACGATGTGTAACATAATCTTTTAAATTTGATCTTATAAATTAAACTAATTAGTATTTCTAGATTTTCTTATCATCATTCAGGGGCAAGGAATTTTTTTTTTAATAATTTTTAGATTTAAGACAATCCTTTGTACTTCGAGCTATATTCGAACACTCATTATACCATCACCCTTAGGGATGAGGGTCGTTTCAGCCATGTCCGTCTGTCTGGCTGGTACGCACTATAACTTTCGAAAGACGCAACCAAATGTTTTGAACTTTTGCACGAGTTAATATTTTCCCAAAACTACTTACGGTATTGCGAATGGGCTACATGGCGCCGCCCCTTCTGGTACCTCCCATATAAATACATCATTCCGCCTCTTTAGAAATCGAGTTATAATATCAATACACCCAACGGGATCGTACCCAAATTCTGTACTTAGTAAAGCTATTACAGGATAAAGTTTTGGAAAAAAATTGGATGTCTATCCACGCCCCTTCTGGAACCTCCCACACAAATATACCTTTTCCGCACATTAGAGATGAAGTAATAATATCAGTCAATCCAATGTGATCGTACCCAAATTCTTTATTTAGTAAAGCTTTAACAGAATAAAGTTTTGAAAAAAAAAAACTGGAAGTCTAGCCACGCCCCTTCAGGTACCTCCCATACAAATGTACCACTCCACCCACTTTAGAGATGGAGTAATAATATCAATACACTCGACACGATGGTACGCAAATTCTGAATTTTGTTATGCTATAACAGGACAAAGTTTTGGAGAAAAAAACTGGTACCTTCTATACAAATGTACCACTCCGCCCACTTCAAAAATCGAGTAATAATATTAATAGAATAGAAGGGACCGGCCGTGGCATAGTGGTTAGAACACGCAACTACCATGCAGGAGATCACAGGTTCAACTCCTGGCTCCAGTCATCTTAAAAGAAAAAAAATAAATAAATTTTTCTTTCATTGTCGGTTCCCCTCGAATGTTGTCGACAGCAACTTCGCAGTATAGGTGTCAAGTCAATCGGCGTGTCTAGTAAGAGCTTCTCAAACAGTGACGTTTGCCGTTAGTGACGATTCCGTTAGTTGTGAATCTAAAAATAGAAAGCGTGTTAATTCACAACAACGCGAGAAGCTATCCCATACCTCATTCATGGGGTGTAAAGGGAAATTAAGTTTTTTTTTTTTAAGAATAGAAAATTTGTTTTACTATGGTTGATTTTAATTTAAAATCAATATAATTTACTTAGATCTATATTGAACTATCCCTTTTTGTTCTAATTAGAGAGATATTTGCGCATCTACTTTGAATTGTCCTTATCTCATTCATTGCCAAGGGAATTTATATTATTTTCACTTTAAAATCCATCCTTTTACTACTAAGAGCAATATTCATCCGCTGCTGCCTTTGTATTCCTTTATTATTATATTTGGGGGTTCCTTTATTATTTACAATTTGTGTTTTTCTTTATCTTTTTCAATTTGTCTAATGTTATTTCTATTTTTCTTTTATTTTTTTCTCCCTTGTAACAGAAAAAACATCGCCCCAAGCCACACTATATGCGTCGCCAGACTGATATTAACTACTCCATGCGTACTATATTGGTAGATTGGCTGGTTGAAGTGTCCGAGGAATATAATCTTGATACTGAGACTTTATATTTGTCAGTATCGTATATTGATCGTTTTCTCAGTCATATGTCTGTGGTACGCAATAAATTGCAATTGGTTGGAACGGCAGCTATGTACATTGCATCGTAAGTATCTGGTTAACACACACACTACTAACACACATAAAGTCAAACTATCTTTCTTACTTGTTTGCAGTTTTCCCCCTAAAACATGGAAAACTACTTGAATTTAATGTAATAATCAGTTTTTGCTACTTTATTATCTCACTCTCTTCCGCTCTCTTTCTCTCTCTGCCGCTATATCTATGGATTGTTAATGTTCGCTAGTTGTAAAATCGAAACAAATTGCAAAAACACCAACCATCGTTAAAAGTCCCTACTCTGCTATTGTTTCACATAACTATTTGTCATTATATATCACAGGATCCATTTTCTTATCACAGCACAGATGAGAGGAGGGAGTATGGTGGTGGTGACGGTATCATCTGTTAATGTTTGTTTTCATGGAGTTTTTTTTTTCCTCTATGATAATTATGGTTGGTTTTGGTGTTCAATTTGTGACTGTCGCAACGCTAACGTCATTGCTGCATCATGCTGCCATGTTTTTCGCCAAAATTGCTAGCTCCTTGCGATGCCTGCCGCCTTGTTAGTTACTTGTTGTGCTATCAACATTTTACTCTTCTCTTTTTGTTTTCAACTTTTTTAAATTCGTTTCTTTTCCTTTAAGATATTGTGTAGCTGCAACTTGCCAACGATTTGTTTTGTTGTGGTTGCTGTCGACTGTGCTTGGTTAGCTGCTTTTCTCTACCAAACTAATAGAAAATTTATTAATACCTAAAAGTACAAACTTGTAGATAGGAGAGAAGAGACTTGAACAGATATATCCTTCGCTAGACAAACTGCAAAGAAGTTATTTTAGACCATATGACCGAAACGTTGGACGGTTACTTAGAAAATAGTTTCAATTGCAAAATTTATTATTATAGAAAAGGAGTTTTAGTTAAAGGAAAAATTGACTATGTTTAAAAGTTTCAGTATTTGTTATATAGTAAAGTTGATAGTTTTTGTTTATAATCTTATCTAATGTTATTATGCTAAAAGTATTTTTAATATTATGAGAGCACTCTTTGCGACGTGGTTGGATTTATGGAGCGCTAACTGAATTCAGGTGATTACACTTTTGCTACCTTTCTGGATATAAAAGGGACTTTCAATAATGTGACGTCATGTTCAATAAGGAATTCTTTGGCGAACCTGAATGTATCTGAATTGGGTGTATTGTGTGATGGGAAACCGTGTCATCTTCTCAGAACTTGGTGGAAGCTGCGTGAAAAAGATAGCTACTAGAGGAACACCACAGGGGGAGTCCGGTTCCCTCTTCTTTGGGACCTTGTGCTAAACGGGGTACTTAAATCTTTTAAAGAGAGTGGTACGATAATTGTGGCATATGCGGTCATCAAGATAGGTGTCAAATTTGTAACAACAATGTGTGATCTTATCCAAACTGCCCTTAGAAAGCTGCTACGAAGGATCAATACCTGTGGTTTGGGGTTAAACACTCAGAAAACGGAATCGGATCTCTTTACATCTAAAGGGACTTCAGGTCACCGAAACTGAATAGGGTGGAACTAAAGCTCTCAACGGAGACCAAGTACATAGGTGCTGTTCCTGGTCAGAAGTTAAATTGGTTAAGGAATATCGAGGAAACGTTAAAGAGAGGTGTCCATTAAAGGTCTGCAAAGAACCATCCAAACACTTGTATGATTACATACACAACAAACTGATACATCGGTATTCTTGTCATCTGTGCTTGGAGTATGTAGGCAGCGTGACGCTGCAAGAATAAAGAGGGAAATAGCAATAAAATTAAAACACAGATGATCAACAGATGAAACTTACACCATTACTTTTTGTAAAATGAATGAAAAAAGTAAGAGAACAGCATCAAAGTGTAGGATCTGGAATACCCATATTAAAGGGATATTTCCATTTAAAAAAGAGGAACAACAGTTACTTCACTGAGTGGAACAGATAAAGAGAACAAGGCAAAAGTGCAGAATATGGGGCGGGAGCCCAAAAAAAATGCCATTCCCCCCAAATACGCACTAAAACAAGAAAATCAAGGTCAAAGTTGGCGCTAAGGCCCACGGGGCCCATTTTGTTCTATGATAACCCCCCATGTGTGGATACTCAAATGAAAGATACTTTCGAGTCCCGGAAATTTAAATGGCTCTAACTCGGCCCAGGAGACTCGTAGGAACTAAAAAATAACATACGCCTCGAAAATATCTTTCATTTGAGTACCCGCACATGGGGGGTCATCATAGAACCGAAAGGGGCCCCCTTTTTTGACCCCCCGTGGGCCTGAGCGCCAACTTTGACCTACCATTCCGATGTTTGGGGACCAAGACGAAGACAATGGCATATTATTTTTTTAATCAGGCTCCCGCCCCATATTTTGCACTTCAGCCGAGAAAAAAAGCTTTCACTACAATGAGAGCCAGAGAAAGAGTTGATCAATCCAAATGCTGCAATGGGTATTACTGGTGCTAGAAGGAGCACAACGCAAGCGGCTTTGGATTTGTTTCTGAGCTTTCCGTCTCTGAATCTGTACGTCAGGACTCTAAAAGACTGAGGGAAGCTGGCGATTGTCATCAATTCCCACATGGTCATATATGCGAATATTCTCCGTCTGTTGGGTAATGACGTCTCTTTTCATCTGTCACATTTTACTGATATTTTTTTTCAAGAAATTCCGGAATGATAGTATTGGAATGACGGCGGAACGTAAATTTGCAATCCGAAGGTGCCGTGTGCGATTCCCGGTCGGGCCACTAGCTAATTCAACATCGAAGAAAAGTTACTTTTCAAATACTTTCGAATTCTCTCCTGTCGACAAAACTCATCATAGATGCGCTTCCACTATAAAAATTCAGATTGCGCAAGGAAATAACTTATCAACTTCACAAAATAGATGAACTAAACCATCTGGCGCCATCTGTGGGGGAATTTGGTGGTTAGAACAAGATCTAACAATCCCTTGACACAAACCTTGTTTTCTACAAAGGAACGATACAAAGTTGCCAACAATGATCGTATGATAATCGGATTACATGCCCGCTCAAGTGCCGATAAATTGATAATCGGTATAAAGAATTATCACCCCAGCTATCCACCAGCTGGTACAACAACAACAGTTTTATTGTAACTGCTACAAAATACCCCCAGTTCAAAATTATTTGATAAATGGAAAAATGAAACTGTTGCTTATGTAGGGAAACGATAAAGGAATTGTAATTCTTAATTTTTTTTTAATTCAAATCGATATTAAATTATTATGTCATTTAACTTGACAAAACGAATGATGCAGAACTTTTTCTTTTTGGGGCTACTTTCACTTGCAGTTCTCAGAAATGAGTCCCAAATCATCATTTGAGCTGAAAAATGTTGTACTGTGTTATAGTTTTCTCTTAGGTTTTTGCGATGTTTTGAAGTATATTACATATAATATACTATAGGTGGCGCTGTGAACGTTTATGAATACGAATACTATTTTAGTTCATTATTTTTTTTTCTTTACGAGTTTTTAAGATACATTTTACTGTAAAAATGTGCCAAGTTAATAAACATACGTCGCTTTTTTCGAAAATATTCAAACTAATAGTTTTTTCTAACGTTTTTGCGATGTTTTGTAGTAGTGTAGTAACAGTAAATACGAATACTATTTTAGTTAATTATTACTTTTTTTCTTTAGGAGTTTTAAAGATAATTTTTTTCTGTAAAAACGTCATTGAAAGAACTTAATCAAATATTCATTCGTTTAAAGCACTAACTTGTAGTATTTTTGAAACCATGTATGGCCCTATGGGCTCGGTATTTATATACATAAGTACAAATAAATAAATAATTGTCTTATACCTTCTAATGAATCGTTTCCTTCAACGATGTGCATGCTTCAAACAAACAAAATACACCCCCCTTCCCAAACAATTTTTTAAAGTACTTCTCAGTCAAGATATTTTTTCGTATTTGGTTTATATTTTCACCTTAAGAGAATCGCCACGTAGCACTTTTCCCAAAATACGATTATCACCGTTATTCCATTTTCCAGATTCCTATTACAAAATCAAAGCATGATGTACGTTTTTTTAAATAGCCATTGATTCCTTCGTCTATCCACTTCATCATTCGCATTACTTCTACAAACACCAAAATAATTTTCAATCTCATTTAATCCTTATTAAATCAGTGCCATACAACATCTTATCCTTAACGATTACACCATATAGTACGAGGATTTCAAACACAACCACACACCAAGCTAAAGCAAACAAAAAAAACATTTCATTCTAAGATTTTTTTGGGTAAAACACAAAAATAGAAATAATACAAAAGAAATACTTATCCGCAGATACTTTTGCACTAAGATTTTTGTGCATCACTGATTTTCAATTGTTGATAGATTTGCTCGGTAGCAATGTGTTTGTTTCACTCACAGCATATGCGAAATGCATGTAGCAGTGTAGGAATATACTATATGCATTTACCCAAGGGTACATTTTTACCGAAAAAAAAGTAAAAATAAAAATGCATTTGGTTGTTTGCTTATTTGCTAACAACTTCTTTACTGATGTTGTTGGATAAAGAGCCACAATGATAGTTTTTGTTTTTGTTGGGTTGTTGCTTAAACAGCATGTTGCTGCATTATTGATAAACGTGTTTGAAAAATGAGTTTTCTACTTATTTGTGAAACTATAGCGCGCGTTGCTACTTGTTTTTGTCGTTCTCAACGACGATAAAATACAAAGAGCGATACAGCCAAATACTATTAAATTTTAAATGCATACTTAAATTAAACATAACGGTTTAAAAGAGCTTAAAATTTTGATTTATAACTATTTGATATAAATTCTTTTATTATAACATAACATCATTTAACGTTTGTGTTCTTTTTTCTTCTTTTTCTTTCAGCAAATACGAAGAAATCTATCCCCCAGATGTAGCCGAGTTTGTTTTCATTACCGATGATACCTACAATAAGGCTCAGGTTCTACGTATGGAACAGATTATTTTGAAAATTTTAGCTTTTGACTTGTGCACACCCACCGCTTATGTGTTCATCAACACCTATTCTGTACTGATTGATATACCCGATAAAGTGAAATTTCTCACTTTGGTAAGTTAATGAATAATTTCTCACAAGATCACAATCTTAATTGCTTTTTATTTCTCTCATTTACAGTACATTGCTGAATTATCTTTACTCGAGGCGGATCCCTATCTACGTTTTCATCCTTCGATAATCTCGGCTGCTGCTTTGGCCTTAGCTCGTCACCTGTGCCATATGCCAGTGTGGTCGGCTGAATTGGAAGAAATTACCACATACAGTTTGGAAGATTTAAAGGAAGTATTCTTGTGTTTGTGCAAAACTCACAATGCTGCTGTCAACTTGTCGCAACAGGCCATACAAGAGAAATACAAAGCTGAAAAGTAAGTAAATAATTGAAATAGAAATTTGTATTTGCTTTGAGTAGTTAAACTTTGTAAACAATGTTTAAAATACTCTTACGGTAAGAGTCCACTACTTTCATATAGAGTATTTTACGTAAAGCTAAAGACAAATATAGCATAGAGATGTGTAGAGAAGTGTTAACGCCCTGTGGAAAGATTTACATGAGCAGAGTTTTATAAATTTTTTGATCCAACGATTTTTAATTTCCAGAGGAAACGTTTATATAGGAGAAGTTGTAGCTGGTTAGGGACTCATTTCCGTAGTAACACCAGGAAATAGAAGGCAAGTTTATATAAGGCATTAATAGCTGTGAAGGTGCTCTAAACTGCAAGATTAAAGAAATAATTTCAATACATGAAAGTATACATGAGTACTCTACCGATAGCAGAGGAGAGTGGTTGCTAAACTACTTGTCTGTAATAGTGTGTTGTTACTCTTTTCAATGCTGATGATGTCTTTCGATGAAAGACGAAATATTGAAAAATAAATGATAATCACAAAACACAGACCTGGAGCCTAATTCATTAAAACTTGGGATATTATAATATATTCAAAGGTCGAATAAACACAAAAATCTAAATATTTCAGTTTATTTTTTCCGGGAATAAAATTCTTATATTCAAACAGTCGGCTTAGGGAATAACAAGAGAGATAAATTTCATGTACTTGAAATCAGATGCTTTGTTTAGACAAAAAAAAAATTACAAAAATATGAAAAACTTTGTTTTATTGGGGACAAAAAAAAATACTTTTTCGCACAATTAAAGTACTTTAGCACAATAGAAGTGGTTAGAGCACGCGACTACCATGCGGGAGATCGCAGGTTCAACTCCTCCGGGCTCCAGTCATCTTAAAAGAAAAAATTTTCTTTCATTGTCGGCTCCCCTCGAATATTGTTGACAGCAACTTCCCAGTATAAGTGTCGAGTCAATCGGCGTGTCTAGTAAGAGCTTCTCAAACAGTGACGTTAGCATTTGTCGATAAACAAGTAGGTGCCGTTAGTTGTGAATCTAAAAATAGAAAGCGTGTTAATTCACAACAACGCGAGAAGCTATCCCATACCTCATTCATAAGGTGTAAAGGGAAATTAAGTTTTTTAAGTTTTTAAGTACAATAGAAGTGCTTTTTGGTATAACAAATGTACTTTTGGTACAATAAAAGTCCCTTTGATTACACTGATCTTACTTCTATTGTACCGAATTACTGTGCGAAAAAAACTTTTTTCCTCAAAAATAAAAGTATTATTTAGTGCAATAATGTACTTTAAGATACAACAAAAGTACCTCAAATGTACTCTGGCACAATAAAAGTACCATTTTTTTATTTAAAAAATTGCTTTTTTGTATATTGAAAGTACTTTTTGGTAACATTAACATTATGGTGTAATAGAAGTACTTTCTCGTTAAATAAAATAGATGTACTTTTTGGTACAACAAAATAAATTTTAGTTACAATAAAGTAATTTTTTGTACAATGAAAGTACACTCATACCTCTTTATACGGCCCCTCTTTTTACGGCATTTCGCTATAACGGCCTTTTTTAATTCTGGAACACCTTCGCTTTACGGCGCACATTACCTCGCTATACGGCTAAAAGTAAATAGGGAATCCCCGTCTATGAAGAGTGAGAGACTAACAAATGCATTCACTCACAAGCGCAGCGAGTTTTGATGCAGCAGTCTCTTGTTTGTGCTGATTGTAAGTAGACTTAGTTTTCTTGCACATTTTTCCGTTCTTGAGTAATAATAAGTAGGTATAAGTAGGTATGAAATGTATTACCTCGCTTTACGGCGTTTCGCTTTACGGCCAACATTTTGGGAACGTATCTAGGCCGTATATCGAGGTAAGGGTGTATTTGTATTACTTTAAAATCTTTCGCAACAAAAAATTCACTTTTTGTATAATAATGTACTTTTAAACCGTACTTTTTAGTACACTCAAAATCACGTTTAGGTATAATAAAAGTACTTTTGGTTAAATAAATGTTTTTTTGGTTAAATAAAGGTGCTTTTTTGGTACAGTATAAGTACTTTTTGGTGCAATAAAAGTACCTTTGTACATTGAAGCAACTGTATGGTACAACAATTTTACTATTTGGAACAACAAAAACATTTACATATATAGTTTTTTGGGACTATAAATGTACTTTGTCGATACAATAAAAGTACTTTTTGGTAGTAAGTACATTAAAAGTAGTTGTTGGCATAGTAAAAGTACTTTGCCGTACAATAAATGTACTTTTTTCTACTTTTGGCTACAACTAAAAGAGTTTTTGGTACTATAAAAGTACTTTATGCACATTAAAAGTACTTTTTTCAACTATAAAAGTACGTTTCGTTACAATATATGTTTATTTTTTTTTTTTTTGATAAAAAAAAAAGTACTTTCGGTGCAATATTTTATTTTTTGCTGCAATAAATTCACTTTTTGGTGCAACAAAAGTACTTTGTGGTGCATCAAAAGTACTTTTTGTGACAACAAAAGTACTTTGCGGTACATTAAAAGTACTTATTGGTACATAAAAACTACAATAAAAATAGTTTTTGGTATAAAAAATTTACTTTTTAGTACAATTAATTGTACTTTTTTACACAATTAAGGTACTTTGTGGTACAACAAAATTATATTTTGGCATCATAAAAATACTTTCTGGTACAATAAAAATAATTTCGGTTAATTTTAAAGTACTTTTTGCAATAAAAAAAACTTTTTGGAAAAATAAAAGTATTTTGTGGTACATCAAAAGTATATTTTAATGTAATAAAAGTAATTTTGGTACAACGTGATTTTTGCCACAATGAAAGTGATTTGCTATATTGAAAATACTTTTTGCCAAAAAAAAAGCACTTCTGTACATTAAAAGTAATTTTGTATACTAAGAAAACTTGTTGGGACAATAAAATTGCTTTTTGGTACAATAAAAGTAGTATGTGTCTCAATAAATGTACTTTTTAGTGCAATAAAAGTACTTTCTAGTACATTGAAAATGCTTTTCGGTACAATGAAATAACTTTTTTTTTAAATTATCTTTTAGTTAAATAAATAGATGTACTTTTTATGTTGAAAAAAAACTTTTTGGCTTAATAAAAGTACTTTGTTGTGCATCAAAAGTACTTTTTGGGAAAACAAAAGTTTTTATATGTTAAATGAAAGTACAAAAAATTTTTTTTTGGTACAAAAAATTTACTTCTGCGTATGTTAAAAGTACTTTGTGTTGCATCAAAAGTACTTTTTGCGACAACAAAATTACTTTTTGGTACATCAAATGTACTTTTCTGTACAATAATAGTTCATACCTACATCAATACATTACAAAAACTTTTTGTAACAATAAAAATAGTTTTTGGTAAGAAATATTTACTTTTTTGTACGCTAAAAGCATTCTTAGGGTCAATAAGAGTACATTTTGGTACAACAAATGTACTTTCTGTGGCATTTAAGTATTTTTTTCTTTCTTTCATTTCAAAAATAAATTTATGTACATAAATATACAAAATATTATAATATTTTGCCGTTCTTTTCCCTAAATCTGAATAGTGTTATACACTTTTACCATTAAAATATTAAATATGTACCTCCATTTGTTTCGGTACAAATCTCTTAAAATTCCCAAATTATTCCCAAAATTTTGTCATCAAATTCTCTCTTTAAAATTGCTTTCATAATATCTACTTTCTAATCTTGATTAGTTTTCGATTTTCCAAATTCGTTTTGAATAAAGAAAAGAGAAAAATTTATCGGGAAGGTTTTATTTACAAAAAGGAAACAAGGAATCGAAAAAAATTCCCAGAGAAATGTGATTCAAAATCAGCTCGAATAATTTCCGATCTCCGGGAATACGTCTCTATTATTTGACTGTACAGTAGAGAAAAATGTGTATGCAGTACATACAAACTATAGAGAGCATAGTAGAGCTCTACTGAAATTGCATCTATATCAGCTATACGTAGAGCATGGGAGTGTTAGAGTTACGCTTTAATGTAAACACGAAAATACTCGTTTGCAAACACTTGCCTTTATTCTAGGATCAGAGTTATTATACCATTCCTGTAGAGAAAATATACTAATTCACAACTATGTAGTTTTCTAATAGTTTTACATAGACAGTGAACTATTCACTGTTGCCCTTTATACAAGCAACTGCCTCTTTTAAGACGTAGATGTCCTATGCTAGGGAGCAATTGTTCCTTTTGTATTAGTATAGAACCTGTTTAGAAATATAAACAGTACAGAAAAATCGGTTGGTAGTTGATTGTCTCCTTTGAACTAGATTGAAACCACTTTAAAACAGAAAATGACATATTAGAAGTTGCTTTATTTCTTCTAGAAAATGTTAGATACTTGTATACTATAGTAATTGCTTTCGCTGAAATTTTAAAATATAATTCAAAATTATATCAAATCATCTTTTATTCATCAACGAGTAACGCTTAACTGGTACATAATTCGATAGTTTGAAATTATTTCATCTTGGAATATGTAGTTCGGAATTACATACTATTGAACTAGTACGTTTTTAAACTAGTTTGTGGAGTGTCAACTGAGGTCATACAGTTAAGAGTCCAAATAGAAGCCAGAGTATGTTTGATCCAATATAAGGCGTCGTAATATATTATGTATATACAAACGTTTTTTACGTTACCAACTGCTGTTTTTCCTACTCTAAATAGTTAACACCTCAATGTAAATAGCTTCGCTGTTTCGGCTGCTCGTTTTTTATGACTAACTACCTATAAGCATTCGTTTCATGTTTCAATACATCGTGTGTGTGTGTGTGTGTGTGTGTGTGTGTGTGTATAACGAATGCTGACCAATCAGAAACTACAATAACTGTAGCTGCCTCAATTCCATTTCAACTTTTTGTAACATACCTTAAGGCTTCAACCAAAATTAATTTATTTTATTTTTTTTTTTTCTTTTAGATTCCGTCAAGTTGCCAATATTGCCACAACCCAAATCAGCGAAGAACTATTTGATGATATGGTCAAACAACACAATGAAACTATGGCCCTGGAACAAAAAAACAAGGAGGAACTACAAAACACAACGAATGGCAACAGCGGCGGCGGAGGCTCAGCTGCAACACCTTCCTCCAAAGTGAATTTGTTTTTTCAGTTTTAACTAAACAGGCACGCGCGCAGCCCC
The DNA here is from genome assembly GCA_964034835.1 of Muscina levida. NCBI lineage: Eukaryota > Metazoa > Arthropoda > Insecta > Diptera > Muscidae > Muscina > Muscina levida. Next base: position 121,759,093 of record OZ035883.1, on the reverse strand, counting down.
CTCATACAATAATTTAAGTTTTTTACTTTTTTGTTTTATGTGTAATCTTTCGTTTCTAATTATAAACAAAACAAAAACATTACGTATATAGATATGTTTAAACACCCCCCCTACCCCCTTGAAAAAAAACCTACAAAAATTACTTTAATTTGCTAGATGATCATTTATGCACAACACACGAAATATTTTAGACCTTTAAACCCCAAACTTGAAACTAAACGAACAAAACAAAAAAAAAATATTGAAAAAAAAATACTTTTAACATGTAGATCATATTTTAACGTTTAATTTGCCTGTCATTTATGTATGTCTTGTCTTTTTCGTTTTAAATGTAATTTAAAAATATTTATTGAAAAGATACCAACACATTATATACAAGAAGATGAAAAAAAGAGGAAATTAAAAAAACATTAACAACAACAAAAACATAGGCAAATAAAATCACATGCTTGCACTTTTTTTCTATAGACAGAAAATAACAAAATTCACTAACTTTCTATTTAACACTTAAATTTTTTTCTAATTAAATTTTCTTAAAGAAAATTTAAATATACCAAATCTATTTTGCCATTATCTTTTTTTAGACAAAATTCAAATGTTTTGCCATTTTGAAAGATTAATAAACTCATTCTATTTTAGTGTTAAAACAAAAAAACGAAAGCTAAAAAATCGCTTAAAATAAAAATCAAGCTGTATTTATTTGCCTCTATATATAAAAAAAACGCTATACTAATTTATCAACAACACAATACAATTTAACATTATACAAATTATTATATTTTGTTAAGCTAAGGCCCCCCGTCATCATTTTATCATAATTATAATAACTCATTTTATAAAAACTCCTCCTCACAACAAACCACAAATTAAACACAATTATACATTTAAATAATGATATAAAAAAGAAACAAACAAACAAACCCCAATTATAAATATATATTTTGATTTTATGTAAGTGTAAATGAAATGTGTAGACATTTTATAAGACGTCGTCGTATCGCATCGTCAACATTATTATTTATATAACAAATCTTTATTTTTCTTTTTTGAATTTTTTTGTTTTTCATCATATAAGTTCTGTGAACCAAACCCCCCCATCTGATATTTCATTAAACAAAAATATAGAAAAAAAAATTCTGAAAAATTATAATTGCAACAATCATTTAATCCCAAGATCGTTTAGGGTTTCTTATAAATTAGTAAAGAGGTTTTTTTTATAAGCATATATTTTAATAAGACTTTAGAGTACAGAGAGAGAGAGTGAAAGAGCGATGTTTGTTGAAAGTTTTATGTAGTTCTTATGACTTAATCTTAAATATAAAGAAATTTTAAATGAATAAAATGGCACTAGCTACAATTACCCAAAAATTGAAATGGAGAGAATTATAATATACTGATTATTCGTTTAACTGTAGGTCCCATTGTATGAGTTAAAAAATAGATGGTTATTGAGTTACACAATTAGTAGTTTTTCCATATCTCATTCATGGTATGAGAAAGGAAAATATGTTAAAGAAGATATTATGGGATCACCATAGAATAATAAAACAGTATGCTATTAATAAAAAAAAAATGTCGACTTCAGTATTCCCATGTTTAGTAAAAAATTGTATTTTTCAAAGACTTGTTTTACAGATTTTGGCAGAACTCAAAATACATTTGTTTAATAAAATGTGCAAAATTTTTTTCTAACTTCCATTACTTAAAAGTCTGTCTAAAATAATTTTTTTGTCTTATCGTATTATACTTTTCTGTCAAAACTTAAAAAAGATTATCCAAAGAAAATGTTAGAACACCAAAAAATTTAGTTTTTTTTTTATACGGCTGTAAAACATATACATATAAGGTGTTCTGAAGTTGTCTTTGGAACAAATTTAAACGCAGTGGTTGGCCCATGAACCCATGCTAGTTTGCCTAAGAGGTCTTAAAAACTCAACGGAGTTTCCTTCTGCTTAATTACACAGTGAAAATATCCCTTAATATGTATGCCATAGTCACGTCAAATCTTAGTCGTTTTTCAAATATGGCATTGCTGATGTCGTTTGTGAGACTGAAATACGACTTGTCCTTGCTCCTGTCATAATTTTCTCCATCAATTGACGAAAAATTTTCAACATTACAACATTTCTGTTAATTATTGCTAATTGTATTCAAATTAAAAAAACGATCAAATGTTGTCGAAAGTCGACTACAACATATGTAATAAGGGGGAATGTTTATCGGAATTAAATTCCATTTATAGTCGGGACGAAATTAACATATCGTCAGCTGAAATTCAACCGGCCCTAAGTAACATTTTGAATAGTAAACAGGAGATGCACTAGTGTGGACATTAGACCATTTCAATAAAAATTATGGCGAAAGTAGGTAAATTTTGAAGAAAAATTTAAAAACAATTAGGTTTGAAAGGCTGTTGAACTCAACAGATGTGTGATGTGATCACAGAAAATGTGTGAAATATTATTACCTTTAAAACAAGTCAATTCGGATCAAAATCGGTCAAGCGTATCAAAACTTATAATCATATTAATAAATCAGGATTTTTTTAAACATGCCTTTTTGCAGCCAAAAACCTTAAACGATTTTGCGCCACCCCTAAACGTCGATCAATTTTCAAGTTTTATACACCAAAATTTTTGTTTTTTTAAGTAGAATTAGAAAATATATTATCCCATTGACATTTCGAAAAAAGTGTTTTTTTGTGAAACGTCATAAACAATCAACAAATCGATTTTGATTTATCTGTTAGTTACAGCCTTTTGCATTTCAACTGACGATATTGGAGAATACCAACGCACATGTTTTCCTATTGCATTTAGTTTCCTTTGCTTAGCAAGGAGTCACCGCTTACACGTTATGGTAAGCAAATAAAAGAAATTCCTTACAAGACATTTTTGTGTTTAATGTGTGGCAATTATTCCCACTCATCTTTCGATTCTTTGGTAAATATTTCATTCATATACACCCTCGTTCTGAAAAGCAATTCCCTGGCAATTTCTTTACCTATTCCTTGTTCACCTATTCTAAATAAAATTTTCCCATATTCTAAACGATCTTCAAAAATGGGATACTAGTCCTCGGGAAGAAAGGATTCTAAGGATCAATGGATTTGTACCTTAGAACTGGGACCGGCCGTAGCATAGTGGTTAGAACACGCGACTACCATGCGGGAGATCCCGGGTTCGATTTCTTCCTCCAGTCATCTACATTTTTCTTTCATTGTCGGCCCCCTTGATGTTGTCGACAGCAACGTCGCAGTATAAGTGTCGAGTCAATCGCCATGTCTAGTAAAAGCTTCTCAAGCAGTGACGTTCGCATTCGTTGATAAACAAGTAGGTGCCGTTAGTTGTGAATCTAAAAGTAGAAAGCGAGTTAATTCTATCCTATACCTATCCCATACCTCATTCATGGGGTGTAAAGGGAAATGAAGTAAGTTTTGTACCTAAGAAATGGAATTATTAAACGGTAAAAGTTCAGAAAATTTTTCAGACTTAGGAAAGGAAGGGTTATCTTTCTCAATATTAGGTCGCAATTTGCTTAAATTTCAACTAATAAGTCGTGACACGCACCTGGATAATAAGCGTCGACGTACTGACCCCTCAGCTCAATATCACATATATAATAGTGCGTTTTCGGAATTGCAACACTGCACTGCATATGTTGCGCAACACTGATTAGTTGACGCTGTTGTTGCAGGTCAACTGTTGCATATGTTTGTTTGTTGATTATTCTGTTTGCAATTTAGAACGCAAAAACATTTTTTTCCTTCCTAAAACAAATTCCTCTTCCATGTCCAAACGTTCTCTTATCGTTAATTCAGTGCATTTGGCATCCACCTCGACCCTAAAAAATTAATAGTGCACTTTTTTAGTACGCTTGCGCAACATATGTTTGATTGTTGCTTTTTAGAACTTCTGACGCTTACAGTGTCGCCGGAGCTTGCAATTACAAATGCCATGCGCAGTACATGCAGTGCAGTGTTGCAATTCCAAAAAGCCCCCATAATTTGTTGCTGAGCCGCCAATGTTTAATAGCATGCCACCTGCCAACACACCCCAACCATCAAACCATGATGGAAGATCCTCCCCCCTTCATATACGCATGGATGTCAAGCGCTTTAGGTATGACATTCATAACGTCATACCATCTGACGTTAACAGATTGTCGATCACAGCTGCGTCGATCAACGGCCAAAAGAGGCTATCGATGTAACACCCCCCGGTAACCCTGACGCAGCACCGAGACGGCTGGAACAGTATCCTAACTGCTACCGCGAAAGGCTAACCAACATTCAACCAAACACATTAAGGAAACGACATCACAAGGGAAAGTGTTCTTAAATGCTGTGTGATGTTATGTAATTCTCATTACATCGAGAGCTCCACTTACCTAAATGATCGAACATTTAGCTTGGTAGGTCGTCGGTTGCTACCGCAGCGAAGTTTATTGCTAAGTGGCTTTGTACCCGATCTTCCCTGCCCTTTTCAGGGCAATAATTTATCCAAAGAAATATTCTTTTGTTTATTCGGACTTCGGTTTGTTAAATTCAACTCCGGTTGGTTATACCGACTCGTCGGTTGAATATATTTTGGTCTGGAACACGAAGATACTCTTCGTTCCTTTAGCATTGTATTATAAATTAGCCCCGTAGTATTTTGATATTAACACTCCGTCGGGTACGATTGTTAGTTCGGTCGCGAATTCGGAATCGATACAACTACGAGTAGCAGAAGTCGATCTACAGAAGAACACGAGTCAGATCTTATTTACGACGAAAGCCGAATCATCGACACAGCCACAAGTTGCAAAAATCGATTTGCTGAAGAATACAAGTCATCAACACGACCCTGAGTTGCGAGTATCAAACTGATTTACGACGAAAGCCGAACCATCGACACAACCACAAGTTGCAAAAGTCGATTTGCTGAAGAACACGAGTCATCAACACGACCCTGAGTTGCGAATATCAAACTGATTTACGACGAAAGCCGAAGTATCGATATATTTCCGAATTGCTGAAGTTAACCTGAATACCCGACAAAACTCGAATCATCAAAATGGGTTCTTATTGCTGATATAAACCTAAACCACCGACAAACCCCAAACATCCAGGGGGGTTACTATGTAACTCGATTCGAAAGTTAAATATTACGAATTCGGATTTTTCCTACCAACTAACTCGAATTCGCAAATACATTTCCTACTTTCGAGTTGCCATATCCGATTGTCGGATACTCATACTCTACTTTCGGATATGCATCACTATGTATTTCGAATTTAGATGTCAGAATCGGTCGAAAGTTGACATTTGTACTCGTTTGCTGTTTAGTTAACAGATGATACATAAAAAGATCTTTAAAAAATCGAAACAACGATAGCAGACGCTGAAAAATGTAAGTATTTCTTAAATATATATATATTGGTTGATAAATGTTAATTCAAGTCTTTTTCAATAGGGAAAATACTACGAAAAATTTAAATACCACGCAAAGCCAATTTGAGATCATGCTCAACTTTATGACGGAGCATCCACAGTTGGCTAAGTGGTACATAAAAGCTGCGGACGCCAAACAAGCCACCAATGATTTATGGGCACGATTGGTAGAAGTCCTAAATGCAGCCGGTCCACCAATGCGGCAAGTGGTCGGTTGGAAAAAGGTAAGTAATACAAAGTTTGTCCATAAATGGAAATCAATTTTTTCTCCTTAGGTTTGGGCAGACCACAAGACCCACCTTAAGGCCAAATTGCGGAAGAACCGCATTAATTTTTCGGGCACAGGCGGTGGGCCGGCAAAAATGTGTTCATTCACCGCACTTGAAGAAAGTGTAATTAATTTACTTCCTACGGGAACCAGTAACAACGCCGAGCAAGATGTTAACACTGTACATGACACACTGTCCCTTCCCCACCTCGTTGTTCATCAACTGCTCGCACACCCATCACACCACGAGCACCATTCAATCGCGCTGTGCCGTCTTCACTTTCTAACCAAAGGGCAACCGAATCCATTTTTATAAGAAACAAATATTTCTTGTTAACTTTTATTTGTATTGTTTTGTTATTTTTGACATTTTTGCGTAGGAAATGCTGCCAACTTTGAATAATACATTCGAAAGTACTGCCAGAAATAGTTCCAATTAGTGGCAGCACTTTTCACTCGATCCGAAAGTGTTACATGGTAAGAGCTCAAATTCGGATCGAATACAACTTTCGAGCTGTTCGAACTTTCGAATCGAGTTACATAGTAACCCCCCTGAATCATTAACAAAACCCGAATCACCAATACCCTTCTAATTTGTTTACATTAACCCGAACCACCGACGAACCCGAGTCATCAATCATCACTAGCTGATTTTAACTGAAAACACGACAAACCCCGAATAACCAAGCTGGCCACATACTGTTGATATTAATCGTAACCACCGACGAATCCGAATCATCAGTACGCTGCCAAGTTACTGGTACGATCCTGAATCATCGAAAGTACCCGAACTACCACGTTCGTGAATATCAAAACAAAGTTATTGATCATCCAAAATCGGCTTGGGTACAAATTACCGGTTATCACTGAACCCGTATCGGAATACAATGAGGTATCTCCACCTTTTTTTAGTTCATAATTTTCACTTTGCCACTGTCACTTTCAGCCCATGAACTTCAATTTCATTGCCAACAATATCCTTTTGCAGTTATTTCATTATCACCTACGGATACGGACTGGTTAACCGCCATTCCATAACCTTATCGTTTTTACTATTTGTCCGCAAACTTTCACTTTTAATCTTTGCCAGAGTGATGAGTAAACCGCCACAAAGCATCGGATATCATGATGTTGTACATACATACATATGTACATACAAATATGTTATATCAATTATTTACAAAATTTACATATTCGATCGAGAGTGCCATCGGCATCGACGTCGTTGTATTCTTTATATTATACCATTTCAATTAAAATGACCTCTGCCTGCATTTGTATTCGCATAATATTTGACAAATTTATTCATTCCGAAAGACCTGTTGTCACATTTAATTGGTTTTTATATCAATTGATTTGCCGCCACCACACGCCAACAATGCACAAGAAGGGAGTGAGTGAGGGTTGGTGATTGGATTAATTCATTTTACCCGTGAATGAAAAATAAGAATTTGTAGTAACTTTTTTCATTGGAATATATTTCAAAAAATTTGCATAGTATATCATAAATATTTAATATGTTGTGTATAGAGCAAGGAGGGGAGGGAGGTAGGTGGTTTTTATGTGGAGGCAGCAAACATTTGTTTAATAGGGAATGAATGATGGGTAAACATTTTGAAGGCTGGTGTTTTTCAATCGTGGGTTCGGAGGTACTACCTGGAATGGACAATTATAGTGGTCATCTAGGCAACTTCAAAGGACTAAAACGTGGGCAGAAAAGTAACATATAAATGAAGTTTTATAACAACCCGCAAAATCCCTATAAAAACCTAATCTGGTCTATTCTACATGAAAAGACTGCAATGCTCCTAGATTAGCTTAGAATACACGTCCAGATACTGTTGACACGTACAGATAAAAAGTACACATTTAACGTAAACTATTGCAGAATGCTAAGATCCGCGGGTGGTTACAAAATCCTACTGTCTGTTTCGGTCGAAACTTAAACTTCTTAATTTCACAAAGCCAACTATAACCTCCAACACTAAAATTGTTAATAAGTAAGTTAATTACAATACACTTTCTTTTCCATCAAATGTTATTTGTTCGTTCTCAAAACAAACAGAATATTTTATTTATTGTTTTTGTTTTTTTATAAAAAAATAAATCATATTTTTATTCTGAATAAACACAATTAACAAATGCATTTTTTTTTGTTGTTGTTTGTTAACTAAATAATAATTTATCATCTAACGCCAACAGAAATGTCTAACTAAAAAAATTTTGAATGAAACAGATAAGTTACAATGAACATCCATATCCAGGCGGTATAGAGGTGCGGCGCCGAGTATTATGCTTTACCTCACATCTATGATTTAATAAGCGAAACGATTATCGGGATGATAGCCCAATACATCGAGGGCAGGGCTACAAGCGAAATTAATCATGGGCGGTGGACCACACATCAGGGTAATGGTTGAGTCATCGGCGGGGAAGAGATTAACTTTAATCATATTCTCATTGATAAAACCAACGCCATAGGCCCAGCCTGTAAGTAGAAGAGATTAAGAAAAAAGAAAATTTATTAAAAATGTGTGATAAAACGTGTGCTTAAATACTTTATTTCGCCAAAACATTACTTTTATTGTAGTACTAAAAAGTACTAAAAAAATACATTTGCTGTAACAAAAACTACTTTAAGTATTTTTGTTTTACATACATAGTACTTCTATTGTACCAATAGGTACTTATATTTTTACCAAAAAAAAATTTTTTTGTACCAAAAAGTACTTTTATTGTACAAAATGTTACTTTTATTTTACCACAAAGTACTTTTACTGTACGAAAAATACTTGTATGTGGCAGAAAGTAATTTAAAATGTACTAAAAAGTTCAAAAGAGTACTTTTTTATACCAAAAGGTACATTAATTGGTCCAAAAGGACATTTATTGTAAAAGTTCTTTTATTGTACCAGATATTACTTTTGCCTTACCACTATAAGTATACAACTATACCAAAAAGTACTTTCATGTATTAAAAAGTACATTTATAATATATTATATAATAAATAAATAATTATACCAAAAATACTTTAATGTAACAAAAAGTACAAATAAGTATACACTTTATTTTTATTGTACAAAAAGTACTTTTATTTGGCTGAAGTGCAGAATATTGGGCGGGAGCCCGATTTAAAAAAAAAATATGCCATTGTCTTCGTCTTGGTCCCCAAACATCGGAATGGTAGGTCAAAGTTGGCGCTCAGGCCCATGGGGCCCGGGGGGTCAAAAAAGGGGCCTCTTTCGGTTCTATGATGACCCCCCCAGGTGTGGGTACTCAAATCAAAGATATTTTCGAGACGAATCCAACGATTTTAGGTTCCTACGGGTCGCCATTTGAATTTCCGGGATATACCAAAAAAAAATTATTTTTAAAAAAATCGCGATTTTTATTTTTTCCAGCGGCGCTACTGAACCCAAAATATCCATTTTCACTCTACTTTACAAAAAAAAATATTTTTCCCGGAATATACCAAAAAAAATTTTGTCTGCGGCGCAACTGCAACCATCTCAACCGTTACAACTCTAATTTAAAAAACAAATAATATTTTAAAGCGATATATCGAAAACAAAAAAAAATTATTATAATACATATCTTTTTTTTTAATATTTTTCAATTTTTTCTTTATTTTTTCCACTTTTATCCTTTTTTTTCAATTTTTTACGGGGTTTTTCAGAAAAAATAATTTTTTTTTTTTAAAATCGCGCGGTTTTTAGATTTTCTATTTTTTTTTTTTTTGAATTTTTCAATTTATTTCCTTAAATTTTTCTAATTTTTTCCATGATTTTGTCACATGTTTTCGATTTTTTTGGTATATCCCGGAAATTTAAATGGCTCTAACAAATAATATTTTAAAGCGATATATCGAAAACAAAAAAAAATTATTATAATACATATCTTTTTTTTAATATTTTTCAATTTTTTCTTTATTTTTTCCACTTTTATCCTTTTTTTAAATTTGTTACGGTGTTTTTCAGAAAAAAATATTTTTTTTTTTAAATCGCGCGGTTTTTAGATTTTCTATTTTTTTTGAATTTTTCAATATATTTCTCTAAATTTTTCGAACTTTTTCCATGATTTTGTCACATTTTTTCAATTTTTTTTTGGTATATCCCGAAAATTTAAATGGCTCTAACTCGGTCCAGGAGACCCATAGGACCCGTAAAAACCCGTATTAGTATTGGCATTATTTTTTTTTTGGGCTCCCGCCCCATATTCTGCACTTTTGCCTTTTATTTTATCAAAAGGTACTATTTTATACGAAAAGGTACTTATATTGGTTAAAAAACTATATTTATTGTACTTTACAGTACTTTTATTGTGCCAAAAATACTTTTAAGTACCATAAAGCAATTTTAACTGTACTAAACTAATTTAAGTTTATTGTACAAATAGGTACTTTTTGTACTAAAATGTAGTTTTACTAGTCCAAAATGTACATTTATTGTACTAAAAAGTACTTTTATGTACCATAAAGTAATTTTAAGTGTAGTAAATAGTACCTGTAAGTACTTTTTTATACCAAAAGTTACTTTAATTGGTGCAAAAGGACATTTATTGTAAAACTTCTTTAATTGTACCAAAAATTACTTTTGCTTTACCATTCAAAGTATATTACTATAGCAAAAAGTACTTTCATTGTATACAAAAGTATCTTAAATTTACCACAAAGTACTTTTATTGTACCAAAGAATTAATTTAATTGGTCCAAAAAGTACATTTATTGTACAAAAAAATACTTATATTATACCAAAAATACTTTTATGTACCAAAAAGTAATTTTAAGTGTACAAAAAAGTACTTTACTTTTATTGCGAAAATGAGAACTTTAATTGTACCGAAAGGTACTATTTTATATCGAAAGGTACTTTTATTGGTCTAAAAAGTACATTTATTGTACTATAAAGTAAATTTATTGTACTATAAAATACATTTATTGTACTTTAAAGAATTTTTATTGTAACAAAAATGTACCATAAAGTGATTTTAAGTGTACTTTACATCAAAAGGTACTTTCATTGGTCTAAAAAGTACATTTATTGTACTATAAAATAAATGTATTGTATTTTAAAAAACTTTTATTGTAACAAAAATTTACCATAAAGTGGTTTTAAGTGTACTAAAAATTAATTGTACTGTACCAAAAGGAACTTTTTTATACTAAAATGTACTTTTATTGGTCCAAAAGGTACATATATTGTACTAAATGGTACTTTTATTGTACTAAAATGTACGTTTAATGTACTAAAAGGTACTTTTATTGTACTAAAAGGTACTATTGTTGTACTAAAAGGTACTTTATTGTACTTAAAATACTTTTATGTACCAGAACGTAATTTTAAGTGTACTAAAAAGTAATTTTATTGCACCAAAAGGTACTTTTGTTGTACTAAGATTACTTTTCTTATTCTTATTATCATTTATTTTTTATACTAATAGGTACTTTTATTGATCCAAAAGGTGAATTTATTGTACTAAAAGCTACTTTTATTATACTAAGAGGTACTTTTATTGTAGTAGAAGGTACTTTTATTGTACCTAAAATACTTTTATGTACCAGAACGTAATTTTAAGTGTATTAAAGAAAAGTACTTTTATTGTACCAAAAGGTACTTTTGTTGTGCTAAATATATTTTTCTTATTCTGTATTTGTACTTTAAAAAACTTTTATTGTAACAAAAATGAACCATAAAGTGATTTTAAGTGTACTAAAAATTAATTGTACTGTACCAAAAGAAACTTTTTTATACTAAAATGTACTTTTATTGGTCCAAAAGGTACATATATTGTACTAAATGATACTTTTATTGTACTAAAAGGTAATATTATTGTACTGAAAGGTACTATTATTGTACTAAAAGGTACTTTATTGTACCTAAAATACTTTTATGTACCAGAACGTAATTTTGAGTGTACTAAAAAGTACTTTTATTGTACCAAAAGGTACTTTTGTTGTACTAAGATTACTTTTCTTATTCTTATTATCTTTTATTTGTTATACTAAAAAGTACTTTTATTGATCCAAACGTGAATTTATTGTACTAAAATGTACATTTATTGTACTAAAAGGTACTTTTATTGATCTAAAAGGTACTTTTATTATACTAAAAGGTACTTTTGATGTACCTAAAATACTTTTATGTACCAGAACGTAATTTTAAGAGTATTAAAGAAAAGTACTTTTATTGAACCAAAAGGTACTTTTGTTGTGATAAAAATATTTTTCTTATTCTTATTATCTTTTCTTTTTTACACTAAAAGTGAAAAGTAACTTTTATTGGTCCAAAATGTACATTTATTGTACTAAACGGTACTATTATTGTATCTTAAATACTGTTATGCACCAGAACCTAATTTGAAGTGTACTAAAAAGTACTTTTATTGTACCAAAAGGTACTTTTGTTGTACTAAAAATACTTTTCTTATACCAAAAAATAATTTTCTGTACCAGAAAGTACTTTTATAATACTTTTAGTTGCACCAAAAAACTTGTTAGTGTACTAAAAAGTACATTTGCTATGCCAAAAAGTTCTTTTAATAACCAAAAGGTGACTTAAATGTAACAAAAAGTACTTTTAGTATACCAAATAAATAGTATTTTTAGTACACCAAAAAGTACTTTAATTGTACCATAAAGTAATTTGAAGTGTACTAGAAATTACTTTTATTGTATCAAGAACTACATTTGCTGTACCGGAAAGTAATGATTTTGTACCACAAAGTACTTTTATATACCCAAAAGTACTTTTTTCATACTAAAAAGTAATTTTATCTATCGAAAAGTAGTTTTATGTATCCAAATGTATATTTATTACACTAAAAAAATATTTTTATGTACCAAATAGAACTTTTATTGTACCTAAAAGTAATTTTTCTTGTAAAAGGGTGTTTTTGTTGTACCACAAAGTACTTTAATGTATCCAAAAGTAGTCTTTTAATTGTACCATAACGTATAGTTAGTAAACCAAAAAGTACTTTTATTGTACCAAAAAGTACTTCTATGTATCCGAAGTACCTTTCTTCTACCACAAAATAACTTTAAGTATACTTAAATACTAAAGAAAAATTTACTTTTGTTGCACCACAAAGTACTTTAATGTATCCTAAATTAGTCTTTTATTAGTACCATAACGTACCTTTAGTAAACCAAAAAGTAGTTTTATGCATCCAAAAGTACTTTTATTGTACCAAAAAGTACATTTATGCATCCAAAAGTACATTTATGCATCCAAAAGTACTTTTATTGTACCAAAAAGTAGTTTTATGAATCCAAAAGTACATTTATGCATCCAAAAGTACTTTTATTGTACCAAAAAGTAGTTTTATGAATCCAAAGTACCTTTCTTCTACCACAAAGTAATTTTAAGTATACTAAAAAGTACTTTTATTGTACCAAAAATTATTTTTATTTTACCACAAAGTACTTTTACAGTCTCTTCATTGTGCACAAAACAACTTTATTGGTCTAAAACGTAATTTTATTGCACCAAAAAAAAAAAATTCTTGTACTAAAAAGTAATTTCAAGTGTACTAAAGAGTACTTTTATTCCACCAAAAAGTGTTTTTTATATACCAAAAGGTACTTTTATTTCACCACAAAGTAATTTTAGTAAAGCGAAAAGTACTTTTACTGTACAAAAAAGTACTTTTATTATACCTAAAGTACTTTTATTATACCACAAAGTAATTTTATTGTTCCAAAAATTACTTTGAGTATACCAAAAAGTACTTTCACTGTACCAAAAGTAACTTTTAGTGTATCAAAATATACTTTTACTGCACCAAAAGTAACTTATTGTTCACAAAAAGTACTATTATTGTACTAAAATGAACTATCTTGTACCCATAAATAATCTTAAGTGTACCGAAAATAACTTTTACTTTTATATAAAATAAAACATTATTCCTTTAAGTGCTCACGTTAGTGCTCACCTTTTTCGCTACTCTCTCTCTCTCATTCTCTCATTTCATATGTAGTGGCAGCATTTCAAATTACAAAACAAACAAAACTCATTACAATTAGTTGCTATACATACATACATACATTCATATATATGTTATACTAAAATTCCATTCTAATAGTTCTAAATTCTTTCAATTGCATTTAAATTTGTTGTCTCCAAACTTCTGCCGCCCTTTAGTAACTAAAACGATTATCGCTGTGATGGCCCAACCTTTCCAGACCGGGTATACATGTGTAATTCACCATTGGTGGTGGGCCACACAGCAGGCACAAGGTATCGGGACCGGGTGGAAATAGATGTTCTTTCATCATGTCATCATTGACGTAGCCAATGTTATAGGACCAGCCTTTACGTTTAGGACGTGGCGTCCGCATTTGTTGGGCAGCATTTTCAAAGGATGATAATAGGAATTAGAGAAAATTTGAAAAATATTTTTTTTACTTTCTTTTTTAGAATTCAATTTGAAAGGAAAGGAAAAAGGTTTCCATTTTGAAAGAACGGAAAATAACGTAAAAGGAATAATATAAAAACGAAAAAAAAAACTATTAAATAATAAAGAATTTATCTCAATAAATCATAGATTATATCTCAATTATTGAAGTACATATTTATAGTGCCAATTGTCTTATATGAAGAAGACTTACGATACTGGAATAATTTCTTCTCTATATTCTTTTGAAAAGTAGACAGAGTAGAACTTTTAACACATTACAATGAGAACCTTGTTGATGGCAACATTCATAATTCATTTAAAAGTTATGTCAAGTCTGTGATCGATTGTTGCAATGCAAGCTTTGAGAAGATTTTAAAAGTCCTGGGCTGTCATTTTATAATGTGGCTAGAATCCAAGCAATATCTATTTGATAGCAATATCTTTTAGTGTCACTACTAAAATGTTATACAATTACAAAATTTGTATATGAAATAAATGAGAACGTAAACAGCTTTCCAATAATGTTTATTTTTCTACTAAAAACATTCGTTTTATAGCGCCAGTCTTATCCACGGATTTCCCTATAGCCTAAAGTGAAAAAATGCTGTCCAAATTTCTAACTTTTAAATTTAAGAGACAGTCAAGTTAATTTAAAAATAACAATAAGAATCATAAAGTCCAATCACTTTTGGTCCAAATCGTAATAACAAATAACAGAAAAAAAACTAAATAAACTCAAGTAATACAAATTACAGATTATGTTTTTCATTCACAAATTTTTACCAATCATATTACTCATATAACACTTACCTTCAGAAGCTTTATCAACAGTATACCAAACTTTCAATTGATCAGGATGTTTTTTAGCCAATTCATCCAATTCATTACGCAGCAGTATATCCTTTTCACTCTAAAATCCAAAATAAGATTTGTTATTAACTTGAGGTTCTCCCAACGTATCCTATCAAAACTTACCTGATTGGCAAACAACAAAGCCAACTCGGTTTTATCCTTTTCACTACGTTTCAAAACATCACGAATCAACTGCAACATTGGTGTGATACCAGTACCACCAGCAATCATATTCACACGTTTAGCATTCACAGTCTTGGGAGGATCTTTGCGCAATTTCTTAATGGAAAAGGTGCCATTGCCCCTATATTGCAGACGGCCGGATGGACCACGGAATGCAATCTTATCGCCAATTTGCATTTGATCCAAATGCTGAGACATTTTACCGCCAGCAGGGAATTTAGGATGCACATCCTTGAAGTAAACTTTAACCACCAAATCCACATAGCCAACATCATCATCCGAGGAAATGGGTGTGTATGGTCTTATAACCAAATCATTTTCAATGGTGGCAATCAAATGAATATGTTGACCCACGGGTAAACCCAAAATATGTTGATGTGAGGGTAAACCGAAACGGAAACGTCTGGTGTCATGACTAAGAACTTCCTTTTCAATAAGCGGCAGTTGGTATTTGTCATTGGCATCGATTAGAGTGCGTAGACGTGCTGTGCGATTGGGTTCAGGGCGGGCTTTTTTGGTGGATTTCTTATTGATAAGATAATGGATGATAACAGCGCCGGCTACCACAGCCACAACACCGACGGCAATGGGGATTATCTATAAAAAGAGGTAGAAAAATAAAATTGTGTCATTAGAAATAGTCTGAGGTAATTAATATATGAAAAATAATTAAAATTTATACATATAAATAATATTGCGAATTAATTAAAAATTTGCAAGTTTTATAAATAAATGCAAAATTTCTGCCAAATAATCTGCAGCAGCAAATATTTTCTATTGGATATTAAATTAAAACAACAATACAGTCCAATTCTTATAATTGGAATCAGGGAAATGACTGACCTTGGGAAAATATTTCTTCCCGTGAATAAAATCCGTCAATTCTAAACATTCGCAGAAAACTTTAAATAATTAGGGACAAAAAAGTATTTTTTGGTAAAATAAAATTTGGTAAACATTGAAAGTATTGTTGATATACTACAAGTATTTTTGGTACAATAAATGTACTTTTGGGTACTATAAAAATACTTTTACACAAAAAGTTTAACTTTTGGTACAGATAAAGTAATTTCAGTAACATTGAAAGTACTGTTTTGGTACAATAAATTGTACTTTCTGGGATGTTAAAAGTAGTTTTTATACAAAAACGTGTACAGTTTTGTACAATAAACTAGTGTTTTTTTGTACAATTAAGTCCTTTTTAGTACAATAAAATTACATTTTGATACAATAAATGTACTTTTTGTACAATAAAAGTACTTTATGTACAATTAATTGTACTTTAAGAATACATTTAACTCTACTTATTGTTACAATAAATATACTGGTACAATAAAAGTACTTTTTGTACAATAAGTGTTACTCTTTGGTACATTGAAAGTTACTAAAACGTAATTTTTGGTACAAAGAAAGTAATTTCAGTAATAATAAATTTACTTTTTGGTGCAATAAAAGTACTCATTGCTTCATTAAAAGTAATTTTTGGTTCAATAAAAGTACTTTATGGCACAATAAGTTATTTTTTAGGTACAATAAAAGTACATTTTGGAACAAAAAAATTACTTTAAAGCACAATGAGTTATTTTTGGTCAATTTTTTGTACTTTTTAGTATAATTAAAGTACATTTTAGTACAATAAGAGTACTTTTTGTTACAGTTAAAGTAACTTCAGTAACATTGAAAGTACTTTTTGTACAATAAAAATTTAATTTCGCTACAATAAATGTACTTGTTGTACAACAAAAGTACTCTATGCACTATTAATTGTGCTTTTTTGCAAAAGAAAAGTAAATTTTAGTACAATAAATTTACTTTTTAGTACAATAACTTAACATTATGGTACAATAAAAGTACTTTTTGGTACAATAAAAGTACTTTTTGTACAATAAATTATACTTTTTCGCACATTAAGAGTACTTTTTGCAGCAATAAAGGTACTTTTGGTAGAATTAATTGTTCCTTTTGTCATAATAAAAGTAATTTTTAGTAAAATTAAATTAAATTTCGGTACAATAAAAGTACTTTTTGTACTATAAAACGGCTTTATGTACAAATTATTGTACTTAAAGAATACATTTAAATTTACTTTGTAACAATAAATAAACTGGTACAATAAAAGTACTTTTTGTAAAATAAATTTTACTTTTTGGTACATTGAAAGTTACAAAAACGTAATTTTTTGTACAATGAAAATAATTTCAGTAATAATAAATGTATTTTTTTGATGCAATAAAAGTACTCATTGATTCATTGAAATTAATTTTTGGTTCAATAAAAGTACTTTTTGGCACAATAAGTTATTTTTTTTAGGTACAATAAAAGTACATGTTGGTACAAAAAAAAGTACTTTTAGGCACAATAAGTTATTTTTGGACAATTTAAGTACATTTTAGTATAATAAGAGTACTTTTTGGTACATTTGAAATAATTTCAGTAACATTGAAAGTACTTTTGTACAATAAAAATTTAATTTTGTTACAATAAATGTACTTTTTGTACAACAAAAGTACTTTATGCGCAATTAATTGTGCTTTTTGGCAAAATAAAATTAATTTTCAGAACAATAAATTTAATTTTTAAGTACAACAAATTTACATTATGGTACAATAAAAGTACTTTTTGGTAAAATAAAAGTACTTTTTGTACAATAAATTTTACTTTATCGTACATTAAAAGTACTTTTTGTCACAATAGAATTACTTTTTAGAAAAATTATATTAAATTTCGGTACAATAAATGTACTATTTGTACAATAAAACGGCTTGATGTACAATTAATTGTACTTTATTTAAATTTACTTTTTGTTACAATAAATATACTGGTACAATAAAAGTACTTTTTGTAGAATAAATTTTACTTTTGGTACATTGAAAGTTACAAAAACGTAATTTTTTGTACAATGAAAATAATTTCAGTAATAATAAATGTACTTTTTGGTGCAATAAAAGTACTCATTGCTTCATTGAAAGTAATTTTTGGTTCAATAAAAGTACTTTTTGGCACAATAAGTTATTTTTTTTAGGTACAATAAAAGTACATGTTGGTACAAAAAAAAGTACTTTTAGGCACAATAAGTTATTTTTGGACAATTTAAGTACATTTTAGTATAATAAGAGTACTTTTTGGTACATTTGAAATAATTTCAGTAACATTGAAAGTACTTTTGTACAATAAAAATTTAATTTTGGTACAATAAATGTACTTTTTGTACAACAAAAGTACTTTATGCACAATTAATTGTGCTTTTTGGCAAAATAAAATTAATTTTCAGTACATTAATTTTTCGTACATTAAAAGTAATTTTTGTCACAATAGAAGTACTTTTTAGTAAAATTATATTGAATTTCGCTACAATAAATGTACTATTTGTACAATAAAAGGACTTTATGTACAATTAATTGTACTTTATTTAAATGTACTTTTTGTTACAATAAATATACTGGTATAATAAAAGTACTTTTTGTAGAATAAATTTTATTTTTGGTACATTAAAAGTTACAAAAACGTAATTTTTGGTGCAATAAAAGTACTTATTGCTTCATTGAAAGTAATTTTTGGTTCAATTAAAGTACTTTTTGGCACAATACGTTATTTTTTTAGGTACAAAAAAAAGTACTTTTAGGTACAATAAGTAATTTTTGGACAATTTATTTTACTTTTTGGTACAATTAAAGTACATTTTAGTACAATAACAGTGCTTTTTGATACATTGAAAGTAATTTTTGTACAATAAAAGTTTAATTTCGGTACAATAAATTTACTTTTTGTACAATAAAAGGGTTTCATGTACAATTAACTGTACTTTAAGAATACATTTAAATTTAGTTTTTGTCACAATAAATATACTGGTACAATAAAAGTACTTTTTGTAGAATAAATTTTACTTTTTGGTACAATAAAAGTAATTTCAGTAATAATAAATGTACTTTTTGGTGCAATAAAAGTACTAATTGCTCCATTGAAAGTAAATTTTGGTAAAATAAAAGTACTTTTTGTACAATAAATTTTACTTTTTCTTACATAAAAAGTATTTTTTGCAGCAATAAAAGTACTTTTGGTATAATTAATTGTACTTTTTGTCACAATAAAAGTACCCTTTAGTACAATAAAATTAAATTTCGGTACAATAAATGTACTTTTTGTACAATAAAAGGGCTTTATGGACAATTAATTGTACTTTTTGGTACAATAAAATTAGATTTTAGTGCAATTAACTTACTTTTTAGTGCAATAAAATTACCTTCGGTATAATAAATTGTACTTTTTTGTACATCAAAAATACTAATTGACACAATAAAGTATTTTCTTGTTAGGCAAAAGTAATTTCTGCAACATTAAAAGTCCTTTTTGGTGCAATAAAAGTACTTTTTGTTACAATAAAAGTTCGTTTTGCCACAATAAAAGTACTTTAAGGATCAAAAAATTACTTTTTTGGTAAGATAAGAGCATTATGTGACACAATAACTAGTACTTATGTCACAATGAGTCCATATGGATCTAAGTGATCTCCTCTACGGAGAAGATGCCTGCATACCAACTTATAGCTTTTGTCACAATAAAAGTATTTTCTGAAGTAAAAAGGTATTTCTAATGTAAATGTACTTTCAGGTAAAAAAAAAGATATTTCTGTAGCATTAGAATTACTTTTTGGTACAATTGAACTATTTTCTGGTACAATCAGATTTGGTGGTTCATTGTGAGTAGTTTTTGGTACATTAAAAGTGCTATTAGTGGCAATAAAATTACTTTTTGGTGCAGTAAACGTACTTTCTTGTACAATAAAAGTACTTTTTGTAACAATAAATTTTTCTTTTTGGTACAAAAAAATAACTTTTTAGTACAATAAAAATACCTTTTAGTACAATAAAAATACTTTTTAGTACAATAAAAATACTTTCTGGTTCGAAAAAGCTGAGTTCTTGAAACATTGAAGGTACTTTTTGGTACAATAAAAGTACTTTTCGTACAATAAATTATAGTTTTTGGTACAAAAAAGTTCTTGGGGTATATCAAAAGTACTTTTTGGTATTAAAAAAAGTACCTTGCGTTACAAAAAAAAAATTACTTATTGGTACAACAAATGTACATTGCGGTATCGCAATTTACTGGTATTTACAGGTCTGTTATCATAAGATTCGCCTACCAACACAGTGCGTCACACGTATAATTTTTTTTTGAACTTCCAGCAAGGTGTAAACTTATCTTAGGAAGGAATTTCCATCCCTTCCATTAATAAAAAATAGTTTGGCACTTTTAACATTACACTATTAAATACTTCCATTTTTTTTTTGGTTTTATGTTATTGGCGGTATTAATCCCAAACAAAATATTGAATACATAATCTGGCGATCAAGTACCTAGTCAATATTGACACGAGTGATACTAATGATTAGGTACCGCTATCTACACTGGCATGTTGAAATATGTTCTACATAGTATAATTTTTGTCAAGTCATTATCATGTCATCATGTTCTAACAAAATTGCTGTCGAACTAAATAGGTTTGTGCAAAACAAAAGTAAACAACAATTTGTTTTGTTTTTTCCAAACAAATACAAATTATATAATTTTCCTTAAAAAAACAACTCTACGATTTGAATATAAACAATTTTTCCCCAGTAATTTGTTGAAGAAAAAAAAACACATTCTGGTAACTGTAACTGTAGTCTATTACTCGTATATTTACTTCATTCATTATAGGGTTATGAAATAAATATACCTATAGGTAAAAAAAATACAAATATACAATTGTCGTCTCATCACAAAACTGCTACAAAAGTTACGACATTATCAGCTATGGCAATGTATGATTAGAGAAAGAGAGTGGAAGATCAAAGGTTATATATTTTAGATGGGTGATCGACGTAGAAATTTTTGTTGTGTTATTACTAAAGCTTTGAACAAAATAAACGAAACGAAACATACAATCGGATATCTTGATTGGTTTCAAAGTTATCAAGATTAGTAAAGTGTAGAATATATAAAAAATATTCAAAAATAAACAAGTTTTTTTGGTTCTCCTAAAAAGTATTTAAAAAAGACATGACTTTTTTGATCGGCGCATCGACGATATGTATGTATGTATGAATAAGTTACATGTAATTGTGAGAAGATTTTATTTTACATCTCATTGCTTCTAAAAAAAAACATATTAAATTAAGAGGCAACTTAACAGTTTGTATTTAGTTAACATTATCCCGCTAAGTTTCCTCGTTTCTTAGCCTCAATTGATCCGGAAGAATTTGTTCAGCTAATTTGCCCACAGCTATTCTCTATGTCAAATCAATCATTTTAAGAGCTTCTCTATGTTAGTATAAAATAATTTAATTATAAATAATTATATGTAGTTTACACAAGTACCAAATTAATAGTCGCAACATTTGCATATTGTCTTTATTAAGAACGCAAACTTGTGTGCGCTGTTTAGGAACATATCTTTTACCGTTTTGATTTGATTTGTTACACAATGTTTTGTTTTCATTATATCATTCTAATTGCGTCTTTATGTCAGTTATTGAATTGAATTAAATAAGAAAATTTATAATAATAATAATAATCGATTCCATATTGTAAGAATAGCTGATACGACATACAGCCAATGTGTATGAGTAAAAAAACACTGACTTAGAAAAGCAATGACTTTCAATATTTCTAAAATCGGCATAGCGACGCAAATCAATATTGCAAAAATAGATTGAAAACGTAAATATTATGCGGCAGCAAATCAAAACATTACAGACCACAGTATTAACAGTTGGAAATTGTAAGAGAGGGTATGGGGCACAACTCACTTATTGTGGCAACAAATAAGTTTTCAGAAAAACATAATTGTGTCTAAAACTTATTTTTAATTTTACAATTTGAAACATGTACACTATAGTAATATTTATTCCTCCTTATTACGTATGTCGTAGTCGACTTTCGGCAACTCGTTACCTTAATATACAAAGGCCCTAACTCATGAAAAACGAAGTTTACAGGAGGAGGAAAAAACTTAATAAAACAAGAAACACACCAGATACAAAAACATTTAAAATGCAGTTTTTATTATTAACATCAGACAAATTCAAAATTATAATCATTTTTTTAATATTTACATTTTTAATTAATTTGTATGACTTAGGGCTTTTTGGGTTTGAATTTTTGAAAAAAAAAATGAGTTGGGGCTTTTTCTTGCACAACTTAAAAGAAAACAAAATAACATATCAATTCATATTTAAGTAAAGCAAATGTTGGAATTCTTTGTACATATTGTGTGGGTATGAGTTAGGGCTTTTTTTTGTACATAATGTGTGGATATGAGTTAGGGCTTTACATTATTAGCTTATAACTTCGCTATTTTTCAACGCATCTCCGTAAATTTTTTATGGAAGGTGTATCTGATGGTGCTCTGTCAGAATCGACAAAAAACACGATTTCAAAAAATTATGAGTTGGGGTCTTTCTATATTAAGGTAACGAACTGTCGTTGTCGCGATCGAATTTACTTTTCATTGGTATCATGTACAAAATTCGACGTGAGTGTTATTATAATAGATTGTACTTGGGAATTTTAATGTTTTTGGTCACCCTGTCACAAAAAACAGCTGATAGATACATAAACCCCTTGTTCGGTAATCCGCTTGTTTACTTTTTTTATTTAAATAAACTAAGTAATAATTAACAGAAATGTTTATTTCATATTCGCTATTCAAAGTTTCCTATAAGATTTCTGTGGATTCATCTAGAATTTGTATTTAAATAGCTCTTCCACAGATTTAAAAGCAACTTTAGATAGACCAAGAATGCTATTAGATACGTTACATAAGCTTTATTACGAATGTCGATCAACGCGAGTTACTAAAGCAACGCGCAGACGGTTGCCAGAAAAATATTCTGAAAATGTTTATTAGTTTTAACAAATATTAGGTTTTAACTTTAAAAGTTGTACGAAAAAGCATTGCAATTACATTGTAAAACAACAGTATTGCCAGTATTGCTCAAAATGTTGCCATTATGAAATTATTGCAAGAAAATTGCAAACACTTTTAATTAGCAGATGTGCGAAGTCTATGCACCTGCTAAATACATCATTTTCAGAGAAATAATTATATTCGCAACACTGTCCATGTCAGTACATTGCCGGTACATTAGCAGATCTGCCAACCTTGCAAGATCTGGCATCCGTCTACATATAGCTTAAGGTATCACAACTTGCAGCAACTATAGCTACGTACAGACGGTTGCCAGATCTTAAAATATTGCCCGAACAATTTGCGGAAAATGTCCAATAACCGTGTGCACTTTAAATTGTGTATGGCAACGTTTGCAGAAAAGCATTGTAAAACAACAATATTGCCCGACATCCGATAATCGTGTGAACCGCAAAATGTTGCCACCTTCATATTTTTGTAAGGTAATTACAAACACATTTATTTGCAGATGTGCGAAATTTATGCACCTGCTAATTTTACCATTTGCAGAGATTAATTATATGGCAACACTGTCCATGTCAGTACATTGCCGGTACATCAGCAGATTTGACAAAATTGGTATTTCAGGCAAGCGTCTGTACTTAGCTTATGCGAATCCTCGCTGAAGGCTACCAAAAAGTAACCTACAATAAGTACTGAGCGTAGATGAATCATTTGTCTTCAAGTAACTTTCATCCATCCTTCAGAGTCGTGTAAGGAAGGACCAATGCTGTTCTCCCTACTTTGTATGACATACCATTGGCTTTGTTTGGATTTTCAAGCAAATTTCTTTAGTGTTGTTATTCATCCTTTAATAAGTAAAAAGGATTTTTTTAATTATAAATTTATTAAAAGTGTGAAAAATCGTATTTATTATAATGCTCTTTCGTTTTTACATCTATTTTCGATTCTTCGCTCAATTCGATTTTGTCACCGGCAAAATACACTACCACTGTTTCTGTCGTATTTCACGCTCAAAAACGACATACAAAATACCAAAAAAATACACTACCACTGTTTCTGTCAAATTTCACGCTCAAAAACGACACGATCATCTCCATTACGATCATTAAAGAGATCGCAGGACAGAGTATCGCCCTGTCTAAAGCCTCGCTTGGTAGAAAATGGCTTTGACAGATTTTTTTTGCCAATTTTCACTGAAGACTTCGTGTCAGTCAGTGTCATCCCGCAAAGTCGAATTAGCTTCGCGGGGATACCAAACTTAGCCATAGCATCGTATCGGACTGTCAAAAGCAGCTTTGTAATCGATGAACAGATGGTAGGTGTCGATCTGCATTTCTTGGGTCTTCTCCAGGATTTGTCGTAGTGGATTTACCAGTCGTGGATTTACCAGGTCTAAGGTCCAATCAGGTTCGCCAGAATGTGCTTTAGTCTTTTACATAACACACTAGACAGGACCTTGTATGCGATGGGTAAAAGGCTAATCCCGCGATAGTTTGTACACACACTTAGATCGCCTTTCTTAAGCACAGGACATAGGTCACTCAGATTCCAATCATTGGGCATGCACTCCCTGAGCCAAATCGCGTTTATGAGCTGGTGCATGCATGTTACCAGCTCATCGCCACCGGCTTAAAAAATCTCTGCCGGCAGTCCATCGGCTCCCGCAGCTTTATTGATTTTAAGCCATACAATTGCCGTGCTGATCTCGTTTTGGCTCGGTGATGGACAGTCTACTCATCGTCAATGATTGGACTGTCCCACTGTCCCTTCAGGTGGGGATCCCTGTTCTAAAACCTCTACTTTTTACCTTTTGGTAGAACTTTCGGGCCTCACCTCTATCC
Source organism: Muscina levida (assembly GCA_964034835.1). Lineage (NCBI taxonomy): Eukaryota > Metazoa > Arthropoda > Insecta > Diptera > Muscidae > Muscina > Muscina levida. The sequence continues at coordinate 121,734,202 of OZ035883.1, read as the reverse complement.
CTGTAGTTTTCGATATCCTTAGTCTCTCTTTCCTTCCACAGACGCTTTTTCCGCCTGAACAGACGATTCATCTCCCTCCTTTTCTCTTTATAACGCTCCGTCACCGCACGCGTCGCCAATGGCTGGAGTTTAGCCTTGTAAGCAGCATCCATTTCCTCAGACATTTCGCGACATTCATCATCATACCAGGGCTTGGCTGAGCGTGGTTTTTCATAACCCAGTACGGGGGTTTGTTTGGAGTAATAGAGAGAGTTGGTTGGAATAGGCATTGGCCATCTCGGTGGTATGTAGCTTTGTGATGTCTAGCTTCAATTGCCTTTGATTACGAGCGTTTTTAGCACTACATAATCGTGTGTGTACCTTGGCTGCAACTAGGTGGTGAACCGAGTCAATATTTGAACCGCGCATCGCACGCACGTCCATAACGCTTGAGACATATCCAGGTTGCCTTGTGGATATCTTTAAGCCGGAATCTGGTTCCACTCACAACCATGTTTCTTGCCAACGCGAAACTAACCAATCTAAATCCGTTATCGGAGTTGTTGTTGTGTAGACTCAACACTCCGACTGCTTAACCAAGAGCATCTTACCTTCCTATTTAGCATTAAAATCTCCAAAAACAATTTTAATGTCATGTGCAGGGCAGCTGTCATATATCTCCTCCAGGTGCTCATAGAATGCATCTTTAATGTCATCGTCTTTGTCTTCCGTTGGGGCGTGTACACAAATCAGCGTAATATTTCTCCCGGATGCGAATAGTGGCTATTCGGTCACTTACAGGTTTAACCGCTAGACCAGGTGTCGAAGTCTCTTGCAGACTATGAAACCACATCCAAATTCGTGTCTTTCTGCATGGCAGCTGTAAAATATGTCACAGTTCTTTCGTCGTATGCATCCCTGTCCCGTCCATATCATTTCCTGTATGGCGGTGAAGTCAGCCTTGTATTTGTCAAGGACATTCGCCAGTTGGTCAATCACTCTGTATTCAAGGAGCCAAATGTTTGTCGAGTTATATTAATGCAGTTATGTCTTTTATACAACCTTATGATTTGTCAAGTAGGCTTCCTAGGTATCAAAAGGTTTCAACGTCATCGACAGATTCCGCTTCGACATGAAACTTCTCTGTGTTTGATAGGTTTATTCTCATAGGTTTTTGTTTTTTGATATTTATTCAGCTTTGCTTGTATGTCTCCGAAGGTTTGGTAAAGTAGACAAATATCGTCTGCGTAAACGAGATCTAACAGTCTCCCTTGCAGTTCACAGGTTATGCCTCTTATATGTGCAGTGGCTTTTCGCATCACCAGATCGATAACACAATTGAGTTATAGGAGGGATAACACACATCTTTGCCTCACTCCAGCGCCAATGGGAATTCGTTCGCTCTGTAGAACGTTGTGGAGTACGTGACAAAAAGCATTACGGTATACTCCTTTAGTGAGATCAGTCAGATTTTTGGGGACACATTTGTTTTCAAGAGCACTCCATATCGCGCCTATGAAAGCCAAGTAGAGAAGGGATCTCCATTCAAAAGCTAGTTCAATAATTACTCTTAGACAGTTGGCATAGTCTATACAAGAGAAAATCTAGCAAAACGGCAAGCACCACTGATTCGAAAAAGGGTTGGCTAGTCTTATCCGCTAGTTATTTTAAACAATTTCCGACTCGAACCCAGTGTTATCACCTAACGTACTTTTTTCAAATGCCAGCTTTTCGCATCATCACCTTTTAGCATCGCAGACTACGCCACTGCAAACAGACTACGCTCTGTTGTACGTATTTGTTACTGTCATTAGACTTCAGGCCCTGACCTTTATTCGGCAAATACAAAAGTCAAAAAAAGCAACGATACAGCTGTGACAACATGGACACAACAGCCATAAAACAAAAACGACAAATTTTGGCCATAGCAAAACAAAATACACATGGAGCGAACAAAGATTAGAAATTACTTTAAGGAGAGAGTATCTTCCCCACGTAAAGATTTTAGATTAACTAAAAACAACGCATTTTACAATTTCACTTAGTTTAAGGGTGCAAACATTGGAATTATATAAAAAGCACACTCACTCACTCACAGTAATTTAATTCTCAATTACTTACATCCACTTCATCGAGATTAACTGCCATTTCTTTTTTTTGTACAAAAATATTAAAATTATCCGAAAATTACAACTTAATACTAAAAGCTCAAGTTAACAACTAATTGTTATAGTGTCAAATATAACAAATTATGTATTTGAAATCAATAATCTCCCGATTTTTGTACGTTTTAGGAAGAAAAAAATTCTACAACAAATCAACACTTGCTACTCCCGTCGCTGACTGTGCGGCTTTTTTTTTCATTTCTCGCACATTTCAGTCTGTCGTTGCGAAGATTGTGCCGCCTCATATTCCAACAACAAAAACAAATAACGTAATCAGACCTCAGAAGATTGAAAAAGTAACAACAACAAAAACGTAACAGCCGCTGATAACAAAAAAAATCCGACAACACACGAATCTTTCGAGTATATTGTTGTAGAGAGCGAAAGAGAGTTGAAGAGAAATACATAGCAATGCATAAATAGTTATACAATTAAGAGAATTTGCCGGTATACTCTTTGCAGAGATGGGATGCTTAAACCGGATATATGTTTAGTTGATACTAGCTACTGGTGGCAAACCCTATTAATATTATAAATGTGATTCTTTGTCTGAGTGTTTTTTTGCGCCTCCACCACGTCTAAGCCGATTGTAATGAAATTTGATAGTGGTATGAAAATTATCGTAGGCTATATAATTGTTTAATTTTTGATTATATGGGCGAAGGGGGCGTGACAAAACTTTGTTTTTAGAGATAAAATTCGATCCGAAGATCTGAAAATTAGAGTGATTAAATACAAATACAATTAAATACAAAACAAATTAAATACAATAAATTCCAAGAAAATTAGCTTAACCGTAGCCAGTTTGGGATGTGAAGTGAATCTTGCATCTCAAGCCGACTCACAACCTCCTTCGTGGTGGCACCTGGGCAACGTTGTTCGTGATATTTTGTTATCATGAATAGCGGCTGATAGTGAGCAACGAACTCTGATGATTGGGCTAGCCACCCGGCTTTAGATCTTTTACTGGCTATGAAAACATAAGAAAGAAAAGTAGCAAACGGAACCCACCAAATGTTGAAGACCACAGCAAACGTAATAAGAACGCGGATTTAAGGATATGCACCTGGAACGTCCGGACTCTCTATAGAGAAGGTACTACTTACCGACTAGTGGATGTCCTCAAAAAATATAAGGCTGACATCACTGCCATCCAGGATATGAGATGGACAGGACAAGGATGCTTGCGACGTAAAAAATTGAATGTGGATTTGACATCTTGTCTCGCGATTCAATCCTGTTAGTGATCGAATAGCCGCAATCAGCATCAAGGCGAAATATTTCTACATCACGCTAAACTGTGCTCATGCCTCAACGGAAGATAAAGACGATGAGATTAAAGATGCATGTAACGAACGCCTAGAGGAAAAATACGACCGCTTCCCTGGCCACGACATTAAAATTGTTCTGTGAGACTTTAATGCAAAAATATCAAGGGAAGATGTTCTTGGTCCATCGATCGGTAATTTCAGCCTGCATATCGACACGTCAGACAACGGGTTTAGGCTGGTTAGCTTCGCAGCGAGAATGGAACATGGTAGTGAGTGGAACCAGATTCCTGCACAAATATATCTATAAAGCAACTTGGCTTTCCCCCGATCAAAACACCAAAAATCAAATTGATCATGTGGTAATTGATGACAGGCATGCATCTAGTGTCATGGACATGCGTGTAATCCGTGGTGCTAATATTGGCTGGGATCATTACATGGTTGCAGCCAAGTGCGCACAAAATTAAGCAGTGCGAAAAACGCTCGTATTCACACGCAAAGGAAGCTAGACATCACAAAGCTACATACCACCGAGGTAGCCAATGCCTACTCCAACCAACTCTCACAATTACTCCAAACAGTTCAGATGTTCCTGGCACACAGTGGCAGCATATTGCGAATTCTATGACCATTGCCGTAACGATCGTACTGGGTTATGAAAAACCACGCACAGACAAGCCCTGGTACGATGATGAATGTCGCGAAATGTCTGAGGAAATGAATGCTGCATACAAGGCAAAACTGCAGCCAATGGCGACGGAGCGGAAGAGAAAAGGAGGGAGATGAAACGCCTGTTCAGGTGGAAAAAGCGTCTGTGGAAGAAAAGAGAGAGCCAGGATATTGAAAACTACAGGAATACAGGTGAGGCCCGAAAGTTCTACCAAAAGGTAAAAAGTAAAGGTTTTGGAACAGGGATCCCACCAGTAAGCACAGAGACGGAAATCTGGTCACGGACACTCAGAGTGTGCTGCAAATATGGAGAGAACACTTTCAGTCTCTACTCGTTCCCGAAGGCAGCATAAGTGACGAAATCACACCAATCATCGACGATGGAGTAGACTGTCCACCACCAAGCCAAAACGAGACCAGCACGGCAATTGCATGGCTTTAAAATAATAAAGCTGCGTGAGCCGATGGTTTACCGGCAGAGCTTTTTTAAGCCGCTGGCGATGAGCTGGTAACATGCATGCACCAGCTCATAAACGCGATTTGACTCAGGGAGTGCATGCCCAATGATTGGAATCTGAGCGACCTATGTCCCGTGCTTAAGAAAGGCGATCCAAGTATGTGTACCAACTTTCGCGGGATTAGGCTTTTACCCATCGCATACAAGGTCCTGTCTAGTGTGTTATGTAAAAGACTAAAGCCCATTCTGGCGAACCTGATTGGACCTTATCAGTTTGGCTTTAGACCTGGTAAATCCACGACCGACCAGATATTCACACTACGACAAATCCTGTAGAAGACCCAAGAAATGCAGATCGACACCTACCATCTATTCATCGATTACAAAGCTGCATTCGAAAGTCCGATACGACAGAAATTGTTGGATGCTATGGACGTGGTTTGCGAGATGTTGCTGCGGCTTTTTCATTGAAAAGTAGTTGGCGGAAGTGGGTCTGGTGAAAAAAAAACACAAAACCAATTATTTGTTTCAACGAACAAAGAGTCCACTCGTCTGGGACGCTGCGTGAACATTGACAACTATAACTTTAAAGTGGTAGATTACCTTAGCTACCTTAACTCCGCCACATAAATAATAATGTTAGCCTGGAAATCAAAAGACGAGTATTGACCGCTGCTACTATGCGCGAAGCAAGCGATTTAACGACAAAGCACTCTCTCGAAGTACAAAGATCCAGCTCTACCAGACTCTGATTCTACCTGTCCTGCTTTACAACGAAGAATCCTGGGTAATGACACAAGCGGATCAATCTATTATGGGAGTATTCGAGAGAAAATACTACGCAAAATATTTGGACCCATCATCGTTAGCGGAGAGTACCGTCGTCGAATGAATGATTAGCTGTATGAGCTGTACAACGACATCGACGTAGTCACGCGCTTTTAAATAGACCGAATGGACATGTTGTACGAATGGACGAAAACGCTCCGGCTCGAAAAGTCTTCGGTAATAGACTCGATGGGCGGCGCAGGAGGGGCAACCAAAACTCCGATGGATGGAACAGGTGAAAGAGCTGTTAACTAAGCTTGGTGTGACGAACTATCTACGGAGCGCAAAAGACCGGAGCGCTTAGAATACTTTTCTACGTGCGGCTACTGATCGATAAATTTCTGTTGTTGCTGCCATTTAAGAAGAAGAAGATGCTATTTTTTCTATTTTAAGCTTATTTTAATTTTTTTAGGTAATATATATTGTTGAAATATTGTTCCACAGAGAACCATTTGTTCGACATTATCAGTAAATATGCCAAAATAAATTGTATGTCTTCGAAGTATGTCTAACATTATTTTTAGCCTAATCAATAGTTTAGGAGATAACTAAAAATATTCACCGAAAAATTAAATTTTTAAGTAAAATTAATAAAAAAATTACAAAAATTTTTGTGAAAATTAGATATCTAGATATATGTATATAATTTTTCTTTCTTAGAAAAGGACTCTTTATACGTGACAGATCTGACTTCATGAGTCATGAATCATGACTAATGTGCCAAACTAAACTCTTTTTGACGAATTCGATTTCTAATGAACTATTAAAAAAAATTCTCTTTTTACCATTTCATTCTTATTCATTCTTTTGTAATTAACATATCCCATCTCTGTATACTAATAACAATATGCTAGTCATGATTATATGTAAGTATATACATCTTCTATACCTAATGATTTCATAGGTTTCATACTCATTCGGAACTACGTAATTTTTTTAACAATGATACGAGTATTTTGAAAAGCAAGAGAACAATCAGTAACATTTTCAAAAAGAGAGTCGTCAAGTCTCAGAGAGAGTTGTGTCCATGGGAAAGAATTTCAAGGTTAGGGTTTGTTCAATTCAAAATGCAATGTGGTTAGGGTGCCCATCGCGCAGCGCGCACATCATACAACAGCTGTGTAAAATCTCACGAGAAGCATATCCAAATAAACAGATGTTCGGAAATAGTGGGTAAGAGTCTATCAACATGTACGTTACTCGAGAAAAGACGAAGAGGTACTAAATATGGAGAATGTAGGCAATTTTCATGGTGATGTTACAGGGATAGCAATTGATATACAGGTTATAAAATAGAAATGATAGGAAATTTTAAACAATATTATTATTAAGACTGATTAATTTACAATTTGGGAAATATATGTATTTAAACATTTTGGAAATGGAAATAATTAAAAAATTTAAAATTTTTTTTAATAATTGGATACCATCGACCTTATATACCAACAATCTCATTGTTAATAACACAGTACAAAACACTATATTGGGACTCGATTCTGAGAACTGCACGTGAAAGTAGACACAAAAAGAAGAAGTTCTATATCATTCGTTTTGTCAAGTTACATGTCATAATAATTTAATATCGATTTGAAGTTATTAAGTATCTTATAGGGCAATTTTTACTTTCACGTGCAGTTCTCAGAATTGAGTCCCAAATCAATGAGCTGAAAAATGTTGTACTGCGTAATTGATTAACGGTTTAAATTTTTTTTTTATGAAAATTTGATAAATTTTGAATACAAATATTTTTAAAAATAAAAAATAAGTTTTTGCAAAAATTTTAGTACTTTTGATACAATATTACTTTTTTAGTACTATTAAAAGTACTTCTTGGTACAATAAAAGTACTTTTTGGGTAACATAATATTACTTGTTAGTTCAATACAAATACTTTTTGGTTCAATAAAAATTGTCATTGATACATCAAAATTACATTTTATGCAATAAAAAAGTACAAGTACTTTTAGGTTACAATTAAAGTACATTTTTGTACAACTAAAATCGTTGTTGGTACATAAAAAGTAAATTTTGAAACAATAAAATTTATTTTTGGTACAATGAATGTACTTTTTGGTACAATAGATGTTGTAGTTAGTACATTTAAAGTACTATTCGGTTCATAAAAGTACTTGTTGGTTCAATAAAAGTACTTTTTGGGTAAAATAATAGTAATTGTTAGTTCAATGCAAATACTTTTTGGTACAATAAAAATTGTTGTTGATACATCAAAAGTACATTTTATGCAATAAAAAAAGTACAAGTTCGTATTGGTTACAATTAAAGTACTTTGTTGTATAACTAAAAACGTTTTCGGTAAAAGTAAATTTTGATACAGTAAAAGTAATTTTTGATAGAATAAAAGTACTTTTTGGTACAATAGAAGTACTTGTTAGTACATTTAAAGTACTATTTGCTTAATAAAAGTACTTGTTTGTACAATTAAATCACTTGTTAGTTCAATGCTATTTTTTTAATACAACAACAAGTTAGTTTCAGTTCATTGAAAGTACTTTTTTTAAAACAAGTACTTTTTGATACAACAACATATATATAATTTGGTACAAAAATAGTACTTGTTGGTACAATTAAACTACTTTTTGCTATAGCAAAATTACTTGTTGGTACAATAAAATCACAACAAATGGTGTTTTTTTTTATTGATACCGCAAAAGTTAGTTTTAGGCCATTGAAAGTACTTTTTTAACAAAAAGTACATTTTGATGCAATAAAATTACTTTTAGGTATATAAATACAAATATTTGGTACAACACAAGTACTTTTTGATACAATTATTAAAAATTAATTGTTGGCTTAGTAAAAGTAATGGTTGGTTGAAAATATAATTGACGATAGGTACATTTAAAGTACTATACTTTTTATTTTACTAAGTACTTTTTTTGGTCTTTGTGTCCAATTAAATAATATTACCCATATCATCTAATTCATAATATGCAAAAGTCAACTACTCAAAAATATATTAATTCAAAATATAATAAAATATTATATGTACCATCATTCTCACAGACGATAGTCTAATTTTAATAAAAATTTAAAATAACACAATATAGCGTCATTACATACTGACTAATAACTGCTGTGATAAAAAAAAAATTCATCCACTTAACATCGCATGACCTCATGGTGAAATGGTCACATCATTCATCATGGCCCTGAGATATAAACACATAGAACCCACCCAGTCATAACCCCAAATATTCGTGATAAATTTGCAGATAGATGGTGTCCGCTAACGGGTGGTGGCTTTTTAATAACAAAATGCATTGTTGAATTCCTAAAACACCTGCCAACTTTTAAATGCATCCATTTAATTGCTAAAAACGAAGCACAACAATCTGCTACACCCACTACTACTAACACATATTAAGGTGTCCGTCCTCTCCACCCTCTTTTGTAATGAAAATCAAATGCAAGCAAAGACTGTGATACCACGAAGACATTACATTTTCCACCAACTATATAAGTAGAATTGTTAAGCTCTTATTTTTATGGCAAAATTGTTGTGATATGAGTGGCATGTAACCTCTTTGAAACATTAACACCCTTGACCTAAAATATTGCATTCAGTGTAAATGCTAATTGCATAAAACAAATAAAAATGATTTCATTATTCTATTTTAGAAAAAAAAATGTGGTGGATTACAACAAAAAAGTGTGAAATTATCTCATAAATAGTTGAGTCATGCTATGAGATCTAAAAATGTGATATATAAGATATTGGCAGCTCATTAAATGCAATTTAAATTTAAATACCTCGTATTAAAGGGATATAGGTATGTAATTAAAATAAATATATGAAATATTGAACACATGTATCATACATTAATCTAACGGATCTCAAATTTTTCTTGAAATAATAAAAGTACAGGAAATTTCTTTCTAAAGGTTGTAAACTATATGAAGTTTTAATTGAAAAGGTCGTATGCCTCTTAACAATTTTTTTGGAAAAGAAACCTAATCACATTATCTTTCGCAAATAAAAACGCAGCCTCACTCATTTCACATGACAATTTTAAAATTTTTTTTATAAAACAGTTCATTCAGTATAAACTTTTCAATAGGAGAGATTTTAAAAGTGATTATTTCAAATCAATAAGCTTCTAATTTAAACTTTTCCAGAAGAAAGTGTTACCCACACTGATAGAAAAAGACGACATAGCATTGATGACACCCTAACATTAATATAGTGACATTAATATAATGTAAAATGGCGTCCATGCGACGAAAACTAACATCAATGCAATGGCAAATGTCATTGGCGAATGTTGTCATAATTTCAGTGTCATTAATGCAATGACGACCGTAACATTAATGTGATGCTACAATAAATTTTATGTTTATTGCAACATAGGATTAAGAACAAAGACTAAATTTAGGTTTTGTGCTTGAGGAAATTTATTATAACAGTAATTCTGTTCAAATTTTGATAAATTGCTTAATTATTTTTATTTTTACTCTGTTTTTAAAAAATTATGAAAAGTACATCAAGATTACATATATATGATGATGCTTAACATCAATGGTGTGCAATTTTTTACCGAGTTAAAAAAGACTTATTTCAATAATATGGTAAAAAAAAAAACAAACAAAACCTGCACACGCTAGATAAAAGATCAACAAATGTGTATTTATTATAGCATTTCATTAATAAGTTATTATACGTAATTTGTATTCAATAGGATGACATACTGTCATGGATGCATTGACAGTGCATAATCATGTTTAAACATAAGGGAATGCAATTCAAGAAGTAAAAAGACGAACAGAATTACGAAATAACGTCTTTCAACATATCAACAAAGACAAAAGCAACAAAACATGTAAGTTTTCGCAAAGCGACACTTTTTTTCTCTAGAAAAATGTACAGCTAATGAAGGAGAATAGAGAGAGAACGTGTCAATATAGAGCGACAAAATAAGTGATGACACTTTGTCGTTAATTTGATTACATTTTGTGATCAAATTGATGTAAACATAAATTAGAATGAACTTAAAGAGGTAAATATGTGATCAAAAATTACTTTTAAAGAAAATTTTGTAACGGTATATTATTCAAATAATTCTGCAACAAGATTACAAATCTTTATAAGGATACTTTTTACAGATTTAAAATTTTATTGGAAATGTACTAGAAATTACATTTATTGTACTAAAAACTTTTTATACCATCACCCTTAGGGATGAGGGTATATATCATTTGATACGAAAAAAAGTGTAACGCATTAAAGGAGACGAGTTAGACCCCAAGTATCTTAAGACCAAATTCGTTTCGGGACTTTTTAATACGATTGAGCTATGTCCGTCTGTCTGGCTGGCTGGCTGGTGGGCTGGTCAGCAGTATAACTCGAGTAATCCTAAACGGATCGGTATGAAAATTTACCACCCCTTCTGGTACCTCCCATACAAAATTACCTATTTTTGGAAAATTAATATTTCTTCCATAACTTCCAAACGGACAACTCGAGGATGTTTGAATTTGGTCAGTTTATTTATCTTGCAAAAGTAGACAAACCCTAAGAAAACCGAAACCTTTGTCCCACCCATTCTGGTACCTCCCATACAAATGACCGAATTGACCCTCATACTTTTACATACATATCTTTTTTGTTAGTAAACTGAATTCACTCAAATTTTGCGTTTAATGTTCGCTTATGAAAAGTTGAATTAGGAATGAATATGGACTATATCGGTTCACGCCTTCTGGTACCTCCCATACAAAATTACCTATTTTTGGAAAATTAATATTTCTCCCATAACTTTCCAACGGACACTTGGGGGGTAATGAATATTTGTCGATAAATTTATGTTGTGATAGGAGGCGAAACCTCAGAGAGCCTAACTATTTGAAACACCCCTTCTGGTACCTCCCATACAAATGACCAAACCCACCCCATAGTCTCACATACATATCTTTTTTGTAAGTAAAGTGAATTCACTCAAATTTTGCGTATGATATTCGCTTGTGAAAATTAGACTCAGGAATGAACATGGACTATATCGGTCCACGCCTTCTGGTACCTCCCATATAAAATTACCTATTTTTGGAAAATTAATATTTCTCCCATAACTTCCAAACGGACACATGGGGGGTAATGAAAATTGATCGGTAAATTTATCTTCTGATAGAAGGCAAAACCTCAGAAAACCAAACTATTTGACACACCTCTGTTGATACCTCCCATACAAATGACCGAACCCACCCCCATAGTCGCACATACATATCTTTTTTGTAAGTACACTGAATTCAGTAAAATTTTGCGTAAGGTGTACGGTTATGAAGATTTTAATCAGAAATGAATATGGACTATATCGGATCACCCTTCTGGTACCTCCCATACAAAATGAGTTTGTTTGGAAAATTTATATTTCTCCCATAACTTCTAAACCGGCATAATCAAATTTGGTCAGTTAATTTATCTTGTAATAGGAGGCAAAGCCTCAGCAACCCTAACTATTTGGCACACCCCTTCTGGTACGTCACATATAAATATATGGAATATTTCCCCTTAACATACGTATCATTTTTGTATGTACACTAAATTCAGACAAATTTTGCCAAGGTAAGCGATCATTGAACGTTGACTTACGAAAAAAATAAGACACGTTGTGCTGCCCCTAATTGTTCCTTCTGTACAAATAGGTCAAATTTTGTATGTTTTTGATCTACATGCAGACAGAAAATAATACATAAGTAATTTTATTTTAAAAATCTATAAATTTCAATTACTCAAGACTTAAACAATACCTTATATTTCTGTACTGGTTTTTATTACAAACAATATTTTTTTTATCAAAAAACACTTTTTGTATTTTAAATATACATACTTTTATTGAACCAAAAAGTACTTTAATTGTATCAAAAATTACTTCTATTGTACCAACAAATACTATTTTTGTACCAAAATGTACTTTATATACATATACCAAAATTAACTTTTTTTTTAAAAAAAAAAAATTTTTATGTTAACAAAAAAAAATTTTACTGCAACAAAAATACTTTTATTGTACCAAAAAATTATCAATTTTAAAGTGCAAAAAGTACTTGTTTGATACCTAAAGTTACATTTATTGTACTAAAAATTCTTTCATTATATCAAAAAGTAAAATAAAGTAATTTAAATGTACCAAAAATACTTTTATTTGAATAAAAAGTACTATTATCTTCAAAAAAAATTGTAATTTACCTCAAAGTACTTTTTTGTATCACAATAGTACTTTTATTGCAGCAAAAAGTACATTTATTTAACTAAAAAAAACTTCAAATATACCAAAAAGTACTTTTATTGTATTAAAAAGTAATTGTACTATTTTCAGATGTTTCTTGTACAAGCAAGTACTTTTATTGTATCAAATAGTATTTTTGTTGTACCAAAAACCAATTTTTTAGCAAAACCACTTTTATTGTACCAAAAAGTAATGTTATTGTATAAAAACGGAATTGTATTGAATTGTATTTCTGTGGAAATACCCATGTACTAAATAGTACTTTTAGTACTTTTTTACTATAATTGCACTTAAAAGTACCAAATTGTAATTAGTATTAGTGAACCATAAAGTACTTTATTGTAACACAAGGCTCTTTTTTCGTACCAGTAAGTATTAATAATATTTCAAAAAGTACTTTTCGTTTACCCATAAAGTACTTTTTAAAGTCAATCGGCATGCCTAGTAAAAGCTTCTTAAACAGTGACGTTCGCATTCGTCAATAAAAAAAGTAGGTGCCGTTAGTTGTGAATCTAAAAATAGAAAGCGTAATAATTCACAACAACGCGAGAAGCTATCCCATACCTTATTCATGGGGTGTAAAGGGAAATTAAGTTATAAGTATCAGAAAATACTTGTATTGTACGAAAAAGTATATTTTTTATACCCTAAAGTACATTTTATGTACCAGCAAGTACTATTCTTGCAAAAAAGTACTTATAGAAGTACTTTATTGTATCAAAAAATACTTTTATTGTACCAAAAAGTACTTCTATTCCATAACAAACTAATTTTATTGTACTAAAAAGAACTTTGATTATAACAAAAAGTACTTTTATCGCACCAGCAAGTCCTATTACTGGAACAAAAAGTACTTTTTTAATACTTTTATTGTACCAAAAAGTACTTTTAATGTATCAAATCGTACCTTTTTTGTTATAAAAAGTACTTTGATTGTACCAAAAACTAGTGCCAGCAAGTTGCATTATTGTACCCAAAAGTACATTAATTATACCAAAGAAAACTTTAATTATAACAAGAAATACTTTTATTCTACCAAAAAGTAAAATTTTTATTGGTCAAAAAAGCCGGCTGAAGTGCAGAATATGGAGCGGGAGCCCGATTGAAAAAAAATATGCCATTGTATTCGTCTTGGTCCCCAAACTTCGGAATGATAGGTCAAAGTTGGCGCTCAGGCCCATGGGTCCCGGGGGGTCAAAAAAAGGGGCCGCCTTTGTTTCTGTGATGATCCCCCAAATGAAAGATGTTTTCAAGACGAATTTAACGGTGTTATTTTGAAGTTCTAACGTGTCTCCTGGACAGAGTTAAAGCCATCTAAATTTCCGGGATATACCAAAAAAAAAATCATTTTGACTGCGACTGCAACTTTTCCTCTTATATTCTTTTTTTTTTTAATTTTTTTCAAATTTCTTTTTTAACATTTTATTCAAATTTTATTGAAGTTCCCTATTTTTTTCAAATATTTCTTGTAGCACTTTTTCTTGATTTTTTTTAAATATTTCTTGAAATTTTCCACTTTTTTCCTTCATTTTTGAAAATTTTTCTCAATTTTATTTTTTTAATTAAAAAAAAATTAATTTTGTCACATTTTTAATGACATTTCATTTTTCTAATTTTTTTTATAATTTTTCAATTGATTTTCTTAAATTTTTCTAATTTTCCATGATTATTTCCCTTTTTTTTAACTTTTTAATTTTTTTTCTGAAAAAAAATTGTGCAATTTTTCGTTTTCCATTTTTTTTAATTTTCAATTTATTTCCTTAAATTTTTCTAATTTTTTCTATGACTTTGGGGGGAGTGGCATATTTTTTGTTTTTTTGGGCGCCCCGTATTCTGCACTTTTTCCAAAAAATTTCCCGGGACATACCAAAAAAAAAATAATCGCACAATTTTAAAAAAAAAATTTATTTACAAAAGAAATATTAATTAAAAGGGATTTATCAACAAAATAAAATAACAATTTACCAAAAAACATTTTTCTAATATTTTTTAAAATTTTTATCCAACTTTTCCACTTATATTCTTTTTTTAAAATTTTTTTCAAATTTCTTTTTTAACATTTTCTTTAAATTTTATGGAATTTGCCAATTTTTTCCTGAATTTTTCAGGGGGGTCATGATTTTTAAATGTTTATTTTTTTTTTGTTTTTCAAATATCTCTTTTCAAATATTTCTATTAGCACTTTTTCTTGATTTTTTTTTAAATATTTTTTAAAATTTTCCACTTTTTTTCTTCATTTTTGAAAATTTTTCTCAATTTTATTTTTTTAATTAAAAAAAAATAAAAAATTTAAAAAAAAAAATTAATTTTGTCACATTATAAATGACATATCATTTTTCTAATTTTTTTTTTAATTATGATATTGTCATAGTTTCGTTTTAGATCAGATAAATAATTGCCAATAGGTTTTTATTCAAGAGTTTGTGAAATGTATTATGTTGACAGCAGGTTAGGCGTATGACGTCATTTCGACATTAATCACAATGTCTCGTCAGCGCCCTTTGCTGTGCCTTCTCCTCTATCATTACAAACCTTAAGGGAAGAAAGCATCTGAAAGCTAATGATAACTTTTCCCAACGGTGCGAAGAAAGCATCCTCGAAGCGCACAACATGCCAACATAATACACACACAAGCACTTTCCTACGCATATGTCCATCGGACACAATTGCACAGGAATTTTGTTTTTTATTTTTCAATTGATTTCCTTAAATTTTTCTAATTTTCCATGATTATTTCCCATTTTTTAAAAAATTTTATTTTTATTTCAGAAAAAATGTAAAAAAAAATTCGCGAGGTTTTTCGTTTTCCTTTTTTTTAATTTTTCAATTTATTTCCTTAAATTTTCCTAATTTTTTTTATGATTTTTTCAAATTTTTTTTAATTTTTTTTCTTATTTATCCCGGAAATTTAAATGGCCTAACTCGGTCCAGGAGACCCGTAGGAACTTAAAACCGTTGGATTCGTCTCGAAAATATCTTTCATTTGAGTACCAACACATGGGGGGTTATCATAGAACTCAAGGGGCCCCCGGGCCCCACGGTACTTAGCGCCAACTTTGACTTTGATTTTCGAGTTTTAGGGCGTATTTGGGGGGGAGTGGCATATTTTTCTTTCTTTGGGCTCCCGCCCCATTTTCTGCACTTTTGCCAAAAAGTCTACTGCCCTATTGTTACTGCCTTTTATTGTGCGCAAAAGTTCTTTCAATATACCAGAAAGTAATATTATTGCACCAAAAAGTACTTTTGAAGTGCCACAAAGTACTTTTAACTAAAAAGTAAGAACTGCAATTAATTTTTCTTTACTTTTTGATATTTTTTAATTTCTTGTTTGTAAATTTTGAGTTAAAACAAAACAGCTGATATCGAATACTTAAAAGTTCTCATCTTTATATCGCTTCTGTTTAACAAAAATACTAGTAGAATGGCTATAAAACCATATCGATTAACTCCAATTCTTCATTTTTTTAATGTTAATTCTGAAATCTGCCAGACTGCACATTTTTCCTATTAAAAAAAAATTTCCAATAATACAAATTTACACTTCTGAACATTTCTGACATCGTTAAGTTTTTTACATTATTTATTCAATTTTATAATTCAACAGAAGTTTAAAAACACAATATCAGCTTTATATTTTATGGTGTTAATCAATTTGGCAAGTGAAAATTCAAGTTAACATTACAATTGATTTAAAAACAACCAGTTCTAGAATGTGGCGTTTCATTAACACAATGGTGTTAAATATGGACCTTTATAGGAGAAAGTTTTAAATCAAAAAATATATCTGTACCGTTATGAAAAAAGTTGATATGTCGATTTTTTGAAAAACAGGTTTTTACTTGAGCATTGTCTGAAAATTTTTCATAAAATGTCTAACAGCGGTGGTAACTTACAATTTTTGTCTTGCAACTTTGTAAGAAAAAAGCATTGTCAATATATTGTAAGACATACAAAAATTACACAAGGGAACAAAATTGAACTTTTTGAGTGTTGTTTGGAATTTTATAGCTGTTTTTTACTAATTTGAGGTCGCTGATTTTAAATCTAATCTCCATTTTTCTCCATCAGCTCGAATTTTTAAGTTACAGGTACTAATCTTATTTTCGCCTATTTTCCAAAAAATTATAGTTCAAAAAATCATAATTTTTTTTTCCATAACCCGGATTTAAAAATTTTGTTTTTATTTTTAAAGATATCGTTCTTACCTTCGAAAAAATCAAATTTTTTAATATCACAAAGAAAATGACTGAGTAAAGGCTCTTTTATTCAAAAAAAATAAAAAAAACTACCAAAAAAATTACACATTTTTATTTTCTTCACGCTGAAAGTTAATCCGTTGGGGGCAAATTGTTCTTTTTATTAGCTTTATTGAATACCATATTAAAGTAGCTTTCTAAAACATGTATGTACATAATAATCGATTGAAAATTGAATGAGTTATGCTAAGTTGGGTGATAACAGATTTTTCGAATTTTTTTGTTTCTACCCAAAAAAAATTTAAATTTTGTATTTTTAAAAATAATGACAAATTTGCAAATTAATTTATAGTTTAATTTATAGTTTTTTTTTTCATTACAATATTAATTAACTGACCAAATTTAATTAATCGGCAGGTTTCAATTTGGAAGTTAAGGGAGAAATATTAATTTTCCAAAAATAGGTAATTTTGTATGGGAGGTACCAGAAGGGGTGATCCGATATAGTGCAAATTCATTCCTGATTCATATTTTCATAACCGTAAAACTTACGCATAGTTTGACTGAATTCAGTGTACTTACAAAAAAGATATGTATGTAAGACTATTGGGGTGAGTTCGGTCATTTGTATGGGAAGGGGTATGGCAACGGTTTCGGTTTTTTTAGGGATTGTCTACTTTTGCAAGATAAATAAACTGACCAAATTTAAATATCCTCCGGTAGTCTGTTTGACAGCTATCGAAGATATATTAATTATCCAAAAATAGGTAATTTTGTATGGGAGGTACCTGAAGGGGTGGGGCTATTCCGCCCATTTACAATCCCATAAGTTCGTTTCGAAAAATATTAATACTGATAAATTTTCATAACGATCCGTTAAGGTTTGCTCGAGTTACACTTTCACAAACATATTAATAAATGTTATTTTTGTATGGAAATCGCGATTTTTTAAATTTAGTTATCTCAGTAAATTGTTGACAAAATCAAAAGTTGTGCACAGATTTCAATGAAATAAAGCTCATTTGATTCAAACTATATTAAACTAAATGTTTTAAGACCAACACTGTGATTTTTGTTGCATTATTTTTTTTATGAATTTTTAAAGAACAAATTTTTTTTTTTTTTAACTACAACGATATATCTGAAACTACTAGGCCAAATTAAAAACAATGTAGGCACGGGTTAAAGATAATTTTGTTGACGAGTTTAGGTTTTTTTTTTGATTGAATATGGTTACCCGTTTTCAAGTTATTTAAATATTTTTAGTGGAAGTACCTTAGTTTTGGACATAACGGTATAAAAACCAAGTGCAGATTTGGATTCAGCGTCCCAAATTACCTTTAAAACAATATTCAGTTCTAAAACAACAAATACCTTGTTCCCTTGTGTTATAGATGCATTTATTGTCTGACAGTTGTCTGGAAATGAAATTGTAAAGTTTCTTTACACCGTCTGAACTGACAGTTAAACTTTCGCAAACAATTTCTCTTTTTCGGTACATTGCGAAATCTGACAACATAGCTTTAAAATTACTAAATAACAAGCTGATATGCCCATAAGTCTTTATGAGGTTTAAAACTTTGAGTCGGCTTTTTGTAAAGTTATAAAAATTAGACATATCACCTTTTGCAATAATAGTATCGATATGTATGTTCCTGCAAATTTATAATAAGACATCAATTGTACAAAAATACATGTAGAAGTTAATTCTATAATTATTTGCAAATCCCTTTTCTTAAATTTGATATAAAAATAATAACACTATAAAACTATATAATACGAGTATATATAAATTCGTAAGCCGAATTTGATGTATCATTTGATACACTTAACGTAAATTTAATAATAATAATAAGTTTAAGTTTTTGTGCTTTGGTACACCTCTGGTGCTTTAACTTTTTAGCTTAAAATCATAGCCAAGCTTATACCTATCTATTAATTTCTTGTGCATGTTGCTATACTTACATTATCATTAATTGGACGTGCCATTGTGTAAGGTTATGGTTGCTCACGAGAGAGGTCGGTCGGTCTGTTTTTGCTTCCAATGAAATAAATTAACACAAACGTCTATTATAGAGTAAATTTCGTCACAAATACGGATATAATAAATGCAAGAGGAAACTATGACAGCAGTTAATACCTCTTTTCTCCTCTCGTAAATGTTATGGAATTATGTAATATTCTTTCAATAGATTAGCAGTGTTTAAGTTATTGGCTTCACTATGCAAAGATTTCTTTTGTGAAATTCATTTGGTTTATATGCAAATCTATGTATGTATTTGGTATACCACTTATTCTTGTTCCTTTTGTAGGTGTAATCTCTTGATTATTGACTTTTCTTTTTAGGTCTCAAGGCACAGAGTTCAATATTCTTTTTTTTTTGGAATTTCGGTTACTATCAATTGGTCACTTTCTATGTAGAACAGGAACTTAGTTTATGGTAACACTTAGATGAGAGAAACAAAAAATAGCTGTGATGTGTGCCAAAAACCAATATTTCACCGACTATTCTTTTCGTGGCAAAGTGAAAGAAAGTGTCGAATGTGTTATCCACACACAGAATACCCGCTATGACTGGCACTTGCTCACTGTTGTCTTGAAGTTGTCTGGCCCACAAATTGTTTGCTCTCACACAAAGCCCATATGGTTTTTTGCTCTTGTTGTTAGGTTAGACGACCACCTCCGCAATTCCCTTGTTTGCCTTAAGGCTAAGACAGAATGACGTCGCCAAGAAAAGTATAATTGTGGTACGGAAAAGAATTACAAATTCCTATGGAAATTACAGAGAGAGAGTGAGAGAGCGACACTCTGTGGTATTGATGATGCATATATTTCAACAGTTACATTGTTTTTGTACTTGCATCTGTAAAGAGCAGAGAATTTTCCGTAAAGTTGAGAGCTACGCGAAGAGGATGACAAGAACTTTTATTGTTTATGGGTGGCAGGTTGTTGCTGTCGTTGGTCGTTGGTGCTAGATGTCTGCTGAAATGGAAAGAAGAAAATACGGTACATAGAGAGAAGAGGGACAGCAGCAATTTGTGATGTGATGCTGTTGGTGTTGTATTATGATGATGTGGTGTCAAGGTTGGAAGTAATACTTTGTACATGCAATTTTAAATTTTTCAAGAAATGAAGAGAAAGCTACGAATTGATGAAAGTAATGCAATGTTAAAGTAAATGGTACAGATAAAAAGCTTAAATTACTTTGACCTAATAAAGTTCAAAAGGGAGAGATATTGATTTTTCTATTAGGGGTTTCTTTTAAAGGCCCGGAGACAGAAAATATGAATATGTATCCAACAAATTCTTCAAATTCAAAAATCAAGCTTAAATTACTTTGACCTAATAAAGTTCAAAAGGGAGAGATATTGATTTTTCTATTAGGGGTTTCTTTTAAAGGCCCGGAGACAGAAAATATGAATATGTATCCAACAAATTCTTCAAAAATTTTATTGAAGTGTTGATAAGTAGAAAAAAAATATGACAATAGTATTATTCAACCAACCACTTTTTCCAGTATACATCGGGGCTATATCTGATAAATATAATAGTTCAAATATAATTAATATTTAATATTCTAAAAAAAAATTATATTCCAAACCAAACAAAAACTCAAAATAAATAAAATCTGTGAATTATATATAATGTGCAGTAGGACCCAGTTTAGTAGGCATTTAAATTTAAGGCAGTTTCACAACTTTCTCTAATAGTTAATACAAAATCAGCACTGATCCTGGTCATCATATTATACCCAGCTACTTCCTCCAACTGTTACAACAACAACATCATATTATAAAATGGCAAGCTAAATATTAAGGCTACTTTTTCGAAGAGTTAAATGCATTGATTTTACATAAAGTAACACATAATTGGATAGAACTTGCCTCTAAATCGTACAATAATATTTTAAATAAATTTAAAACAGTCATATAATAAAACAGCGGGTAAGAAGTGTATGACCACTTTTTTAGAATGTTAAAAGCTTTAAATTTAATAAAATCAATATAGAATTAGATAGATTTTGTCTCAAAGTTAGACACAATTAATTTTTTATTGAATTTAAAATAATAATATATTTAGACGGCAAGCATAATTGATTCAACAAAAAGTGACTGAAGTGTTATTAAAAAAATATGCCATTCTCTTCGTCTTGGTCCCCAAACATCGGAATGGTAGGTCAAAGTTGGTACAGATAAAAAGCTTAAATTACTTTGACCTAATAAAGTTCAAAAGGGACAGATATTGATTTTTCTATTAGGGGTTTCTGTTAAAGGCCCGGAGACAGAAAATATGAATATGTATCCAACAAATTCTTCAAATTCAAAAATCAAGCTTAAATTACTTTGACCTAATAAAGTTCAAAAGGGAGAGATATTGATTTTTCTATTAGAGGTTTCTTTTAAAGGCCCGGAGACAGAAAATATAAATATGTATCCAACAAATTCTTCAAAAATTTTATTGAAGTGTTGATAAGTAAAAAAAAATATGACAATAGTATTATTCAACCAACCACTTTTTCCAGTATACATCGGGGCTATAAATAAATAAATATAATAGTTCAAATATAATTAATATTTAATATTCTAAAAAAAAATTATATTCCAAACAAAACAAAAACTCAAAATAAATAAAATCTGTGAATTATATATAATGTGCAGTAGGACCCAGTTTAGTAGGCATTTAAATTTAAGGCAGTTTCACAACTTTCTCTAATAGTTAATACAAAATCCGCACTGATCCTGGTCATCATATTAAACCCATCTACTTCCTCCAACTGTTATAACAACAACATCATATTATAAAATGGCAAGCTTAATATTAAGGCTACTTTTTCGAAGAGTTAAACGCATTGACTTTAAATAAAGTAATACATAGTTGGTTTGAACTTGCCTCTACATCGTGCACAATAATATTTTTAATAAATTTAAAACAGTCATATAATAAAACAGCGGGTAAGAAATGTATAAATACTTTTTTAGAATGTTAAAAGCTTCGTCTCAAAGTTGGACACAATTAATTTTTTATTGAATTTAAAATAAAAATATATTTAGACGGCAAGCACAATTGATTCAACAAAAAGTGGCTGAAGTGCTAGTAAAAAAAAATGTTCTTCGTCTTGGTAGTCAAACATCGGAATGGTAGGTCAAAGTTGGCGCTCGGGCCCATGGTGCTTTATCCCAATATAACAATTTAAACTCAAATTTACACAAAAAATCTTCCCGGGATACACAAAAAAAATTTCTTTTGAAAAAATCGCGCAATTTTCACTAAAATTTAAATAAAAATTCACGGGATGTACCAATTCCCGGTATTCCTATCCCGGGATATGAATTGTGAACAACGGCACTATATTTAGCCAATTAAAAACCAGTAAGAAAGTTTCAGTCGGGCAACCCGACAAACATATACCATCACCCTCAGTAAAACAAAAAATTTTCTGTTATATTGATATTATTACTCGATTTCTAAAGTGGGCGGAGTGGTACATTTGTATGGGAGGTACCAGAAGAAGCGTGTCTCGAAAACTGTATCCTGCTTGAACTTTACTAAATACAGAATTTGGGCACGATCGCGTCAGTTCTATTAATAATATTAATCGATTTCTAAAGTGGGCGGTACCAGATCAGTATGGGGCGTACCAGAAGGGGCATGGCTAAATTTCCAATTTTATTCTCAAAAACTGTATCCTGCTATAGATTTACCAAATATAGAATTAAGATACGATCGCGTTGGATTTATTGGTATTACTACTCCAAATCTAAAGTGGGCGGAAAAGTACATTTGTATGGGAGGTACCAGAAGGGGCGTGGCTAGACTTCCAATATTTTTTCCAAAACTTTATCCGAACTTTATCTCGATTGTGTCGAGTATATTGATATTATATTATAACTCCATCTCTAAAGTGGGCGGAGTGGTACATTTGTATGGGAGGTACCAGATGGGGTGTGTGTAGACTTCCAGATTTTTTCCCCAAAACTTTATCCTGCTTAAACTTTACTAAATACAGAATGTGGGCACGATCGCGTTAGTTCTATTAATAATATTAATCGGTTTCTAAAGTGGGCGGTACCAGATCAGCATGGGGCGTACCAGAAGGGGCGTGGATAAATTTCCAGTTTTATTCTAAAAAACTGTAGCCTGCTATAGATTTACCAAATAAAGAATTAGGGTACGATCGCCTTGGATTTATTGATATTACTACTCCATATCTAAAGTGGGCGGAAAAGTACATTTGTATGGGAGGTAACAGAAGGGGCGTGGCTAGACTTCCAATATTTTTTCCAAAACTTTATCCTGTTATAACTTAACAAAATGCATAATTTGGGCACGATCGTGTTGAGTGTATTGATATTTTAACTCCATCTCTAAAATAGGCGGAGTTGTACATTTGTATGGGAGGTACCAGAAGGGACGTGGCTAGACTTTAATTTTTTTCCAAAACTTTATCCTGTTATGGCATTACTAAATATAGAATTTGGGAATGATTGTGTTCGATGTGTTGATATTATTACTCGATTTCTAAAGTGGGCGGAATTGTACATTTGTATGGAAGGTACCAGAAGGGGCGTGGCCATGTAGGCTATTTTCAATACCGTAAGTAGTTTTGGGGAAATATTAACTCGTGCAAAATTTCAAAACATTTGGTTGCGTCTTTCGAAAGTTATCGTGCGAACCAGCCGGACAGCCACCAGACGGACAGACGGACATGGCTTAAAAAGTCATGAATCGAATTTGGTTCAAAGAAACCTAGGGTTTAATGTCACTCCTTCTATGTGTTACACTTTTGGGTCGTATCAAATGATATATACCCTCATTCCTAAGGGTGATGGTATAATAAATTACTGATATTTTTTTTCAATTCTTCTAATATTATTTAAATTTTTCTTAAATTTTTGTACTTTTTTTTAATTTTTTGAATTTGTCTATTTTTTCCCTGAATATATCCGGGGGGTCATGATTTTTAAAATTTTTATTTTTTTTTTAATTCTCTTTTTTCAAATACTTTTTCTTCAATTTTTTTTAAATATTTCTTGAAACTGCCTATTTTTTCCTTCATTTTTTAAATTTTTTCAACTTTTTCTCAATTTTACTTTTCCAAAGAGCAATTTGGGCTTTTTAATTTTTCTGTTCCTACTGGTCTCCTGGACCGAGTTAGAGCCATTTTAAATTCCGGGACATACCAAAAAATAATAATAATTGTTAAAGAAACTTTTATAAAACAAAATATAGTTTGAATAATATTTCCCAATAATATTATGTTGTTTTTACAAATTTTTTATATTTTTTTACCCCAAATTAAAAAAATGTGCTATTTTTTTATAAACATAATAATAATTTTTTTTTATATTATAGTTAAATAAAAAAATAAATATTTATTTGTATATAATTTTTATTATTTTTATGAAAAAAAAATATTTTTCAATATATAATAATAATAATTTTTTATGTATATAAAAAAACTGCCAATGTCTCATTGAAGGCAAATATTTCATGAATGTTTTCTCCAGTACAAAAATTATATTTCCATAATTAATTCATGCAAGAATTTTTATAATCCAAACACTGTGGTGCTAAGCCTAATAAATTAGTGCTAGAAACCAAATTGTTCTCCTAGATGATTTAACGCCATGTGGATAATTGGTAGACAAAAAGAAAAATCATCAATGATAACACTGATTACAGATTTTTTTCTAAATTTCAAAACTTCCTTACGACTTTTTTCAGACTACAAAAATCATTCTATTAAAATGTTAAATTAAACAAATTTTTTTTGAAAGCGTTCAACCAATTCTATAAAATTTATTAACCAAAAGAAGGTTCTTCTAAAATAATTGAAGTTCTTAAAAATTGTTTAACAAAATAAAATTACTATTTAAGTACCGAATCTTTCCAACATCAATAAACATCTCCCAAGAAATACAAAATACCTATATAGGCACAATTTTATACTTCCTTCTTATCAAGCCTACAGAAAATACATAGGCATTCCCATCCCTGGTCTACTAAGTAGTCGTACTATAATAGATATTTTTGAAACATTTCAAAAAAAAACCTATTAAGTAATAAACATACACTTTGAATGAATTCTATTTATTCTTTCAGAATTCTTCTGTTTCAATGTATTTTATGGTTATGGGTGGCATATGAAGTGTGTGGGATTTTTAAAATGAGCCGAATTTTTTAATTTATTATGTAAACAGACAAAATATTTAAAATAATGTTAATTTGAATGGATTGCTAATAAATCTTATATTTATATTTAATACAATTTTAGTTAACATATTAAAAAATAAGCGAAGATTTTTTATCCAGTGATAAAACAACCGAATTTGCAATATATTAGAGAAGTTTGCGTGTTTGTGGTAGATAAAGTGAAATTTCGATAAAAGAGTGATGACGTAGGATGGTTACCAAATAAAATTTACCAAAAACATACAATTCCTAAATAGAACTAAATATATTAAAATAACTAAAATAAAAATAAATAAAATTATAAAGAACTTAAAAAAACATATATTAAATTTGACAAAAATTCACAATAAAAAATATTAAATAATTACGAAATATATAAAAAAACTCACTAAAAATTTCAAAAATTTACTAAATATATTTAAATAACTAAAATAAAAATAAATAAAATTAAAAAAAAAAAACTAAAAAAATCACAAATTTAAAATAATATTACACAAAAAGATCGAAATAAACAAAAATGTTTTTATTTTTTATAAAATATTACTAACAATTCAAAACTATTATTAAAAGTTAAAATATATATTTACATATATTTATGAATAAATGAAACACATATATTAAATTAAAAAAAAGCTAGAAAAAATAAAAAATAATAGAAACTTAAACGTTTTAACATCAACAATTAAAAAATATTTCTAATAATAAAATTATTAAAAATTCACAAAAAAAATTACATTACATAAAATACAAGAAAAAAATATACTCAAAACTCGCAAACAATTACAAAAAATACATAAAAGGTTTATAATAAAAAAAGAATTAAAATATAGGAAATAATTTATTTTTCTTCAAAACATAATTTTTTTTAATACTTCATTGTTAAAACTTTTATTTAAAATGGCTGTTCAACGGAATATCGACAAAAAAAATATCTAAATTATTAATCAAATTTTCAAATCTAAAAAATTTATATTTAAAATAAAATAATTGCAGAAAATAAAAAATACATATCTGTTAAAATATATTAATATGAATAAAAATACATCACTACAATTACAAATATTAAAAATTAAACTATAATAAAATTTAAATTAACAAAAAAAAATCAAAAAGAAAATAACACTAAAAATTAAAAAAAACACTACGAAAATTAATAACACAAGGGAACAAAATTTAACTTTTTGAATTCTATAGCAGTTTTTTACTAATTTGAGGTCGCTGATTTTATATCTTATCTCCATTTTTCTCCATCAGCTCGAATTTTTAAGTTACAGGTACTAATCCTATTTTCGCCTTTTTTCCAAAAAATAATAGTTCATAATTTTTTTTCTCATAAGCCGGATTTTAAAATTTTCAAAACAAATTTTTAAATACCACAAAAAAAAATGACTGAGTATCGTCTGTTTTATTAAAAAAAAAAACAAAAAAAATTACACTTTGTAATTTTCTTTACGCTGAAAGTTAAGGGTTGGGGGCCAAATTGTTCTTTTTATTAGCTTTATTGAATATCATATTAAAGTAGCTTTCTAAAACATGTATGTACATAATAATCGATCGAAAATTGAATGAGTTATGCTAAGTTCGGTGATAACAGATTTTTCGAATATTTTTGTTTCTAACCAAAAAAAATAAAATTTTGTATTTTTAAAAATCATGACAAATTTGCAAATTTATTTATAGTTTAATTTATAGTTTTGCCTCCTATTACAATATTAATTAACTGACCAAATTTAATTAATCGGCAGGTGTCAATTTAGAAGTTAAGGGAGAAATATTAATTTTCTAAAAATAGTTCATTTTGTATGGGAGGTACCAGAAGGGGTGATCCGATATAGTGCAAATTCATTCCTGATTCATATTTTCATAACCGTAAAACTTACGCATGGTTTGACTGAATTCAGTGTACTTACAAAAAAGATATGTATGTAAGACTTTTGGGGTGAGTTCGGTCATTTGTATGGGAGGTACCAGAAGGGGTATGGCAACGGTTTCGGTTTTTTTAGGGTTTGTCTACTATTTTAAGATAAATAATCTGACCAAATTTAAATATCCTCCGATAGTCTGTTTGGCAGCTATCGAAGATATATTTATTATCCAAAAATAGGTAATTTTGTATGGGAGGTACCAGAAGGGGTGGGGCTATTCCGCCCATTTACAATCCCATAAGTTCGTTTAATAATACTGATAAATTTTCATAACGATCCGTTAAGGTTTGCTCGAGTTACACTTTTACAAACCTATTAATAAATGTTATTTCTGTATGAAAATCGCGATTTTTGTAAATTTAGTTATCTCAGTAAATTGTTGACAAAATCAAAAGTTGTGCACAGATTTTTTTTATGAATTTTTAAAAAAACAATTTTTTTTTTTTTTTAAACTACAACGATATCTCTGAAACAACTAGGCCAAATTAAAAACAATGTAGGCACGGATAAAATATAATTTTGTTGACGAGTTTAAGTTTTTTTTTTAATTGAACATGGTGAACCGTTTTCAAGTTATTTAAATATTAAATTTACGTTAAGTGTATCAAATGATACATCAAATTCGGTTATTTAAATATTTGTAGTGAAAGTGCCTTAATTTTGGACATAACGGTATATCGCGAAAAGTCGAGCTGATACAAAAAAACCAAGTGCAGATTTGGATTCAGCGTACCAAATTACCTTTAAAACAATATTCAGTTCTTAACAACAAATACCTTGTTCCAATAGCGTTGCAGAGCTAAAACCGACAGTAATAGCGGCTTGGAAAGTTCAACCCCGAAAAGCCTGATAAATAGTATGACCGAAAGGCATTTTTGAATTTATTCAATATAAGAGAGGTCATACACATTATTACAAAGTGTTTTTTATTTAAAATTTTATTTTTGTTTTAATAAAAAAGTTTTATTTCGTAATTAAAAACCACTGCGTTTAATGCCATGATCACCCCAAAACGTAAAAAAATGCAAAAAAAAAACATGAACTTAACTAAATATAATTTTGTTGTTGTTGGATGTAAAAGTGTAGTTTTTGATTTTCTTTCATTCCTCATATTCGGTTTTTGGATTATGACATTTTAAGTACATCTGCATCGAAATACAGTGGAGCATATAATTTCCTGCTCTCCAGTGTATTGGACTCCCTATGGGCCCGACGACATTATTAACCTTACTTTTCGTAATTTGAAAATATTTTGAAGAGGTTGAAATTTTTATCCCCGAAGTCTATGTTCTTTAAGACTAAATATTTCCCTTATGTTTGTTAATTTACACGTTATGGTCACCAAGCTTAAGAGAATGACAAAATTTGTACTCCCAAGTGCAGCTTGTGTGATAAAGATTATATTTCGCAAAAATTACTTAACAAATATTATGTATTTGGCAACACTACTATAGTGAGAGCAAAACTCACAGTAAATAGTATCCTCTTAATTGTCATCCCCCCTCTTCGGCATTCTCGATTTGTTTTGCAAAATGTTTATTAGATAATAAACATATTTTTTTTATCAACAATCGTCTCGCTTTTTAAACATAACACAACAACAACAATAAGAACATATTGCTATTTTACGTCAGAATTTATAAATAAATTCCTGATGTCGTACAGATGATGTTTGGTTCAAATAATTTACCACATTGTGATTACTTACCCTCAGACTTTTGCTGGCCAATGCAAAATAATCCTACGGAACCGGCTTTTTGCGAAGTAATACTTGTTATTGCAACGGCGCTATTGTTTGTTAGTTGAAATAATTATGTATATGAATCATTAAATAAACAATATTTTTATACAGATTGAAAAAATATATTTATCAATGAAATCGGACAAATCAATCATAACTGGAATGTCGCATGTCACTGCAAAAAATTATGACAACAACAATCCGACAGATATAAAAAAAACTGTAAATTTTTTTGGCTGCTGTGTTTTTGGTTGACAGTTTTTGACTTAAAAATAATTTTCTATTTGAGATGTAGAGGGCGTTGTAGTAATTTATATGCTACGTGGTTTATGTCCAAACTAGAGAATGTTACCAATTTTGTTTATTTATGAAAGCTGAATTATTCTTAATGCATTATTTAAGTCATGCTCACATGGAGTGCTGCCAATGGAATTCGGGTGCAATTTAAATTTTATGTTGCGAAATAAATAATATATGAATTTTGAATAATAATAGATAAATGACAATTTCGCTTTTTTTCGTAAATATGATTAAAAATATATATTCCAACTACCCATAAAGCGGGTATTACACAGGCACACATGTGTGATGTTAGACATGTGTGATGTCATAACAAAAAACACAGTCTAATAGCATCTACGTAGTACGTGCCACACATGTATGATGGTTTTAAAAAAAATTTTGATTTTCTGCTGTCTGTCGCGTTTCTGTCATTCTTCATCAGTTTGCTTTGTGATGATGATGAGAAAGCGGGAAATTACGGAAAGTATTTGGCCAAAACAATATTTAAAAATGTCAATTTATAGTTAATTAATCATTTTTAGAAATAAATGTGACAGAAACCATAATACAAAATATTTTTTCAAATATTAAAAATGTTAGATTATTAAAAAAAAATTTTTATTAACATTATCGAAAAAAATAAGAAAAAGGCTAGAAAACATCTTATTTTAGAACCATTTGTACATTCGCAGAAAAAATAGATATGCAGTCGAACTTCTCTATAACAGATTCACTGGGGCTCGCCAATTTCTACTATAGAGAAAATTCGTTATACAGAATCTACTGATTATTTGGTTATATATGTAAATACTAGCTTTTTATTTCATGTAGATGTCATTGGAAACATACAAATTTATATAAACATTGAAACTTATTTAATCGAAAAAATCTGCACATCTACTAAGAAAGGGACAAACAATATCCGGAATACTATTTCTTGATTTTATAAATGTCCTTTGTGTGTACAGAATTTCATTGAAAATTTGCTACTGCTTAACAAAATTCGCTATAGAGAGGTTTTTTCGGTTTTTTACATAAAACACCAGCTGAATTGTTAAAACGCTTCGTTATAGAGAAAACTACGTTATAGAGAAATTCGTTATAGAAAGGTAAAACAATTTTGTGTTTTAAAAAAAATCGTTATAGAGAGAAATTCGCTATAGAGAATTTGGTTATAGAGAAGTTTGACTGTAAATATGACAATTAAATTATTGGTATACATAATATAAGAAATAGGAGCTATGACATCAAAGGTC
This sequence comes from Muscina levida, assembly GCA_964034835.1. Classification (NCBI taxonomy): domain Eukaryota; kingdom Metazoa; phylum Arthropoda; class Insecta; order Diptera; family Muscidae; genus Muscina; species Muscina levida. Next base: position 121,703,999 of record OZ035883.1, on the reverse strand, counting down.
TTACGAGTAAAAAATCTAAAAAATACTTTCATTTATGATATCTTTCGATAACGTTGATAAAAGTATATAAATTCTTTTTTTTTAAAATCAAATTTTTAAAGAATAGATATTTAAAAAAAAATAAAAAAAAGATTTTAAGATAAAAATTTTGAAAATGGTTAAAATATCACTAATATTTACAACGTTAAAAAATACTGAAAATCTCGTGGCTCGAGGTCGTAAATAAATATATCAGGATGTTATTTGATTTTATATTATAATATAAAAAGTATTGAATTTTTTAAAAGTACCAAATTATTAAAAATATTGAAAATACACAAAATATTGCAAATACGCCTTTAAAATTCTTGTCTGTAAGAAATAGAAAATTTTTAGAATATTAATACAAAAACTAACATATTTCCAAGAAAAGTAATTATTAAGATTTGATGTGATTTTAAAATAAATTTTATCTGAATTCGTCATTGCATTGAAATTATCGTTGAATACAAAAAAGTTCTCAATTTAGACCGGACTATTAAAAAAAAGGTTGCATAGATACTTATTGAATTAAAAAAAACAGTAGATAGTTTGAAAAAAAAACGCATATTTTCGCATTATTCTACATTTTTGAAAGATGCGGTCAATATGCTAAAAAAAATTTCATGTATTTTTTTGTTGGAAAGATATTACATTATTATCGCATCCACGAAAGATGCGCAAAAATGCACAGAGTTGTACTCTAAAAAAGATGAATTACCGCAAATTTTTTCAATAATGTTGATCCGGAAACCACATATTTGTTGTTTGTTTACATTTATTGGAAAAATGCCAAACAACATGGATGGACAAAGAAATTTTAATTTTCCCCAAAATATTAATATGTAAATGATTGTTTCAATTAGTTAAAACTATTCGCGCTTTGTAGAATACTGCCTCCGAAGGAATGTTATTAGATTTGTAGCAGGAAAATGTTGCAGGTTTACAAGGCGAATGGAAAAATGTGTGAGCTAGACAACAGCTGACAATATGCGAAACTGCAGTGTAATAGCCTTTTTACACCAAAAAAGCATTCAGAATTTTGAGCCGAAGATGCGGAATGCTAAAAAGTGGTTTGGTACTGCAGTTTCGCATATTGTCAGCTGTTGTATAGCTCACACATTTTTCCATTTGCCTTGTAAAACTGCCATATTTTCCTGCCACAAACCTATTAACATTGTTACGGAGGCAGTATTCCACGAAGCGCGAATAGTTTTAACTAATTGGAATAACCATTTATAAATATTTTGGCAAAAATCTAAATTTTTTGTCCGTCCATGTTGTTTGGCATTTTTTTCGATAAATGTAAACAAACAACGAAAATGGTGGTTGCCGGATCAACATTACTGAGAAAAATCGCTTAAATTCCCAGTTTCAGAGTAGAACTCAGTGTATTTTTCCGCATCTTTCATGGATGCGAAAATATGTTAACATCTTTCCAACAACAAAATACATGTAAAATTTTTAGCATTTTGGCCGCATCCATCAAAGATACAGATTAACGCGGAAATCTGTTAAATGCGTTCCGGTGTAATAGCCTTTTTAGGAATGTTGATCCGGCAACCACCATTTTCGTCGTTTGTTTACATTTATCGGAAAAAATGCCAAACAACATGGACGGACAAAAAATTTAGATTTTTGCCAAAATATTTATAAATGGTTATTCCAATTAGTTAAAACTATTCGCACTTCGTGGAATACAGCCTCCGTAACAATGTTAATAGGTTTGTGGCAGGAAAATATTGCAGTTTTACAAGGTGAATGGGAAAATGTGTGAGCAAGACAACAGCTGACAATATGCGAAACTGCAGTGTAAAACCACTTTTTAGCATTTCGCATATTCAGCTCAAAATGCGAAATGCTTTTTTGGTGTAAAAAAGCTATAAAAACAAAATCGTTAAATTTGTAAAATTAAAAAAAACATTTTTTTTCAGATATGACCCATAAAAATAGTGATTTTAATATCGGGTAAAAATTTTAGTTTTATTCTTTTTTAGAAAAGTTTTTTATAGAAGTTTTTTTTTTTAAATTATAATAATTTGTGTATAAATGTTATCACAAAAATTTTTATTTTGAAAAAAATAAATATATTTTATCCAATTTTTTTATATATATAAGAACTTATTAAATTAAAAAAAAATGGATATCAGAAAAATAAAATTAGTTGAAAGAATATCTTTCATTTATACTTTCATTTATTTTTATTCAAATTTTATATTTTTCAATAACGTTGATAAAAGTATATAAAGTAAACTTTTTTTAAAGAATTAAAATAATATTTATTTTGAAGTGAAATTAAATTTTTAAAATAATAAAAATATTGAAAATGAAAAAAATATCTATTATATTTAAAACGTTAAAAGATAATGAAAATCTCGTGATAATAAAATCTAAAAAATATTACAAATATTAAAAATATACAAATTTTTAGATAATAAGCAAAAAATAATACATATTTCCAAGAAAATTTATTATTAAGATTTACAGCCATGTTTTGGAAAACAGAGCAAAATCGGTAAAAAGGTAATACTTTTTAATACATTTTCACCAATATTGCTCTGTTTTCAAACCGAATTGTTTTCCAGAACATGGCAGTTAATGTGATTTTAAAATAAATTTTATCTGAATTCGTCATTGCATTGAAAATACCTTTGAATACAAAAAAGTTCTCAATTTAGAACCAACAATTAAAAAAGTAGGCTTTATAGAAACTTATTGAATTAAAAAAAACAGTAAAAAAAAGACAAATTTAAAGAAAAAATCTTTAAATTTGTTTAATTAAAAAAAAACGCATATTTTTTCTGATCTAAACTTGTTATTTTTATGTTAAAAACATTATTATTTAATAATTTGATTGTGCTTTATACGTTAAAAATATTGCCAAGTTAGATCCGCGTTTTAAATAAAAACACACTGAGTAGAAACTTATTAAATTAAAAAAAATTATTGATTATATCAGAAAAAAACTTTAAAATATATTTTGTAATACTTTTGAATAAAATTATTTGATAAATATTCGCTCGAAAGGACCTTTAAAAACAATATTATTTTAAATTTGTCACTTTAAAAATATTTTTTTTAACAAAAAATTTAGTTTTATTCTTTTTTAAATAAGAGTTTAGTTGTTTTTAGCAGATTTAAAAAAATATTTATTTATGAATAAATGTAACAAAAAAATGGTTTATCCACATTTAACATTTACTCATAGTGCTTTTCGAATCATTTAAAAAAGGAGCAATTTTTTAATGCAAAGTAGTTTATTAAATATATTACTTGAAACATATGTTTTTATTTTTGGTTTAAAATTTCAATTTTATACTTTTTTTCAAAACATTTTACAATGGTATTTCTCACAATTTTTTTTAAAAAATATCTCGCTTTTTTTTTATTTTTTTTTTTAACATAGTCCGTTTATTCAATAACGAATTGCTGATATGTCGACAACCGTTTACACGTAAAAAACTTCTGCATCCTTAAATTAAAATTGATTTTAATTGAAACACAAGCAAGTGTAAAAATGCGAGCCGCCTATTTAAAACCAACTGACATTATTTTTTTTCCACCACTGCCTATGTCATCAGCGGCAATCGTTTTGCAATGATGGCTCCAGCGACATTAGCGTCAAATTTAACAAAGTCAAGTAACACCAGTAAAGTGTAAATTATCAATGTTTGCTAATTCGATTTTGAACCAAATTCAGATCTACTACAGGCTTTTAAATAACGAAATGCTGATATGTCGACAACTGTTTACATATAAAATTCTCTTGCAGGTGAATAAAGACAGATTTGTGTGTGCGTGTGAACACCTTTTAAAAACATATGTGAGTAGCCCCAAAAATTAAACACTACACTTCTCATACAATCCTGCTACACTTTTGCCTTTAACATACAACACTGTAGTGAGGTGAAACTCGTGCAAAGTGGTGGTGAAACTGTCTACTGTACATTTTGACATTACTATTTCTTTTCTGTTTTGACTTTTGAGGAAACCAGTCATGGCGTAAGTGGATTTCTCTATTAAATTTATAATAAATCTTAAAATATTTTAAACATCTGTGAAAAAATTGTAAATTCCTTATTGCCATTTGAAAGTTTATTAAATATTCTACTGAATTTTCGTTATATTTTATGTAACGATGCAATTATAAACCAGCTTTTTGGAACTGTTAATATTCATCTAAGTTTGGAAATGATTGCTAAAGTAATCTGTTGGAATCGTGTAATATCTACAATTATTTAACTGCATTTTGGTTATTAATTAAAACATAATTCTGAACAACGTATTATAATATATAACAAACTGCTTGCAATTCTTTTTGTGTTACAAATGAAACTAAACCACGTGCTTTTTACACCTCTTTTCTTTATTACAGTTCAAAAGTATCCCGTGATACCTTCAATGAGAGCGTCAACGCCCTCTTGGACTTCTCCAAGAACAAGAAGAAGCGCGCCTTCTTGGAAACCGTGGAATTACAAATCGGTTTGAAGAACTACGATCCCCAAAAGGACAAGCGTTTCTCCGGCACTGTCAAGTATGTTGAATTCCAACCTGTGTGAAACCATTCCACGCTGGCAATTGTTAAAAGTATTCGCTCGATTCTGTGGTGGACTGACTTTAGGCATTGTCTGTGTGTGTTTGGTTTACACAGGAAGTCAAGCATGGCCGCTTGGCGGACCTGCACTCAGGGTCTTAAAATCAAATTGAGCAGGCTGAAGCGGCTTTATAGCCGTGGATGCCGGCCCTCTTCTAATAGTTATAGTTTTGTTAAGTGAATGAATTGAAACTTTGTTTACCTTGCAAAGGTAAAAGTGTAAGTTTTCGTTATTAAAAACAAAAGAATCTTATTAAATATTTGGGAATCTTAAAGATGTCAAGTATGAACTTGCTAAGTTTTCCTAAAAGCCATAAAAACCTTTAGGTTCCTATGAATATATACTTTACTGCCAAAGATTCCCTTATATAATGCTTACTAGCCGATACTTGGTAGTAATTGTACTGTGAATATTTTTTAATTTGTTGTTTTTCTTTCGCTCTTTACAGATTGAAGCACATCCCCCGCCCAAAAATGAAGGTTTGTGTCTTGGGTGATCAACAGCATTGTGATGAGGCCAAGGCCAACAACGTTGAGTGCATGGATGCCGAAGCTTTGAAGAAATTGAACAAGAACAAGAAATTGGTCAAGAAGCTAGCTAAGTCCTACGATGCTTTCTTGGCTTCCGAGTCCTTGATCAAACAAATTCCCCGTCTCTTGGGTCCCGGTTTGAATAAGGCTGGCAAGTTCCCTGGTCTCTTGTCTCACCAAGAATCCATGATGGGCAAAATTGAAGAAGTCAAGTCCACCATCAAGTTCCAGATGAAGAAAGTCTTGTGCTTGTCTGTTGCCGTCGGTCACGTTGATATGCAACCCGATGAATTGGTTCAAAACATCCATTTGTCCATTAATTTCTTGGTTTCATTGTTGAAGAAGAACTGGCAAAACGTTCGCTCCTTGCACATCAAGTCATCCATGGGCCCACCCCAACGCTTGTACTAAGCAGACGTCTGTGTGTGCGTATTCGTTTTAGAATTTTTATAGAAACTGATTTTTACATAAAAACAACAAATGTGAAATAAAGCCAAAAGGAAGTTTTAAAGCAAAAAAATTTATAAGTTTTTTTGTATATAGTTTTATGAAAGGGATTTAGGTACAGATGATTGGATGGAAATAACTGAAGGGAGTTGCAAACATTGCGGGGGGCCCTTAAAAAAAATTCAGGATCCTGATGGAATTATTTTTGTGCCTCACTTGTGGGTGGACAAATTCAACAAAAAGTGGAGAATATGCGAAAATTAAAGTCGAAGATGGGACCCTTAGGTTCATTCATGAGCCCCTATGTGCGGATACTCAAACCATGAGCCGAATAGACCATGTCATGCCTGCTTTTTACAAAAAAAAAATAATAGAATTAGGCAAAAACGTAGAAAGCATTTTAAAAAAAGCATGTTCGCAAAACTTCTTTTTTTAAATCTACATTTTGTTTAAAACTAGCTGTCTTACTCGGTCAAGGGGAATCGTAGGGCCTTGCAAAATACATTGCAGGATTCGTCTTGAAAACATTTTTCACTTAAGGTGAATTAAGGCTCTGAATTAGAAGAAAAATGGGTACTCAGTTTTTTTAAGACTACGACAATTCTGGACCAAGATATAAAAATATATATGTGTTCTTTCAGAAGCAGAATGTAAAATTACATAGACATAATTAAGGTTATTTCCAAAAAGCATATAAGAGATGCCAAGGCGGTAAAACTGTTCAACGAGCATATCGTTAACTTAATATGTTTTTTTGGCCTTATAGGCTTAGTATTACTGAATAAATGAATAAATAAATATAAAATAGACAACTCATATTTTTTCGATATTGGGGTTTTTAGTGATTCATGTTGATTACGTCCTGATACACCACGCATTAAAATCTCGAGGTGATTAGATGGAAAATAGAGCTAATCGTTTGAATAAGAATTGCATTAAGAAAATCCTCAATGTTATAGTTTATACAATTCTATTAAGTTGCTTTCTCATGCCCGTATACTTTGCTTTTTTTGAGTTGTCATTTTTATATTAAGATATCGATAGAAAAGTAGTTTTAGAACATTTTTTTTGGTAATATTTTGGCTAATTTAATGAAAATAGAGAAATTTTGTGCACCAACTGTTACCGACTTGTCACTTCTTATCATTTGTATTTTTTGGTCAATTCGTTTAAAGATTTTTTTGATGTCAGGGATAATTTTTAAAAAATATTCCTTAAAAAAAATTATAAAGCGACATTGTCTTGCTGCTGCTAAGTTTTTGAAGGTCCTGATAGAAATGGGTGCCAGGCAACACTAGTAATTCTGGTAAAGAATTCCAATACATAATTGGAATATTTTCGGCGTAAATATTTGTCGCAGATATCTAATGTTGTACAAACTATAATAGTTCTTCCGTTATACTTCCCCGTATTCTAATCACAACATTTAATTCGAAGTGATTTGAGATTAACCCATTTGCTTTTCTAATTGTATTTCTCATCAGTTACAAACTCTCGTCTTAAATTATAACAGCTTATTTAATTTATGTTTCGTTTATTTATTGTCTCATCCATCATTTCCATCTGCTGCTCGGCTTCTCATCGTTTGTATCAATCCAGCTATAGTATTTCTTTTCTCACGCGCTATGCTTGATTTATTAAAAACCATTGGAGGCGAAGATTTAACATTGTAGTCATATTTCGAAAGGTCTATGTTATCGCTCCATTCCTCGGAATACAATTCATCACATTCTTCCAGCAGATTGTGCAATATACAACAAGCCTTGGCTATTAAACTTTTAGACTCCGGTTCGATGAACTCTGAAGAGGACAATATTTGCCAGCGGCCAAATAGACGTTGCAGTGCAACATCGCGGAAAATATTTAATTGACTTACAGCCTGATTAAAATCATGTTCATGTTGTTCCACGGGCTTATCATACTTTTGCATTAACCAACTACGCAATGGATAATACGATGGCGTCAATATAAAATGCGTCAACATACAACCGGCAAACAGTTTTGGAGGTATGTTTGTTACTTCGTTGGGTGCCTTTAGCAGCATTGTCGGTCTTTGATGGGCCACTTCCACTTTGCGGAATAGCAAACGATCATCGATAAGTACTTGAACTATGACACGATCCATGCCATAGGCTTTTAGACCAGGGCGGGTGTAGGCAAATGTGGGCAACTCGAAAATGCTTAGTACGCCCACCACACAGGGAGGCAAATGGGATGCTTTTGCAAATGAACTGCATACTTTGCCAAGATTCTTATTCGAAGTAGGCATAGTCAAGAAGTTGGTTTCGAATACGCGGAGAAATGCCTGAACGAATTTATATATAGCTGATCTTACGTATGTCTGGGGTTTATTGAAGAGCATGCCCACAGAACGAAAACTACTTCCCGTGGCCAAGGCATAAATGCACATGGCCAACAGAGACTCTAGTGACATGCTCACGGTGACCAATATCGGCTTCAGACGGATGCATATAAGACTAAAGGCTTTCTTGGTCATATGGAATGTATCCAGCCACTGCTCTTCGGTAAATTTTGAAACTATGTCTTCAAAGAATCCAACTTTTTTCATAGTGGTTTCGTCTTGTGTTGCATTAAGATTTTTTAAATTCTGTTGACTCGCTGCCTTTACTCTACCCATAAATTCTGAGGCGTCCAAATGTAATGGTAACATTTCCAAAAATTGTACTTGCATGTCCATTAGCATTTGCATGAAACAGTCTCTCATAGCTGATTGCCGCTTCCTTAGACGTTGTTGCGACCTTCGTCTTCGGGTTATAACGAAACGTTGATAACTTTGTGTGTGTAATTTAAGTAGGCTTATAGCTTGCTGTAGCTTAAATTGGAATTGACCATCATATTTGGATGTATGTGTCTTCAGTGCCTGCAGTTGAGTTTCCAAATGGTGAAGGCGATCGTCGGCATAGCTACTTTGATATTCGTCGTCGTCTAAATGTTCTTCGACCATTTCATCTGAAATTTGTGAGTGTGAGATGGCGTTTTTTATGCAACTGAACCAGAATTTTAACAATACTTTACCTTCTGCATCCATTTTGTATGAGAATATTTCTAAAATTTTTACGTATTTAGGTAAACAAAAAATGTAAACAACTCAGCAGTACTGTCACATCATTAAAGTAGTTGCCATATCGTCGTTAAAAAATTTCTTCGAAGGTAGTTGCTGTGAAACGCTAGTGAATCGTCACACTGGGGGAATGTTGCAGATGAAACATTTGGGCATGAAATGTATGTAGGGTTATGCAGGAGCAATAAAAAAGTTGAGAAAACAAAATAAAGATTTTCAAGTCGAACATTTCTGAATAGAATAAGGAAAATTTCAAAATATTATATTAAACGACAAAAAATCATTCTGTCATTTATTTTTATTTTTTGAGTGTACGCAAAGCAACAAAGCAACATGAGATAAAACAACCACCACGATAGAGCGATAGTAAATGATATTTTTTTTACTCATTTCCAATATGTGTGAGCAATGTGGGAGAGGAAAAGCAACATGTAGTGTGTTTTCCGATCTATGATATATATAACAGAACGTTATAAGAAAAAGTGGCAAAAGTGCAGAATATGGGGCGGGAGCCCAAAAAAGAGAAAAAATGCCACTGTCTCCTACATACGCCCAAAAATGCGAAAATCGAGGTCAAAAACAGGCCCCTTGGGTTCTATGATGACACCATATGTATGGGTACTCAAATGAAAGATATTTTCGAGACGAGACGAATTGTATGACCCTACGAGACCCATGGAACCTCTTACGCCTATTTGTAACCAAAAAAAATAATGTCATAAGCAAAAAATGGTGGATGAAGCACGCTGCGCCGCCGACAAATTTTTTTTAAATAAATCAGCGATTTTTATTTTATTTTAAGTACGTCCAGAATGTTAATTAATAACCTATAGTTTTAATTTCCACACATATAAGTTAATTTTTTAATATTATTTGCCTTATAATTTTCCATAATTTTTTTATTTGGGCTTCCGCCCTTACTTTGCACTTCAGCAGAAAAAGTGTGAAGAAAAATCCCAAATAACCATTAACAAAATATTTTTTTTCAAATATTAATTATATATTAAATATTCAAACTTTTTTTGCAACAAATAAGATAAAAAATTATTTTATATTTTTAATGTATTTTTTTTATATAAATGTCTTGATTTTTAACTTAAAAACGATTTTATTTAGTACTTATACTTAAATCGGGCGTCGCATGTATGTTCATTTGTCAAATTAGCAGCCAAACTGACGAAAATGACTGAAAAAAATAGACCTAAGACCCAACCTACTTACCATTTGTATGTTTAAGGGCCAAATCGAAGATAATGGTATATTTTTTTTAAAAATTGGCAATCCGCCTCAAATTTTGCCATTCAGCTAAGGTCCACGTTTCTAACAATGCTATTTTCAGGTCTCTACACAAATACTAGACCAAATTAGACTTATTTTTAAATTTCTCCTTCGTTGGCAGTATGTACAAACAATACGGCTAAAATTATATAAATTTCAAAAAATTTTAATTCGTAAATAAATCTACCACTATACGTTAAAACTACTGCTCTTAATTTAATAATTTCTACAACTGAACTAAAATTTTACTCATAATCTGGCAATGAATTAAAACAAACAAATTTGCAGCAGATTAATTCGTTCTAATGATCTCTCTTCTCCTTAGAGGGGGTTATCATAGAACCCAAGAGGACCATTTTTTGTGGGCCCGGTTACAATTATGACCCCGATTTTTTTAGTTTTAGGTCATATTGGGAGGCCTGGTAATTTGTTATGGGGGACCCCCTCTTCTCCTTTGAGAGGATTATCATAGCACCCAAGAGGCTTTTTGTGGATCCGGCCACAACTTTGAGCTTGATCCTTGGGATTCCCTAGAAATAAAAATTAAATTAAATTTAATATTACTACACTTTTAAAAAGTTTACTAGAACATACTCACTCTTGGCATTTGAAAAACATACAAGATTTCATATAATTTCACAGCAACCACCATTTATATACCATCGTTCTTAATGTTCATCTGGTAACAATTACAACAAACAAACAGGTGTTTTTCTGCATTTTATTTTGTGGACGCATTCTAAACAAATAAATTCCAACAACAAATATTGTTTACGTATAGCGTAATAAAAGAAATTTGGCAAAAACATAAAATATACGCAGACGCAAAATAAATCTGAAGCACAAAAGGAACTCAAAGAAAAACAGGACGAGAACGTCAAATGTAGAAGAAATTTTCTAACACGAATTTTCACTTTTCACAGGAAATTTCTTTGAAGCACGCGATTCCTACAAGTATAGAATTTGGGGCAAGTATTTTTCTTACAAGAGAATTGGCAAAAATTAATGTGAATGAAGTTTATGATTTCTAATTAAACACAAAATAGAAAAGAAACAAAAAGAGTATTGTTGCAAAACAATTTATAGATTGAAGTGAAAAACTTTCAATATCTATGGCTACGGGTGGAGGAACAGTGAATATTGGTGGCGGCAGCGGAGCAGCTGGCATTACGTTAAATTTGCAAGCACTGCAGACATTTCATCAGCGTTGTGGTCGTCGCATTACCCTGTCGAATGGTAATCGCACGGCCACACGTTCCGTCAGAGATTTTAGTCACGCCTTAGTTTTCAGTGCAGAACCCCTTATAGATGATGTATTGTTCGAAGTGGTTATCGAAAGAAAGGTATGTTCACCGATTAGAGGGGAGGGGAAACATAAAAGGAAGAAAGCCAGTAAATCCTTTGTGTAAATTTCCTTTGTTTTATTTTAGAATCATTCATGGGGTGGCAGTATTGAAATTGGTGTCACCTCGGAGTCGCCCGATAAATTGGAATTGCCCTCATGTGCCACAGTGATGCGTAATGGCACCTGGGTTATGTCGGCCTGTGATGTACATCAAGACGGGTTCCGTCTTACGGAATTTTCTGGCACAAATTTGGAGACCCTAAATGAAAATGATCGGGTGGGTGTAATGCGCACCTCAAACAATGAACTGGTCTTCTATGTCAATGGAGAGTCGCAGGGTGTGGCAGCTGTAAATATGCCCAAGACCTTGTGGGCCTTGGTGGATTTATATGGTAGATGTGTTCAAGTGTCCATATGCCCAACGGATGGAAATAGTGCGTGTGGGGTAAGGAAGTAAACATAAAGTAGTGAGTAGACAATTTAATGGAAGAGTTCTTTTTAAAAGAAAGACATTTTTTTAAACTGGCGGATTAATCTGTTTAGAAATTAAATTTCTTGGGTGCACAAAAATATTTTTTTTTTCAACAACAGCTCGAAATATGTTTTTTTTGAGGACTTGTAGCATATCGGCATTCTATGCCATTTCTGATCAAGGATTAGGTCACCAACCAATCAGTAGTGAATTTATATAGTATATCGTCCTATGAAATGCAAAAGACCCTAACTAATAAAAAAAATCAAAATCGATGTTTTCATTAATCCACTATTTTAAAGTGTTGTGATCAAATATTGAGATTTTTTAATTAAATGTATAAATCTTCTGTTTTGAGGTATTTTCGATTTAAAATTATCCAAAATGCTAAACAGAAAATTTTAAATTACTTTTTACAGGACAATTTTGGTTTTTATAAAATTTTTTGTGACATTAAATTTTATTAATTTATATATTATTACATAACTAAAAAAATTTAATTTTAAGAACTCTGGTGGTTTTCTTTTTATAATTTTTATTCGAAAATAATGTGTATATTATGTGAATATTTTCTGCTTAAAGAAAAATCTATATGAATTTTTTATTGGATAAAAAATTCTGTAAACATTTTCTGTCTAGCAGAATTTTTTGCGTTGTATTTATTTTTTTTTGAAAATTGTTTTCTTGGTAAATTTGTGAATATTTCCTGTTAAAGGAAATATATATATGAATTTTAATTATTTTCTTAAAAAATATTAATTTTGTACCAATTTTCTGTTTACATGAAATGTTTTACATTTTTAGTTAAGAAGGTAATATTTTTTTATTTATTTATTGAGCTTATAGTCAATATAAGGTAAATATCCATTTTTTTTTTAATTTTTTTATTAACATTATCTTCTTATAGAAAATATTATTAACAAATATTGTATAAGTACTTCAACTAGTATGACAATTCTCAATTGGATTGTCTAACGTTTATTGTAGCTGCACTTTTTTAAATGCATTACTTACATCATGTTTTGTTTTTTACTTTTCTCCAGGATTATTCTGATGCTCTGTCCCAACATTCCCAACAAATTGTTCAAAACATTGATGTCCCCATGTGTGTTGATGTCACTGTGACTAGCTCTTATACTCCAAATGCCTCCAGCTCTCATGCAGATGCAGCCACCTCTTTGGCCACTTCAGCTGCTTTGACTTCTGGCCTTTGTGGTCTTTCTTTGACCAATGCGGCTGGTGCCATTTCAACTTCCATTACATCTTCGGCGGGCGATTATTATGATTTAAACGATAGGCTACGATTTCATACACGCTGTGGTTCACTAGTCAAACTTTCACCTAATTGTCGATCGGCTGAGCGAAGACGCCCCTTGGATGAATTCAATAATGGTGTGGTCATGACTCATCGACCACTGAAAGACAATGAGTTGTTTGAGATACGCATTGATAAGTTGGTAGACAAATGGTCGGGTTCCATCGAAGTGGGTGTGACCACGCATAATCCCACGGTATTACATTTTCCTGCCACTATGACAAATATGCGTTCCGGTACCATTATGATGTCTGGTTGTGGCATTTTAACTAATGGCAAAGGTACCAGACGCCAGTATGGCGAATTTAATTTGGACGAACTGCGTGAGGGTGATCGTGTGGGTATGATGCGCAAATCGAATGGAAATCTTCACTATTACATCAATGGCCAAGATCAGGGGGTGGCTGCTACACGTGTCGCCTGCACTCTATGGGGTGTTATTGACTTGTATGGCATGACCATTAAAGTGACCATAGTCGATCGTGATGAAAGAGAACAGCAGAATTTGGTAACGCGGCGTAATAATCTTATATCTTCGAATGCTTCTTCGATTGGCGGTATACAAAATGTGACTGCCAATGGTAGCGGTGTCTCAAATTCAGCTGCTCCTACGCCAGTTTTAAGTTTGTTAAGTCCAGAAAGTGAGGTGGCCGCCATGGCCGAATCGGCTCTTACAGTACCGGCTGGTAATCAGAGGAATGATGACCGTTTAACTTTCCATCCTATGTGTGGTTCGCATGCCAATGTTACACATTCGGGAAGAACGGCGTTGAGACCAAAGTAAGTAATGAATCAAATATATTGTGATATTGCTCAAGGAAAAAAAAAATTTTTAAAAGATCAGCTTGAACATAAGCTCGGATTATATAAGATTATATAAAAATTTCACAAAATATCGTAAAAATAGTAAATTTTAAAATTTTTATAAACCCAATACTTTGATATAATTCATTTACCTTAAAATGTATCTTTCGAAAAACCAAATGCAAGAAATTCTCAAAAGGGACAACAAACATTTTGTTTTAAACAATTAATTTTATTTTAGATAACTTCGACATTTTCAAAAATTTTCTGTATAGAAGATTTGATGTGAACTTTTCTTTCTCTACAGCGCCTCCGATGACTTTAACAACGGTGTAGTGCTCACCCGACGTCCTTTAAGACCTAATGAACTGTTCCAAGTGCGTCTCGAGAGAGTTGTAACCAAATGGGCTGGTTCTGTGGAGATGGGTGTGACTACCCACAGTGCCGAAGAATTGGATTTCCCCTTTACCATGACAAATGTTAGGTTAGTTTCTTTCACGATCTTTTAAATTCCTTCCATTTCCATTCATTTTTAAAAAACTTCAATAGATCTGGCACCTGGATGATGACTGGCAATGGCGTTATGCATAATGGCATCACAGTTATCGAGCAGTATGGCCAAAATCTTGATCGCTTGCAAGTTGGAGATCGCGTAGGTGTGGTACGCAAAGACGATGGCACTCTGCACTTTTTCGTAAATGGTGTAGATCAGGGCCCAGCGGCCACAAATGTGCCTGAACGTGTTTATGGTGTCATCGATTTGTACGGCCAAGCGGCCCAGGCTTCCATAGTCGACACATCGGAATGTAATAGTCCCGACACAGGAAATTCTACTATATCCAATACCACTTTGTATAGTGAAACTCCTTTGCGTTTCCATACGATACATGGTAAAAATGCTAGTATTTCAAATAGTGGTTTGACGGCGTCGCGACCCAATTCATTGGCGGAATTCAATGACGCCATAGTTTTTAGTAATCGACCCTTGAGGCAAAGAGAACTTTTCGAAGTTTCGTTGGAGGAAGTGGTCCGCCATTGGTCTGGTAATATAGAAATTGGTGTTACTGGTTCCAGGCCAGAAGATATACAATTGGCTGCAAATGCTACTGAAATGGATGCCAACGATACCATTATTCTATGCGGCCCCATGATTTTCCATAATCGCAAAAAATTACGTTCTAATGTTATGGTGGACCTCGACACTTTGGGAACGGGCGCCCGAGTGGGTGTTATGCGTAATGGCGATTTCGTACACTTCTACATAGACGGCATTGATCAAGGACCAGCCTGTGAATGCCGTTCGCCAAATGTTTGGGCTGTCATAGATCTCTATGGGCAGTGTGCTCAAGTTTCGCTCACACAAACACAGACGGCTGACATGAGGGCACCCTATGCGACCAGTGAAAATTCCCAAAGTTGTCAGGCTACATCTGTGATACAGCCTACAACACTGGAGACCAAACATCGCTGGACTTGTATATCGGGCAATGTCACTTTGACGCAGAACTGGACGGTAGCATCACGTTTGACCGGCTCGTCGGCAGCTTTATCACGGTGTGTAGTATTCTCGGAGCATCCGTTGAGTGTGGGTTCGCCGTTTGAGATTAAGCTGGTGTCACATAATCCACTGTTTGCAGGTGAGAAAGACATTTCAGATCAAAGATTAAATATGACTATTATACAGTAAAACAGCCAATCTGAGTGTTGGAGAAATTCAAAGTCAGGGTGAAGGTACAAGGTCTGTATAGTTAAACCACCAAAGGGCTTGGCGTTCTCTACAATTCTGCTGAAGAATGAAGCAAGCAATTTTCAATGGTTCTGGAGTGGCCTTCGATAGCTCAGTGGAAGCGGCGTAGACTAGCATTCCGAAGGTGCCGGGTGCGATTCCCGGCCGGGGCATTGGCCAAATAAACATCGATGAAAAATTAATTACATTTCAAATACTTTCGAGTTCTCCAGCCAACAAAACTCATCCTAGATGCTTTCACTACAAAAATCCAGATTGCGCAAGGACCAAGTAATCGGATTATATGCCCGATCGAGTGCCGATAAATTGAAAATCGGTATAAAGAATTATCACTCCAGCTAACCACCAGCTGTTACAACAACAACAACAATGGTTCTGGAGTTATAGCTGAACAACTTATAGCCTGTTCAGCAAACTTTTTCGTGTAGGCAGACGAACGATTGCTACCCAGACGATCGAGTTTTTATTTGCGTTTTCTTTCTCTTTTCGCTCGGGAGTAAAAGCTCATTTCACTCATTGTCCTTCTTTCAAAGTCCATTGTTGCCGATGTGTTGTTTTGGTCTTTTCAAAAGCTTTTGCTATTGAAAAATACCAAGTTTTTTCATGATGGGGGAAACCCTGTCTTTAGTGAATACAGCTGACTGCGGACACACAAACAACAACTAAAAGGTGTAAAGCCGCAATAATTAATAGGTGTATTAATGAAAATCTATAATGATTTAAGTAACAATACACCAATACAGAAATCAGTTACATACATCGATTCCACTAAACATCAAAAAAAAAAACAGTTGACGTTTTTTTAAATCCACCATTTCCTAATTTCAAAGTATATGAGTGTTTAAAATGTTCTAAGATGTTAGAAAGAACATTCTTTTGTAAAAATACTCAATTTTAACAACAATATTTCATTTTCTGTGCAATGTTACACCTCAACGATTGCTAATTTTTGATCGTCTAATATGACGTTTTGTTTCGTCCGTTTTTCAGTTTGTCGAACCAAAAATTTCCATCAATAAAAGCTCTTTTTTGTTTCACTCAAAATAAAGAGTAGAAAAACCAAAAATGTCAATCGTTCGCCATTTGGCGTACGAATGGTTGAAAAATTAGTTACAAAAACAGGCCATTAGAGAGCGAATATAAAGAAAATAAAAAAAAAAGTGTTATATAACAATAAAACTTACAAATTATTATAAATTAAATTGAACTTTATATTTTTATAATTATATTAACTTAATCAAATACTTCTACTCTCTTTTAGGCTGCCTAAGCATTGGCATAACCGATCTCAATTTGTCCGATGACAATGTACGCAAAAACATTCCCTTAAGCATCAAACGTATACCGGCCAATGTGTGGTATGCCTCCGGTAACGAAGTACGTTACAATTCAACATTGCTACATCGCTCCATGACTTCGCTGGAATGGCTAAGGGTAGGCGATCGTATAGCCTTAGAGTTGACACCGGCGCGTACCTTAAGAATTCTGTTGAATTCCGAGGATATGAATATACAATTTCAAAATGTTCCCAATGTAAGTGTGACCCCATACTTTTGAATTCAAATTTTAAATAATCACCTTTCCTTTAGGATGTTTATGTGGTCGTTGAGTTACAAGGTTCAACCATGGCTATTCAGGTCATTTCCTCCCAGGGTCCTACATCGCCGCTAAGACCATTTAGTTTGCGTTTGCAAGATTCTTTGGAATTTGGTGTGGATCCTTTAAATAAACAGGACTCAATGCTAGAGTCTATTGAATCCGAAGCCTTAGTTTATGAATTCTCTGAGATATATGGCAAGAATATTAGATTAATGGAAGAACATCGCTCTGCTATGCGTACACAATCGTATAATAATGGCCTAATATATGTAACGAAACCTTTGTGCAAGGGAGAAAGTATAAGTGTAAGTTTTTGGTGTTACATTTTCTTTTTATATTAAAATTTTAAATCATCTTAAATTTAATATAGATTAAAATCGACTCCATTAACTCAAAGTGGAAAGGAACCATAGGTTTAGGTGTAGTCGGCCAATGTCCACAATCATCCAGTGGTGTCGGCGCTTTGCCACCGTCCATTATACAATGTAAACGTCCTTGTTGGGTGACCACGCATGACTATATCAATATTAATGGTCAGAAAATTGCTTCAAAATATGGTGAGGCTTTGGATCATATACAGCCGGGAACCGTTATCACAATGACTTTAACACATGCGGGCATGTTAAGTATGTTTTTTGTTGTTGTTGTTGAAATGCCTATATTATAATTAACATATACAATATTTCATAACTTGTAGTCATTATGGTGGGTTCCATTAACCTCGAAGATCTGGCCGCCGGTCTTTCGAATCATGTCTATCCCGTCTTCGATTTATATGGCAAATGTGAACGTATTACCATTATAACCGGCAGTGATGTGGCTCGCAATGGTACTCCCATTGTGGAGGAGTCCACAGCTTTGGAAATCGACTCTATCGATCAAGATTCCAGTGTACCTCAATGCGAAAAGGCTGATTTGGAGGTCCATGAAAAAGAAACAGAACAATCGTTAAGTTTGAATACAAATCCCACGACATCTAGTGCAATGTAAGTTATAAAGTGTTATTGTGCAATTTTATGATTTTTTTATGTTTTATTTGTCCCTAGGAATCGTTCTGTTATGGAGAGTGTTTCAGAGAATTTACTCCTCAATATGTCCATTAAGAATAGATCCTTAGAACAAAATCGTAATGATCCAAGTAGTTCAACTTCCTCATGGTAAGATTCATAGTATGTAGAAAACTGCACACTGATTTATTTAAAGAAAAGCTATATTAACGTTTTCATGAAGACATTTAACATAAGATTCGTGACAAAAATAAATTGCCTATAGAACAGTTTGACATTCAAGCCATTACACACTACAAAAAAAATCGCAAAAACAACACAATATTTATGATTCTTTCTACCTAGTTGCATTGCAGCTTATACATACAATTTCATCGCTAATTTTTTCTAAAAAAAATAACAAAATATTCATAAAACATCAAAAGCTTATATATTCTATACTGATAACTTAAACAAAGTTCAAAATGCATTCCATTTTCATAATTTTTGTCTGGATAAAAGAACACCCAGGATTCTAAAATAATTTAAATTTTTTTTTTGAATTTTGCCCGATGTACAAAACAAAAATTATGCCTGAATGTAACCTAATCTCTAAAATTCAGTGTTTTTTGCAATTTGGGTAAATTTTTGATTTTTTGATTTAACGAATTCAGGGTAGATGGCAGGAGATAGAAAATAACGTTTGTATAGAGCAATAGTAGCTGAGAAGGTGATCTTAACCGAAAGGCAAATAGGAAAATTTAACAATGAATTTAGATTTTTTTTTATTGTTTGGAGATTAGAATTTTTTTTGATTAATATTTTTTAACTCAATCATTTTCTACTTTCGGGAAAGCGACAGTGTATAGAAGTTTGCAAAGAGGTAGTAGTAGTTGGGAAGTCGCTCTAATAAGCAAAACCAAAAGATACATTTTTAAAAAAAAATTGATTATTTTTTTGCGTTGTGACTAGTAAGAAAGATGAATATTTGTTTTTATTTAAATTATTTTTGATTTTCGGGGAATCGGCAGAATATATTTAAAAAGGTGCTCTAAAAAAAACTTTCATAATTTTTTTGTTGGAGATTTTTTTTGGTTGATGATTTTTTTTCGCTAATACTTGATAGCATTACTCAATGATTGTCCATTTCTTTGGAAACGGCTAAAGATAAAGAATTTTTTTTTAAATTTCCTAAATTTTTTTTATTTTTTTGTGCATATTTTTTAGTTAATGTTAAATTTTTTAATTCAATCATTTCCGATTTAAATCTAAAAACGGCTAGAGCTTTTCTCAAATCAAAATTCTATATCAGTTCTACGTAAAAAAAGAATAGTAGGGTCACGACGTAGTGTTCATTCTTATTGTATTATTTAAAAAATATTACAGATATTAAAAGTATTAAAAAGCAATAAAAATATTAAAAGAATTTAAAACAAATAAAATGGTATAAATATTAAAAATAATAAAAACTTTAAAATATTAATAAAATATAAAATATTAAAAATATCGTTCTTGATTTTGTTTATTGTTGATCTGTAAAGAATTATAATATTGTCATAGTTCGGTTTGAAAGGGCGCTGACGAGACGTTGTGGTTAATGTCGAAATGACGTCATACGCCTAACCTTCTGTCAACATACTACATTTCACAAACTCTTGAATTAAACCCAATTGGCTATAATAAATAATTTTCAATAGAACTGATCTCAAACCGAACTATGACAATATCATAATATTAAAAATATAAAAAATTCTAAAAATATTTAAAATATTAAAAGATCAACAAAAAACAAACTCAAGAACAATATTAAAAATATTAAAAATGTTAAAAATATTAAAAATATTAAAAATATTAAAAATATTAAAAATATTAAAAATATTAAAAATATTAAAAATATGAATATGTTTTTCATTGTTCGGTTTGAGATCTATTCTATTATTGCTAATAGAATTTGTTTTTACAAGAGTTGTGTGAAATGGATTATGTTGACAGCTGGCAGGGCAGATAGCTATTTCGATGGTTGCCAAACCATCATCATCAGTGCCGTTTGCTGTGCCTTCTCCACTCATTTAAGAACTACTCTATTATTACTAATAGAGTTTGTTTTTTACAAGAGTTGTGTGAAATGGATTATGCGACAGCTGGTAGGGTGGCTGTCGTTGATCTTAAACCGAACGATGAAAACAAATTCACATTCAGCACAGATCGACAATCAAAACATGACAAAAAAAAATAGTTAAAATATTAAAAGTAATTTAAATATTAAAAATTTAAAAAATATTATAAAAATTAAATATACAGAAATTATAAAATACATTTAAAATATTAAAAATGTGAAAAATATTAAAAATTGGAGAAATATTCAAAATTTTCTATTAAAAATAAAAATAATACTAAAATTATGAAAAAATTATATAATAATAAAATAATAAATATTTTTGAAAAAAAGAAAATGACCAACTGAATAGCACCTCACCACGTATTTACGGATTACACCATCTCCAATGAAATTTTAAAATTATATTTGATTTTCAAACCTTCCATTTGATATTCAAAACTCGTCAATTCAAATTCAAATTTTCGATTTAAAATTTGATAACATCAATTAAAACTCATAACACATCAATTAAAATTCAAATCTCTTCATTTGAAATTCAAAACCCGTCAATTGAAATTCAAAATTCGCCAATAGAAATTCAAAACTCATTCAATTTTGGATTTCAATTAAAAATTTTCGAATTTCAAATAGAAAATGTAAGTTTCAATATATTTCCTAATTTCAAATGGAATTTTTGAATATGAATTGACGAGTTTTGAATTTCAAATGGAACACTTTAATTCCAATAGATTTTTTTTTCCAAAACTCGTCAATTCAAATTTAAATTTTCCATTTGAAGTTTGAAAATATCAATTGAAACTCATAACACATCAATGAGAATTCGAATCTCGTCAATTCATATTCAAAATACGTCAATTGAAATTCAAAATTCGCCAATAGAAATTAAAAATTCATTCAATTGATGGATTTTAATTAAAATTTTTCCAATTTCAAATAGAAAATGTTCGTTTTAATTAATTTCCTAATTTCAATGGAATTTTTGAATATGAATTGACGAGTTTTGAATTTCAAATGGAATATATAAATTTCAATAGATTTTTTTTCAAAACTCGTCAATTCAAAATCAAATTTTCCATTTAAAATTTGAAAATATCAATTGAAACTCATAACACATCAATTCAAATTCAAAACCCGTCAATTGAAATTCAAAACACGTCAATTGAAATTCAAATTATGCCAATAGAAATTTAAAACTCATTCAACTGATGGATTTCAATTAAAATTTTTCCAATTTCAAATAGAAAATGATCGTTTTAATTAATTTCCTTATTTAAATGGAATTTTTGAATATGAATTGACGAGTTTTGAATTTCAAATGGAATATATAAATTTCAATAGATTTTTTTCAAAACTCATCAATTCAAATTCAAATTTTCCATTTGGAATTTGAAAATATCAATTGAAACTCATAACACATCAATTCAAATTCAAAACCCAATTGATGGATTTCAATTAAAATTTTTCGATTTTCAAATAGAAAAATTTAGGTTTCAATTGATTTCTTAATTTTAAATATGATTTGGGGGAGTTTTGAATTTCAAATGGAACACTATTATTTCAATAGATTTTATTTGAAATTCAATTGGAAATGGTGAAACAATTCAATTTTAAAAAAATGATGAATAAAAAGTATCAAAACTAAAATCTACTTTTTTTTTACTGGAATTTCATCATTTTTTCGGAAAACTCTAATCGAAGACGTTTCCAAGTAATTGAGATGATAATGTAATATTTTGTTGTAGACTTCTTGTTTTCGATATCCATTATTATTTGATTTTGTCACCAAAACTCCCATAGTTTTCTGTTTTATACAAAATATTTACTGTGTTTGTTTTAAATTAAATAATATCTCTTACACCATTTGCAGCCGTTGTTTTTTCAATTGTAAATTAACTTTAAACTTAAAATTTTCTCCTCTTTGCCATTTCCAGCTGCCTGCGCGAATCACTTCAGCTTCAACACACCACAAACCTCAATATACAACGAAGTCAAAGTACCCAACGCTTTTATAATGCCCTTATCGCTTATGCTACAGCACCGCCAAATGAAAACTGTACAGGACCTTCCACCTCAGCAGCAGCCGCAGCCAGCCCATCCCCCGTTGCCCCTGTTACGCCAGCCAATCAACAGAATTATGATACCAATAAGGAAATTGATCAATCGGATGAAATGTTAGGAGCTGTCGGCGGAGTATCGCCGCGAGAAGGAGAACCACAAACTGTCACCGGTAGATGTAACTCCAAAGATAATCTCCACGAATTAAATGAAGAAGCCAATTTGGCTTTACAACAACAACAGCGGCAGGAAAGTGATTGCAACGTCCAGGACAACAGTAACACGGACAATAATGTATCGAGCAGCCAATTTGATTCGTCTGGTGGAAATTTGCCAGCTGAGGTGGTGGAAAATAATGAGTACCATGAAACTCCGGCCGATGTGGAAGATGACTACATTGTGGAAGTGTTCAATGATCGCTTGATGTTATTGCGCCAATTGCATTTGCAAAGGCGCCAGGAACAACAACGCTTACAGCAACATTTGAATCTGGACAACTCTTCCTCATCGTCCACACAATTCGATAGTATGCAATCTATTGCATCCATAGAGCGTAAAGATTGCGAATACTTGAAGTTGGTGCAACAATTTCGCACCTCTCTGGTGCTACCCGAAAGTTTCTTCCAAGCCACGGTAGAACCGATCTGCTTTTGTGCTCATTGTAACGCTCAGGCTTCGGAGAAGTTGCATGGTTGGGTTTATTTCAAATTGAATCAACAGACTGTGAACTCCAACTCCTCCACCCAACATGCTCTAGATGCCGATCTCAATGGCGATTGGCTGCCTCTGTTCTACATGACGCGCGTGGACAAAATACGAGCGATTTTAGATCATGGCCAGCCATTGCCAATGGACACAAACGGCGAACCCCATTCACATGCAACCAGCAACCAAAAAGACGAGCCGGGTACTAGGTTAGAGCTACATTTCACTCCCAACTCCACGGCCATAATACCCATCAACCAACAGCACAAGTATCATTTTAATGGTCAATCATATAAGATTAATACAGCTTTTGAGGTATACGTTAGACGCCAGAGTATATGTGCCTCCTCCAAGTCGACCGCCAATGAGTCGACAAAATTCCACGAAGAAAGGCGCTCTTCGACATCGGACGTCGATTTGGCCTGCTCTACATCGACGGCAGCGGCTAGTAATCAGACGGGTAATGATGTATACGCCGGCCCCTCGACCTCTTTGTCGTCGGCACCCGTAATTAAAGATCAGACATGGTTTACCAAAGAAGCGGGCGCGTGCATTATAACAGCATTGATTTTGAAATTGGAAAAAGTGTCAGCTGCTACTGCTGGTGAATCGTATTAGTATATACAAAACAAAACAATACAACCATACTTATAACTTAGGTATACATACATACATACTTAAAATATATTACATATTTAGATCTACTCTTTATAGTAGTTACGGATTTATAGCGCTTTCTAATCTAATTTCCACAACTTTGTGTCCGTCATTCTTTCTAAATTATCTTTACTTTTTTTGTATGCACAAAGCACTGATTAGTCTTTAGTTAAAGAAGAAGAAGAAAAAAAATAACAAACCAAAAAAAAAAAAAATCGAAAACTAAAACATATTATAAAATTATAAATATTTGTATGTGTCTGTGTGTGTCCTTTTTTCAGAAAAAAATACGCATAATAATAACTAAAACGATTTTGAATTGAAATTCGATTGAACAATCGCAGCGATAAATGTGAGTTAATCAAAATTGTACAAAAGTAATGCTATGAACAAAAGTAAAATTCGAATAAACATTTAAATTTTCGAAATAAATTGTAGGTGATTGAAGTTGTTACTGATGATGGGAGATTTTATGGGAAGAATAGATATACAGATAATGGTATGTGGAATGGTCATCTGAAGCTAGGCACTCTGCTTAAGTTACATGTAAAGTTAGAATCACATCAGCACGTCTGTTGCATACTGAAATTATGAGATATTTTATGAAATTTTATTAACTTTCAACGAAAAAGTAATTTTTTTCCATACAATCGTAATTTACCGATTACATTATGCAACGCGATTTCCAAAATAATCGAAATTTTATTTCTATGGTGAAGATTTTTTACAAATTTTTTTTTAAACAAATATAAAATTTTACTATAGAAAAGTTTTAACTATTTTTGTAACCGTGGGGCCACACTCATATTAAGGAAGCCCTTACGAGTTCCTGTGATTTCCAGTTAATACCCCGCAGAATCCATTGAGTCCTTTGGTGATCCCTACGCAAATAAAGTGTGTGCCGCATCCTATGAGTTCCTACGGGGTCCTGTGAGTCCCAGTAGAGTACTGCGAGTCCTTATGTGTTCCCTTCGCAAATAAAGAGTGTGACGTGAGTAAGTTCACTTATATCCTGGAAGTTCTAACCTGGTCCTATAAGTCGCAGTTTTTGATAATTGATCTTACATTTTGTTGGTTTAAACTGACTTAGATCTGTTGATTCGGTCTTTTGTATCCAACTCTTTTGGTTAGGCCCAATTCCAAATGGTATTGCCCGACTTCTTCGATTAAAACTGACTTCTGTCTGTAGAATACAACATCGTTTACTTTACCTTGACTTCGGTCATTTTAATGAGATTTCGATCTGAGGAACTTCGAGACTTCGGTTGACTGCAATCATTTTCTGTTGGTTTACCATAGCTACGGTCGGTTTAATCAGTTGAATTGTGGGTTGAACTAATTCAATTGGTTAAACTCGACTTTAGAGTGTTTACTCAGAAAACGGTCTGATAAGTCCAAATAGTTGAACCCAATTTCAGTTGGTTTTAGTCGTTTTCGGACGGTTTAATTGGACTTTGGTCTGTTGAATACAAAATTGGTTACTAGAACCCAATTTTGATTGGTTAACCTTGACTAAGGTTTTTTTTTCATCAGACTTCCATCTTCGGTTGACTGAAACCAATTTCGATTGGTTTATTGGTCAGATTAATCCCCCTTATCATGTATGTCGTAGTCATGTCGAATCTTTGCCGTTTCTTAAATATGGCATCGCTGATGTAGTTTGTGAGACTGAAATACGACTTGTCCTTTCTCCTTTCATGTTCCTTTTTATCAGATGATGAAAAATTTTCAACACCCACATTGCTGTTAATTATTACTAATTTTATTCAAATAAAAAAAAACAACAATCGAATGTTGTCGAAAGTCGACTACGACATACGTAATAAGGGGGATTAGGTTTTGATCTGGGTTAAACTAATTTCCGCAAGTTTAACTCGACTATAGACGGTTTAATCAGACAATAGTCTGTTGTGTCCAAATTCGTACGATTGAACCAAATTTCAGTTGGTTTAACCCGATTCGGGACGGATTAATCGGACTTCGGTCTATTGAATCCAACATTGGTTACTTGAACCCAATTTTGATTGGTTAACCTTGACTCCGATGGGTTTTTTTATATCAGACTTCCATCTTCGGTTGACTGAAACCAATTTCGATTGGTTTATTGGTCGGATTAATCCCCCTTATTATGTATGTCGTAGTCACGTCGAATCTTTGCCGTTTCTTAAATATGGCATCGCTGAGGTAGTTTGTGAGACTAAAATACGACTTGTCCTTGCTCCTATCATGCTCCTTTTTATCAGATGATGAACAATTTTCAACACCAAACATTTCTGTTAATTATTACTTACTCTATTCAAATAAAAAGAAAACTATCGAATGTTCTCGAAAGTCGACTACGACATACGTTATAAGGGGTTAAACTAATTTCCGTAAGTTTAACTCGACTTTAGAAGGATTAATCAGTCAATAGCCTGTTGTGTACAAATTCGTACGATTGAACCCAATTTCAGTTGGTTTAACCCGATTCCGAACGGTTTAATCGGACATCGGTCTGTTGAATCCAACATCGGTTACTTGAACTCAATTGGTTTACCTCGACTACGATTGGACTTCGGTTTGTTGCATCCAACATAGCTTACTTGTATACAATTTCAATTGGTTTACCTCCACTCCGATCATTTTAATCAAGCTTCGGTCTGTTGAATCCAAATTCGGTTGGTACTTCGGCCTTTTGAATACATCTTCGGTTGGTCTACCAAAACTACTCTTGGTTTAATGCAACATCGGTTACTTGAACCCATTTACGAATTTCTTACCATACTCCTGTCGTTGTAATAGTACATCGTTCTGTTGAATTCAAATTCAGTTGATTGAAACCAATTTCGGTTGGTTTATTCGTACGTCGTCGGTTAAATCCATTTTTAAGGGGTTTACCATGATTACGGTCGGTTTAATCTGACTTCGGTCTGTTGAATCCAACTTTTGTTGACTGAACCTAATTCCGGTTGGCTTATCATGTCCCACGGTAGGTTTAAGTGAAAAATCGGGCTGTTTAATCCAATTTATTTTTGCTTACATCCAATTTCGGTAGGTTAACCCGATTTTGGTCGGTTTAAACGTACTTAGATCTAACACACGAAGATATTCTTCGTTGCTGTACATAGAAAAATTTGCATTGAAGTATTAATAATATTCCGTCGGGTAATTGGAATCAATACTATCCCGAATTGCAAATACGAAGCCAAGTCGCCGAAAAGCTCGAAATATCAACACGATTGCAGCCACAGAGATGAGTTGCCGACAACGCCGAATCACCCACACGATCTCGAGTTTCAGAAACAAAGCTGACCAAAAACTATCCACACACAAATCTGTATGCTGATACAAACGTACAAACCCGAATCCAAAGTTGCTGAACCTAACCTGAATTGCCGACATACCCAAATCATCATCACGATTCCGAGTTGCTAAATAGAACCGAAATTGCCGACAAGCCCGAATCATCAATACTTACCCAAATTGCTGAAATGAATCTGAATAACCGATATATCCAAATCATTGCACCGAACCTGAATTGCAGGCCTTAATATAAAGGAAATGGGCATAAAACATGGTACTTAGGGGGTTTTTGGGGTCGCTGATTTCGAATCCGTACTAAAATTTTGAAAAAAAAAAAACAAAATGGCGGATGCAAAATTGGGGAAAATTTATTCTTAAAATTCTTGCATTTAACTGATATTTAGCCTACGGCGTCATTGATTTTGGGTCATTGATTTCGAATCTGGAGTCAAATTTTGAAAAATAAATTTGGCGGATACAATATGGAGAACATTTTTTTTTTCAAAAAATTATAGACGTTAAACGAAATTGTGCCTATAAGTGTTTTTGAAGTCGCTGGTTTCGAATCTGTGTCGAATTAAAAAAAAAAAACAAAATGGAGGATACAAAATGACGGATATTTTTTTCTAAAATGCTGAAACTTAACCGATATTGTGCCTAAGTGGGTTTTTGGTGTCGCCGATTTCGAATCTGGAGTCAAATTTTGAAAACCCAAAATGGCAGATAGAAGGTGGATATTGTGCCTAAGCGGTTGTTCGAGTTCGCTGATTTCGAATCCCGGGTCAAATTTTTAAAAAACAAAATGGCGGACATTTTGTTCAGTAGAATTCCAGCTTTTTTTGAAAATAATGTATCCGCCAATTTGTTTTTTTTCAAGTCGGATTCCGGATTCCGGATATTCAGCGACCCCAAAAACCCCTAAGGGCTATGTTTCATGCACATAGGAGGTCTCCTTAATTTTCGAACTAAATTTTTTAAAATTTGTATCGAAGGAAGGGTAAATTCAATGGGCGGAATAAGGAA
Organism: Muscina levida; assembly: GCA_964034835.1. NCBI lineage: Eukaryota > Metazoa > Arthropoda > Insecta > Diptera > Muscidae > Muscina > Muscina levida. Next base: position 121,675,940 of record OZ035883.1, on the reverse strand, counting down.
AAATGGCAAAAAGTGGCGGTATATCCTGGGTCATTTCGATAGAGGAAACATCAAATTTTAACATAGTGATAAGTGTATGCTGATGTTAGGTGATTTAACATAAGTTTAGGTCCAAGAAATATTTGAAATTTTTAAATAATGTATATTTTTGAGCCTCTTAAAGAATCCCCTGTTTTATTGAAACAAAAACCAAGAACTTTTTTTTTTATTGATTTCTACACAATTAAATTACAAAATTTGACCATTTCAATTTACAAAAAAAATTATATTTTTATTGTTTAAACTAAAATCTACCGTTAGTTATAATTCTTTAATATTTTCTTTTGCCTTAATATTTTACGTGACGAATATCCAAAACATAAGTCAACTTTGAATGACTACAGCATAATGATAAATTACCCAGTACTGTACTGTCAATCTGTATATATAAAAGGCTTGGGTGACTGACTGATCACTCCCCAGCCCAAACGGCTAAAGCTAGAGCCGTGAAATTTCGAATGTAGGTTTCTTTTATGACGTAGGCGCGCACTAAGAAGGGATTTTTGGAAATTCGGACTGCAACGGGATAAACTGGGCGTGCCACCGCCCCATACAACTGGAATTTTAAAATGGCTGTATCTTTTAAACCATTATAGGTACGAAGTCGAGATTTGGTACGTATATCGGTCGTATAAGAAAAAATACTTTGTTTGTGGAAAGTGGGCGGTGCCACACCCCTTTTTTAAAAATAGTTATATTGGCCAAATAACTGGGCCGATTTCAATTGAATTTTCTTTGTGTGATAATGTCCATAGGGCCTCTATCATAGGCTACATGAAACATAATTAGACAAAGGGGGGTGTCACCGCCCACACAAACCGAAATTTCAATCGGTCATATCTCAAGAGCCATTAGAGGTATGAAGATGAGATTTGCTACATATTTTACAGATACAAAGAGGATAAAGTCTCTCCCGAAAATGGGCGGTGCCACGCCCCTAAAGAAAAAAATCGTTATCTGGGCGAAATAAATGGACCGATTGCAATGAAATTTTTACTGTGAAGTGCTGTCCGGAGAGCGTCTATTATAGGCTACATGAAAGCATAATTAGACAAAGGGGCGTGACACCGCCCACACAATCCAAAATTTCAATCGGTCATATTTCACGAGCCATTGAAGGTATGAAGATGAGATTTGCTACATATGAAAATGGAACATAGGGGATTACGACACGCTGGGAAATGGGAGGTGCCACGCCCCATTTGAAATAATGGGTATGTTAGTCATATAAATAGAACGATTGTAATTACAATTTTATATATTTCAATTTGGTTAACTAACTGATTCGGTGAAATGGCTGTAGATAGGATGACGAAATTTGGGGTAGTTGTTCTCCTTTTCGTGTAAACGTCAGCTAGGAATGGATTTTGGAAAATCGTACTTTAAGGTGTAATAATTACCAATAAGGGATAAACTCAGACCAATCGGTTAAAGCTATAATCGCGAAAATATGGACATGCTCACTATCAAATTGGATTGAAGGTTTTTTCGAAATCCGATATTTCTGGGTATCGAAATATCGAAAAGGGATGTAATCATGATAATTTGTATGGGCTTGCTCCCCATGGAATTAGAACGATGCAAGAAAGGTTCACGAAATTCTTACCTTTGGGGCGAAAACAGATAACACTGGTACTAAACAGCCAAAGGATTAGTCTTAAAAATGTAAGTGAATATTTTAGTTGTACGATGATAAGTAATTTTTCGAAATTCGTTTTTTAGTTGTATAAACACTGAAAAGCATTGCTCCCTATAGAATTAGATACCCGCCAGATGGTGTATTTAGAAATTTAAACATTGGGGGGAACAAAAGGCCGAAAGGGGGTATAACTGGTACCATCGCCCAGACCAAACGGCTAAAGCTATTATCGTATATGTGCACAGAATTAGAGGAGGTACCACTTAATTATAGTTGTGCTGTACGAATGTATCTTTTGAAATTCGAACTTTTAGGGATAAAAGGGATTAAAGCGGTACAATCACTCAGACAAGTAGGATAAAGCTACAATCACATAAATGTGTGTCCGTTCGTCTTATGAAACGTTTGCATTTTATCTGTATTGATTACATTCTTAAGAAGTTTCATTGTAGGTACGGGTGAAGCAACGCGAGCCGGGAAAGCTAGTTGTGTATAAATAAATCAATAAAATGTTCTTGGTTTTTGTTTCAATAAAATAGGGGGATTGAAAGTAGCCCCAAAAAGAAGAAGTTCTGCATCATTCGTTTTGTCAAGTTACATGCCAAAATCAAAATCATTCGATGAATGGAATAGTGAAGCTGTTGCTTATGTATGAAAACGTTATATGAACAGATTAAAGGAATTGTAATTCTTAATTTTTATACCATCACCCTTAGGGATGAGGGTATATATCATTTGATACGAAAAAAAGTGTAACGCATTAAAGGGGACGAGTTAGACCCCAAGTATCTTAAGACCAAATTTTTAAGACGATTGAGCTATGTCGGTCTGTCTGGCTGGCTGGCTGGATGGCTGGGCAGCAGGATAACTTGAGTAAACTTTAACGGATCAGTATGAAAATTTACCAGTATTAATATTTTTCAAAACGAACTTATGGGATTGAAAATGAGCAGAATAGCCCCACCCCTTCTGGTACCTCCCATACAAAATTACCTATTTTTGGATAATTTATATTTCTTTCATAACTTCCCAACGGACGATCGTAGGATATTTAAATTTGGTCAGTTTATTTATCTTGCAAAAGTAGACAAACACTAAGAAAACCGAAACCTTTGCCATACCCCTTCTGGTACCTCCCATACAAATGACCTAATTGACCCTCATAGTTTTACATACATATTTTTTTTGTAACTAAACTGAATTCACTCAAATTTTGCATATGATGTTTGCATATGAAAACTGGACTCAGCAATGAATATGAACTATATCGGTTCACGCCTTCTGGTACCTCCCATACAAAATGACCTATTTTTTTTACAAATAATATTTCTCCCATAACTTCCAAACGGACACTTGGAGGATAATGACAAATGGTCGGTTAATTTATCTTGCGATAGGAAGCAAAACCTCAGAAAACCTTACTATTTGACGCACCCCTTCTGGTACCTCCCATACAAATTCCCGAATTCACCCTCATAGTCCTACATACAACTCTTTTTTTGTAAGTATAATGAATTCAGTCAAATTTGGCGTAACTTGTACAGTTATGAAAATTTGAATCAGGAATGAATATGGATTATATCGGATCACCCCTTCTGGTACCTCCCATACAAAATTACCTATTTTTGAAAAATTAACATTTATCCCATAATTTCCAAACGGACACTTGGGGGGTAATGAAAATTGGTCAATTAATTTATCTTGTGATAGGAAGCAAAACCTTACAAAACATAACTATTTGACGCACCCCTTCTGGTACTTCCCATACAAAATACCGAACATACCCCCATAGTTTTAAATACATATATTTGTGAAGGACAGTGAATACAGTCGAATTTTGCGTAAGTTGCACAGTTATGATAATTTGAATCAGGAATGAATATGGATTATACCGGATCACCCTCTGGTACCTCCCATACAAAATGACCTTGTTTGGAAAATTAATATTTCTCCCATAATTTCAAAACCGGCACTTGGAGGATAATCAAATTTGGTAATTAATTATCTTGTAATAGGAATTATTATTGGGTGATGGTATTTATCAGTCAGTTTACCTGACTGAAATTTCTGTACTGGTTTTAAATTTGTTTCAGCTAAATGAGACCAGTGGTTCTCGAGTTATGTCAAACAAAAGAGTCTAAAACGTGACAAATTCCCCTATACGATACTTACTAACTTCAAAACGATATTAAACTATTATGGCATGTAACTTGACAAATCGAATAATGCAGAACTTCTTCTTTTTGGGGCTACTTTCACGTGAAGTTCTCAGAATTGAGTCCCAAATCAATGAGCTGAAAAATGTTGTACTGTGCTATTACACTGACAAAATTTTTGTTTTTCTTTTTTATTAAGAATGTTGATTTTATATATAAAAAAAACTAGTAAGGCGGTTATCTTCTGCTCAGATACCCTATACCATTTGTAAAAATGGTGGTAAAACTGGTTATTTGGACTACAACTATATTTTATTAAACTTTGTACCACAAAACAGGGGAGTTGCTGAGAAGTGGACGTTACTTTTAGCTTCACACATCCATTTTGTCAATAATTTTGTATAGATTTTATTCGATTTATCGATAAGTTTATGGGAGTAGTTTAAATCCGATCATGCTTATCTTAGAACTTAAGATCTGCTTCTGGACAGAAGCTTACATACCAAATTTCAGCCCAAAAGCTCATAAACTATAGGGACATACAGACGGACACCCACAAAAAGGGGGATTTTGTATGGAAAGTGGGGAAGATGTATTCGTCCGACATTGCTCATCTTACAACGTAAGCTCCTATTATAGGATTAAAGCTAGCATATCAAATTTCAGCTCAATATTTCCTAACCTATAATCGCAGGGGCAGTTACGCGGACACCCCAAAAAAGGTACTTTGAATAGGAGGTGGGAGTAGTTTTTAGAAAGTAGAAAGAAGCCTCCGCTTAGATATTGAATCTAGCGTACAAAATGTCAGCTATATACCTCTTACGGCCCTATTCTAATAATTTGGTTACAAAAATTTGTCGCCAGAAATTTGTTACAATTTTGTAACCAATTCTTGTTACGGGTATTCTGGCAATTTCGTAACAAGGAAATGTTCACCTCGTGACATTTTGACAATTCGCAGCTGATTATTGAATTTAACAAACAAAAAATGAAAACACAATACAGAAAAAGGAAAAAATGTTTTTCCATTTTAGATGTTTATACAAATTTGAATGAATTTAAGGGCCGACAAGTAGCTAAGTTAAGTGGACAGTCGAAAATGTTAGACAATAACTGTGTAATGGAGAATTGGTTACTGCTGTCCCGCAGGTTTCTGGGCAATTGTTCTCTTTCCACACCTTTTGCTACTACATATAAAAAAAATGTAACAAAATTTTGTTTGTTACAACTTCAAAACAGCTGTAACTAGCTTGTTACCTCCTTTCTGGCAGGTAACAATTTTTGTAACTATTGTCACGGTGACAAGGATCCGGAATACCGATTTTTTGATTTTGTAACCAAAGTAGTCTATTGTAACCGTGGTGACTATTGTAACCACGCCAGAATAGACCGGTTAAAATACGGCTGGAATCGCAGGGACAAACCCCAAAAAGGGAGAGTTAGTATGGGAGGTGGGAGTAGTTTTTGATCGATCGGTCTCATTTTAATACTCAACTTCCGCTTAGAGCAGAAAAGCTTGCATACAATATTTCAGCTCGATTGGTCTTAAGTTACTACTGTAATCGCGGGGACTGACATACGACCACCCCCGAAAAGAGGGATTTTGTATGAGAGGTGAGAGTAGTTTTTGACCGATCGGTCTCATCTTACTACACAACCTCCACTTGGTGTAGGAAAGCTTGCATACAAAATTTCAGCGTCATTGCCTTAAACTATGGCTGTAATCGCAGGGACAGCCCCAAAAAGGGGGAGTTTGTATGGGAGGTGGGAGTATTTTTTGACCGATCGGGCTCATCTTAGAACTCAACATCCATATAGGGAAGCAAAGCTTGCGTACAATATTTCAGATTGATTGCTCTTAAATTACTGCTGTAATCGCGGGGACTGACATTCGGACACCCCAAAAAAAAGGGATTTTGTGTGGGAGGTGTGAGTAGTTTTTTACCGATCGGTATCATCTTACTACTCAACCTCCGCTTAGTGTAGGGAAGCTCACATACAAAATTTTAGCGTCATTGCCTTAAACTATGGCTGTAATCGCAGGGACAGGCCCCAAAAAAGGGCGCAGTATTAGTGTCGAGTCAATCGGCGTGTCTAGTAAGAGCTTCTCAAACAGTGACGTTTGCATTCGTCGATAAACAAGTAGATGCCGTTAGTTGTGTATCTAAAAATAGAATTGGTTAATTCACAAAATCGCGAGAAGCTATCCCATACCTCATTCATGGGGTGTAAAGGGAAATTAAGTTTTTTTTTATATCTTAAACTGCGGCTGTAATCGCGGGGACAGACAGACCGACGGACGGACAGATGGTCACCTTTAAATCGACTCAGATTTCGATGCTGATCATTTATATATATATATTGTCATACCTACCACGCCTCCTTATGGGCGATACAAATGGAAGAACAAAATTAATATACCCTTCACTCTGTTCATGCGCATGGTGAAGGGTATAAAAAGTACAAATTGGACAATTTGATTTTTTGAATTTCGACCAGAAAATTCCGATTTTCAACCAATGTGCATCGCAGTCACAAATCACATTAACACATCCTGAGGGTATGCTACAGTTTTCGTACACCTTAAATCGGCCTGGGTATAATGAACGGAACTGATAATATTGCTAACACTGAATACAAATCTGAAATTTTTCCGTATCAAAATACTATATCTGGTATACTGTAAGTTTGCATTACACCATCAATAAACTGAAATGTTATTATTGCACTAGTTATTATCACGTAAGGTTTTGAGGGTCCTTATGGAGGCCTACTGGTCTCACCTCATCCGACAAGAAAACAAAGTTGCACATGTATCTTTACCCTGTATTTAGGTTCCACTCACTACCATGTTTGCATGCTTTGGTTTTAATACAATTACAAAAAATTAATGCTTTGCCTTTACTCAAATCATGTGCTGTGGGAAAATTTAACTTTCAATATACCAAAAAGAAAAAAATAAACCTTTGGGAATGGAAATTAACACGTATCTACTTCAATACCATTGTCCTCTATATATCATAGTCACTTACTTTTATTAACACCAATTACCGAGTGAATTATTAACGCATTATATGAGTTATTTTATAATTTAATTGTACCCCAAAGCTTATGACATGAATATTTCACAAGCATTGATTGAAATGCATATGGGATTAAGGGAAAATGTGTTACACGAGAGAAGTTAATCAAAACCCATTTTCCTGGGACAAACTGTACTACTGTACTATTTGGACAATATTCCTCTTCCAGCGTTTGGCATAATTAGTTCCTGGATAATTTATCATTATTTTCACCTTGACCATGACAATTTTGTAAACCAATTAGATGTCTATTTTCATGTTTACATCTCACAATTCACGTAGCCACCTACATACATGTTACCACCTTAAGACATTTGATTTCTTCAGCAGTGTTCAATATTATCCTTTTTGTTAATTTGAGGGTGTTACGATTTGCATTCATTGATTGTTCTCTTTTATGAATTAAGAATGTGGGTGGGTGTGTGTTCCGTCATTCTTTCTCTCTGTGGCTATTGACATAACCCACAATGTGACATAGTTAACATAAGTGGACGGTGTGGGGGGGGGCGCACAGCCGTTTCTAGCTCAATGTGTTCGACCCACCAAGGTAACCAAGGGCAGCACTGTTCTCTCACATAATTATTATTAATAATAAGAAATAATAAAGACATGTCTTCGGCCGAAATTTGGTCTAGTCATTTGTAAACAATAGTGGTGTTGGGGAAATATTACATTTGGTCATTTATTCGATTACTTGATACATTTTGTAGGCTGTCATAAGAAACTGTGTCGACAGTCGGTGGAACATTCTATTAATTATGTCCCCCGAGGGTGGGCATATGCATGATGAAACATAAATGGTGTTTAGATTTATTTTTTGTATGTATTATAATAAATAAGTTAATGAAATGTAACATGTGCCATTACGATTTGAGTAAATTCGATTATTTCATGCTTATCTCTAAAGGTAATGGGAGTGTTTAATGTGTGCCACAAGTTAGTCATAATCGTTAGAAATACTTATTTGGCGGTTACAGGCATTGAATGTATTACCAAATTGTACATTAGATTTTGCAATGGATTGTTTTGATGTACATCTTGTTTCAGTTTGTTTTTCCAATTGCCACACCCCTTTCTGGAACCTTCCATACAAATGGCCCAATTCATCTTTATAGATTTACATACATATCTTTGTTCCAAGTGCACTAAATCATGTTTTGTACAATCTAAAGGATTTTTGAATATTTACTAACGAATAAAAGTTGGACACATTGTGCTGACGTTACTAGTAACTCTTATAATCTTAAATAAACCCGATTTCCGGCAAATTAAATTTTTGCCAATAATTATACCATCACCCTTAGGGATGAGGGTATATATCATTTGATACGACCCAAAAGTGTAACGCATAGAAGGAGTCACTTTAGACCCTAGGTTTCTTTGAACCAAATTCGATTCATGACTTTTTAAGTCGTTTGAGCCATGTCCGTCTGTCTGTCTGTATGTCTGTCTGTTGGCTGTCCGGCTGGTTCGCACGATAACTTTCGAAAGACGCAACCAAATCTTTTGAAATTTTGCACGAGTTATTATTTTCTCAAAACTACTTACGGTATTGCAAGTGGGCTACATGGCCCCGCCCCTTCTGGTACCTCCCATACAAATACATCATTCCGCCCACTTTAGAAATCGAGTAATAATATCAATACAACCTACGGGATCGTCCCCAAATTCTGTATTTAGTAAAGCTATAACAGGATAAAGTTTTGGAAAAAATTTTGAAAACCTAGCCATGCCCCTTCTGGTACCTCCCATACAAACCTACCTTTCCGCCCACTATGGAGATGGAGAAATAATATCAATAAATCAAACGTGATCGTACCCAAATTCTATTTTTAGTAAAGCAATAACAGGATAAAGTTTTGGAGAAAAAAAATTGGAAGTCTATCCACGCCCCATCTGGTACCTCCCATACACATCTGGTACCGACCACTTTAGAAATCGATTAATATTATTAAAAGACCTAACGCGATCGTGCCCAATTTCTGTATTTGGTAAAGTTCAAGCTGGAAGTCTAGACACGCCCCTTCTGGTACCTCCCATACAAATGTACCACTCCGCCCACTTTAGAAATAGGGTAATAATATTAATACACTAGACACGATCGTGCCAAAATTCTGTATTTCGTTATATTATAACAGGACAAAGTTTTGGAGAAAATATTGGGAGTCTAGACACGCCCCTTATGGTACCTCCCATACAAATGTACCTTTCCGCCCACTTTAGGGATGTAGTAATAACATCAGTACACCCAACGTAATCGTGCCCAAATTCTGTATTTAGTAAAGCTATAACAGAATAAAGTTATGGAGAATAAATCTGGAAGCCTAGACACACCCCTTTTCGTACCCCCCATACAAATGTACCACTCCGCCCACTTTAGAAATCGAGTAATAATACGTATCAATATAATAGAAAATTATTTGTTTTACTGAGGATAAGGGTAAATGTAAGTCGGGTTGCCCGACTGAAACTTTCTAACTGGTTTTAATTACAAATCGATTAATTTCAATAACTAAAGTCTTAAACAATATCTTATATTGGGTGATGGTATTTATCAGTCAGTTTAACTGACTGAAATTTCTGTACTGGTTCATACCATCACCCTTAGGAATGAGGGTATATATCATTTGATACGACCCAAAAGAGTAACACATAGAAGGAGTCACTTCAGACCATAGGTTTCTTAGAACCAAATTAGATTCATGACTTTTTAAGTCATTTGAGCCATGTCCGCCTGTCTGTCTGTCCGTCTGGTGGCTGTCCGGCTGGTTCGCACGATAACTTTCGAAAGACGCAACCAAATGTCTTGAAATTTTGCTCGAGTTAATATTTCCCCAAAACTACTTACGGTATTGCAAATGGGCTACATGGCTCCGCCCCTTCTGGTACCTCCCATACAAATACATCATTCCGCCCACTTTAGAAATCGAGTAATAATATCAATACACCCGGGATCGTCCCCAAATTCTGTATTTAGTAAAGCTATAACAGGATAAAGTTTTGGAGAAAAAATTGGAAGCCTAGCCACGCCCTTCTGGTACCTCCCATACAAATCTACCTTACCGCCCACTATAGAGAGGAATAATATCAATAAATCAAACGTGATCGTACCCAAATTCTGTTTTTAGTAAAGCTATAACAGGATAAAGTTTTGAAGAAAAAAAAATGTAAGTCTATCCACGCCCCATCTGATACCTCCCATACACATCTAGTACCGCCCACTTTAGAAATCGATTAATATTATTAAACGACCTAACGCGATCTTGCCCAAATTCTGTATTTGGTAATCAGAACTTATGCCAGAATTGACAGAATGGGCTAATTAAATAGTTCTCGATTATCTGCAAATCGACATCGTTAGCGACTCGCAGGAGTACCCAGCGCAGATATTTGGATTCAGCCCGAAAAAGCAGTTGTTTGTTGTCGTAAACCAATAAGTTATCTGTCGTATTTCTAACACAAGTGTATTGGAAGAGAATCAAACCATAATAAACACTATTTTCTAGCCCTAGTCAGGGAAACCACTTGTGTTCTTATTTCGTAAGGTTGGTGGGTCCTTATGCAGACCCTGGACGAGATTGAGTATACCCCAGCCAAAGAAAAAACCTCGTTACAATGTTTAGGGTATTCGTTATATAAACTATTAAGGCACAATATGGTGAGTTATAACCAGGGCCAACACAAAATTAATCTTGGACCATGGTTCAGCACAGTTTGCCAGAAACCGTGGCACCATAGGTCCATCCAAATTAGGTGCAACGCTTGTTTCAGTTTGTGTTACCTCAGGAACTGCTCTGGGCTCAACCATCGTCGGGAGTGGTCAGAGACTTTTGTCGCCCCATGCTGCCAACTATAGAGACAAGATTAAACGGCATCGTCGACATCTTCATCGTCATTATATATCACCACCCTCCCCACCGCAATCACAACAACAGCAGCAAACACAAACATTCCAGAGACTCGGGGTAATATCCATAATGCAGTTTAATTGCAACGGCCTCCAGAATAAATTACCCGAGATAAACAGATTTATGCAGCAAAACAACGTCGTGGTCGCTGCGGTCCAGGAGACAAAACTAACGAGCAATTACAGTCTGCGCATCGCATTCAGCATACACAACACTGTGCTGTGCAGTATATAGCTCTTTCCCTTGATCTCAATGCCAGAGGCAAATAGCCTGAAGTTCAACGTATTGCAGTCAGATCAGGGGGAATCGATCTAGAGCTCTATAACGTCTATATTCTGCCAGTAGCTAGTCGTCCATCAGACTACCATCCCGATATCAGGACCCTTCCAGACGGTAATATGTCTCTGGTCCTTGGGGATATGCGTAGCATCAGCTCTGTCATTCTTACATAGGGGAAGACCAGAGAGGCGCGTCACTGGCGGAACAAATTGATGAGTCCACCTTCTGCATCCTGAATGAGGAAGCCCCCTCACGGATTATGGGATTATGATAAACTACGCAACATGGTGAGCCATAGTTTCACTGGCATCAGACCACTTACCCATAATCGTTTGTCTGGATCGACCCAACGACTTCATCGTCTCTGAACGCCGAACCTACATAAACCAGAAAAAAAACAGACTGACACGTTCACCAAACTGAGGGCAAACTCAGCCATACAGTCATTGCTGCAGCAGCGCGTTTTATACCTGCTAGACGACTATCTTTAGTGCGGCCGCACTTCCCAGCCGAGGCAGCAAGGTTAGCGGATAAGCGCGATGACATCCAAAGTACCAACCCTGACGATGAACGTATTGAACCTTGTTCTAAAATGGCGCTTGTCATATTTAAAAAGTTTAACGATATTTGACTGTTTCTCTTTAGAAATACGGATTGCTTCAGCCTCCTCACTGTTACACTATTCTACAACTTTCCTAACGTCCATAAAATAGTACTGTGATGGTACTAGCAAAGTACCCCAACGAGCAATGAATGAAACTGGTGACTACACAACGCTAGATAGAGCTGATTGAAATTCTTGACGGAATGAATCCCTAGTATAAACACAAAAATAACACAGTACAACATTTTTCAGCTCATAGATTTGGGACTCAATTCTGAGAACTGCACGTGAAAGTAGCCCCTAAAAGAAGAAGTTCTGCATCATTTGTTTTGTCAAGTTACATGCCATCGATTTGAAGTTAGTAAGTATCGTATAGGGGAATTTGTCACGTTTAAGGCTCTTTTGTTTAAAATAACTCGAGAACCACTAGTCCGATTAAGCTGAAACCAATTTAAAAAAAATTAAGAATTACAATTTCTTTAATCTGTTCATATAACGTTTCCCTACATAAGCATCAGTTTCACTATACCATTCATCAAAAGATTTGAACTGGATTTATATTGTAGCAGTTACAATAAAACTGTTGTACACCGTGGCGTATGATTAACGTGGAATATTACTTATGATAATCATACGCCACCATATAGTATTTATGATATGTCTAACAAAAGAGCCTAATACGTGACAAATACCCCTATACGATACTTACTAACTTCAAATAGATATAAATTATAGCATGTAACATGACAAAATGAATGATGCACAACTTTTTCTTTTTGGGGCTTCTTTCACGTGCAGTTCCCAGAATTGAGTCCCAAAATCATTTGTTGTACTGTGTAATATTTTGATTAGTTAGTACCGGAAACATATACTTTAAAAAATACAGCCTTTGTAGAAGATATTAATTCATTAATAATAAACAAAACCTTGGGGTTTTCCAAAATATGCTTTTAAAGGCATAAACTCCCAAAACATGCCGGTAAAACTGTAATATACATTTGCATACTTTTGTTGACCCTGGTTATAACTAATGGTAGATTTTCGTTTAAACAATAAAAATATATTTTATTTTTGTAAATTGAAATGTTAAATTACTGTATTTTAATTTTGTATAATTCAAGAGAACGTTGTTTGTGTTTGTTTCAATAATATAGAGGGTTTTTAAAGAGGCCCAAATCTTAACATAATTTGAAAATTTCTGATGTTTTTTGGGCATAAACTTTAGTTAAATCACTTAACATCAGCAATTCCTTATCACTATGTTAAAATTTGATGTTTCCTCTATAGAAATGACCCAGGATAACCTGCCTTTTTTTGAGTTTTACCTTATCCTCCTTTGAAGTTACCCTTCCTTCGATAAAAATTTTGAAAAATGTGGTCCGAAAATTAAGAAGGCTCTGATATGCATGAAACATAGCACTAAGGGAGTTTTGAGTCGCTGATTTCGAATCCGGAGCCAGACTTGAAAAGATAATAAGTGCGATACAGAATGGCGGACATTATTTTAAAAAGAAAATTGGAATTATACTGAACAAAATGTCGACCAAATTGTATGCGCCATTTTCTTTTCACTTTTTCTCTTTTTAAAATGGCCGCCATTTTGTAACTTCCATTTTGTTTTTTCAAAATTTGACTCCGGATTCAAAATCGGCGAACCCAACAACCTCATAGGAAAAATATCGGTTAAATTGCAGCATTTTTTTTGAAAAAATATTCCCCATGTTATATTCTCCATTTCTTTTCTAAATTTGACTTCGGATTCGAAACCAGCGATCCCAAAAAACCCATAGGCAAAATATCGGTTGAATTTCAGATTTTTTTTTTTTTTGAAAAAAATGTCCGCCAATTAGTATCCGCTAATTTGGATTTTTAAAATTTTACTCCGGATTCGAAATCAGCGACCCCAAAAACCCCCTTAGTACCATGTTTTATGCTCATTAATCTTCCATATTAAGGTCAAATTTTTCACAGATCCGACCAATGTGCGATGCCAAGAAAATGGGTAGAGTGGTTCCGCTATTGAGGTCTGGGAACGATTGGTAAACTCCAATACACTTGCACGACAATCTCTTTACTCTTACCCGAAGCGAAGACGCTTGAAGTCCTTATCCTGCCGAACATTAATGGACATTTTCCAATTGCTTAACATCAATATGAATCCTGTAGGCGGTACAGAACGCCAACCGTCATTCCCACTATATAACCTGCAACCTAAACCAGAATAGGCCCTCCGACAGGACAGTCCTAGTGCCACTCGACCTTAAGAAAGCATTCTACTTTGTTGAACATGCCGTTTTGTTCAAGGACATTTTGAACACCACCCTTACAGCCAGTTTGAAACGTTGGTTTTTATTACCTATATGAGTAGGCGTCAGTCATTTGTGGAATTCAGAAACTAAAAGTCGAAATCCCGTAGAGGAATACAGGGAGTACGGCAAGGCAGCGTACTTACTCTCGCACTGTTTAACCGATAGGTTACAACAATTCCACAACCACTTGAAGGCATTAACATATGGTGACGACTGCACGATCATGGAAGACTGATCTTGCAACATTCTACACTTCAAGAAATTTAAGGATATGTGGCGCCAAATCCTCAGCATGGCATAAAAATTCCCTTTTCACCATCTTAAAGGGTTAGGTACGCCACCCCGACATATACGGAGATACCTCTGTGATTTAGAGAGTAAAGTCCAGTGCTACAAGGGAGAGAGAGAGAGCCCTTAGATCTACGAGCTTATCAGGCAGGTCTAGTCCGCCACCAAGCACAAGATCGCCATGCGTTCCCGCATACCAGGCAAGCCCAGATTTAAGCTATATGTAAATAGACTCTTAATTGATGACTCATTATTTTTTAATTTATTTAATTGTTTTTAGTGGCCGGTAGTATTGTGTGATGTTTGTAGTTGTGTGGTACATCAAAATTTTCCACATATATGTGTGCAACTTTTAAACATTCATATGTTTTTATACCCATCACCATGCGCATGAACGGAGTGAAGGGTATATTCATTTTGTTCTTCCATTGTAATGCCCATAAGGAGGCGTGGTAGGTAGGACAATATATATATATAAATGATCAGCATCGAAATCTGAGTCGATTTAAAGGTGACCGTCTGTCCCCGCGATTACAGCCGCAGTTTAAGAGATACCGAGCTGAAATTTGGAATGCAAGCTTCTATCCTTAAAGCGGAGGCTAAGTTCTAAGATGAGCCCGATCGGTCAAAAACTTCTCCCACCTCCCATACAAACTCCCCCTTTTGGGGGTCATTCCCTGCGATTACAGCCGTAGTATGTGAGGTTCCCTACACCAAGCGGAGGTTGAGTAGTAAGATGAGACCGATCGGCAAAAAACTACTCGCACCTCCCATACAAAATCCTTCTTTTTGGGGGTGTCCCTATGTCAGTCCCCGCGATTACAGCAGTAATTTAAGAGCAATCAAGCTGAAATATTGTACGCAAGCTTTGCTGCCCTAAATGGAGGTTGGGTAGATGAGATTAGATTCTGCTCTAAGCGGAGGTTGAGTATTAAAATGAGACCGATCGGTCAAAAACTACTCTCACCTCCCATACAAACTCTCAGTTTTTGGGGTTTGTCCCTGCGATTGCAGCCATAATTTAAGAGGTATATAGCTGACATTTTGTACGCAAGATTCAATATCTAAGCGGAGGCTAATTTCTAAGATAAGCAATGTCGGACAAAAACTACTCCCACCTCCCATTCAAACTACCTTTTTGGGGTGTCCGCGTAACTGCCCCGCGATTATAGCCGTAGGTTAGGAAATATTGAGCTGAAATTGTATATGTAAGCTTTAATACTATAAGAGGAGCTTACGTTGTAAGATGAGCAATATCAGACGAATACTTCTCCCACCTTCCATACAAACTATCCCTTTTTGGGGGTGTCCGTCTGTATGTCCCTATAGTTTATGAGCTTTCGGGCTGAAGTTTGGTATGTAAGCTTCTGTCCAGAAGCAGAGGTTAAGTTCTAAGATAAGCATGATCGGATTTAAACTACTCCCACATCCCACACAAATTCCCATTTTTGGGGAGTAAAAGAATTCATAAAAATAAGCTCCAACTCACCAACTCATAAACTTATCGGTAAATCGAATAAAATCGATACAAAATTACTGACAAAATGGATGTGTAAAGCTAAAAGTAACGTCCACTTCTCACCAACTCCCCTGTTTTGTGGTACAAAGTTTAATAAAATATAGTTGTAGTGCAAATAACCAGTTTTACCACCATTTTTACAAATGGTGAAGGGTATCTGAGCTTCGGCATAGCCGAAGATAACCGGCTTACTAGTTTTCCTTTAATTTATATTTTTACATTGACACACAGGACCTATGTTCTATAGACAAATCGGAACGTCAACTGTTCGATAAGCTTTTAATAGACTTTTACTGCGAAGTTTCTTTCAACAAAACCGAGGTGTGCCAATGAAAGAAATGTAGATGACTGAGACAGGAATAGTCGCGGGTTTTAACTAATCCCCGGTCAGCCCCCTAACTACAGCATTCTAATAATTTCGTCCTTCGCAAAATAACAATATTTAATATTGTTTTAACAATATTCATAAGAATTTTGGAGAAAGGACATAATCTGCACTGGCCTAAATTTGCTTATTCTGAAAACACAGTTGATCCTCCTCAAATTCCCCTCCAATCTTATAACCTTATAATCCATTCACTGGTTGTAGAGATGACAAATTTGACCCATTTATTTTCTAAAACATAGCACTGGGAGTTTCTAAGGATACCAAATTATATATATTAACAACATTACATATTCATTTATAATGTGATAGCAATCATGTAGACCAATCAGTTAATGCACACTCTTTTCTTAGCCATCAACAATTGTTACTGTAGCGTACCACCTTTATTTCCCAAAATACGTATTTTAGTTACCTTTTAATTTTGTATAATATTGTAATAAAATGCAAATTAATGAATTGTTTTAGAGTTTTCTTCTAATACATACTCGCCCACACACACGCAGACAACAAAGTGTTTTAGACAAAAAACAAAAGTTATTATGCACACAGCGACAATTAAACCAATGCCCCTCACATGTGTTGCGCCTAGCAGAATGTTATGTCAATGTATGCGTTAGAGTTTTTATTTGCTTTATGTGTGGGTCAGTATTTGTGTTGGTCTATGTTTTTTTGTGTCTGTTCACTATTATTATCTTCATTATTAGTGAGTTTATGCATTTATTAATAATATTTACATTCATCATGGACAAAAAGGAACACTAGTGGTTGACAAAATAGCACATAGTATTAGAAAATGTAAAAAAATTCAAAACAGTTTTAAAAATTTTAAGATATTAAAAATATTAAAAATATCAAAAATATTAAAAAAAGAAAAAATATAAAAATTATTAAATATATTAAAAATATTAAAGATATTAAAATATAATATTAATATAATATTTTATAATATATAATAAAATATTTGAAATATTAAAAAAATTAAATAAATTAAATTTTTAACAATATTAAACATATTAAAAAAAATTAAAAATATAAAAAATATAAAAAATATTAAAAATATTAAAGATATTAAATATATTAAAGATATTAAATATTAATATGTTTTTCATTGTTCGGTTTGAGATCTATTCTATTATTGCTAATAGAATTTGTTTTTACAAGAGTTGTGTGAAATGGATTATGTTGACAGCTGGCAGGGCAGATAGCTATTTCGATGGTTGCCAATTCATCATCATCAGTGCCGTTTGCTGTGCCTTCTCCACTCATTATCACAACCTTAAGTGTTAAAAGCTTCACACAATCAATGTGAAACATATTCATATTCTGCACAGATCGATTAAAACAAACAAGAGATATTAAATATTTTTAAAATATTGGAAATATTAAGGGTGTACCACTTACTTACTTACTTACTTACTTACTTAAGTGGCAAATTACAATTTACGAAACGTAGTTCATAAATTTGAGGCCTGAAGTAATAATGAATTCCACACGCTTCGGTCTTCTGCGTGCGTTCTCCAGTTAGTCTTACCAGATGATGGCACATCGCCTACCGCTTGGTCCTTCCAACGGAGTTTGGGTCTCCCTGCTCTGCGCCGTCTCTCAGGTTTGCCTTCAAACACCTTTCTCGCTGGAGCATTTACATCCATCCTGGCAACATGTCCCAGCCATCGAAGTCGTTGGATTCTGACTCTTTTAGCTACTTCGATGTCGTGGTAAAGCTCATACAGCTCATGGTTCATTCGATGGCGAAACTCGCCTTCGACACAGATAGGTCCATATATTTTTCGGAGTACTTTTCTCTCGAATACTCCCAGGTTTTGTATGTCCGTTGTAGTAAGCACCCATGATTCGGCAGCATACAACAGAACAGGTAAGATAAGCACCTGGTATAGCTGTTTCTTAGTATTCCGAGATAAGGTGGTGTTACTAAAGTGCTGCCGAAAGCCGTAGAAACATCTATTGTCTAGCACTATTCTCCGTTTAATTTCTTGGCTGACATTATTTTTCTTGTTGACGGAAGAACCGAAGTAGGTAAACTCATCGACTACATCAAAACAATAATTGTCAACGTTCACGGTGCGTCCCCATCGAGAGGACTCTTTGTTCGTCGAAATCATTATTTTTGTTTTGTCCTCGTTGACCGCTAATCACATTTTTGCTGACTCCTTTTCTAGTGATGAGAAAACTGCAGTAACATCCCGCAGATTTCGTCCAATGATGTCTATATCATCAGCACAGGCTAGTGGCATGTGGCTCTTGAGGAATATGGTGCCGGACATGTTTACACCAGCCCCATTACCTTCTCCATTACTAAATTAAATAGTGTACAGGACAGGCTATCACCCTGCCTGAGACCTCTTTCTGTGTTGAATGGTTCAGAATGATCCTTACCAATCTTAACCGAGGATTTGGTGGTTTCCAGCTTTTAGCTTTGCAGGAAAACCAAACTCAGACATGGCCTTATATAGCCTATTCCTTATCGGAGAGTCAAAGGCAGCTTTGTAGTCGACAAAGAGGTGGTAGGTGTCGATCTGCTTTTCATGAGTTTTTCCAGGATTTGTCGTAGGGTGAATATTTGATCTGTCATAGATTTACCAGGTCTAAGGCCGCACTGATATGGTCCAATTAGTTTTTTTACAATTGGCTTTAGACATTCACACAATATCCTCGAAAGGACCTTGTACGCAATTGGTAATAGGCTTATTCGACGGTAGTTCTTACATTCACTATGGTCTCCTTTCTTGTATATGGGACATAACAGACTGAGACTACAATCCCCAGGCATGCTCTCCTCTAGCCAGATGTTCTCCATAAGCTGATGCATGCTCCTTATTAGCTCCTCCCCGCCAGCCATAAACAATGCAGCAGGGAGACCGTTGGACCCAGCAGCTTTGTTGTTTTTAAGGCGATATATTGCGACACGTATCTCTCTCGGGCTCGGAGGTGGACAGTTAATAACATCGTCATAGGTTGGAGTGGGGTCTTCTGGAGTGGTGTCCGTATCCAGTAAATTTCTGAAATGATCTCTCCATATCTTCAGAACGTTATCCGGGTCCGTCACTAGCTGGCCATCGCTGTCCTTGCAGAAAGGCTCCGATGTTCCACGCATTCTCGCCTCAACTCTCTGGTAGAATTTTCGGGCTTTCCCTCTACTTCGGAGCAACTTTGTCCACTCATCCTGTTTTTTCTTCAGCTCCTTAATTTTTAGTCTGAAGAGACGAGTTGCCTCTAGTCTTATCTCACTGTGCCGTTCAAGAACAGCTCGCGTTGCCTGTTTCGCCTTGTATGCAGCATCCGTCTCTTTCGTGGCATTGCGACATTCATCATCGTACCAGGCATCTTCTTGAGGCGGTTTTGAGTACCCAAATACGCTTCTCACAGTCCGTTCTATGGAGTTGGCTATATATTGCCACTGCTAGGTAATATTATCAGGGGTTGGAGCATTGCTTAGCAGTCAAGTTATTTGGTTGGAGTAGGCGTTTGCTACCTCTGTGGTCCACAGTTTACCGATGTCCAGCTTTCGTTGTGCCTGGTTACGTACGTTTTTCGCCATGCTTAGTCTAGTGCGTACCTTAACTGCGGTAAGGTAGTGATCATAGTCAACTCCTATTTACATTCACAAAATACTTCATCAACAGCCTGCTAATTTCTTACCCACCACTGTCCTTTGCTTAAGCACATGTCACTTGTCTCCTCTGTCACTGTGTGCAGAAAACATGTGTATGGTAGTCTGTCAATGTTTGTATGACATGTATATTTTGTACCAACACCACATAGGTCAGTCTGGGCGGCTGTACTCTACCACAGTGCTGACTTGCCTACAATAGTTTTACATGTAATAATCAACAAATACTCCAGGGAACATGAACGCGGACATAGTGTTAGTAAGTTAGGTACCAAATTGACTTTATTCGCAGTCATTAAAATTGTCATTTGATTAGTTGGCTTATGACTTTAAACGGAAACGGTTGAAATGAAAAAGAATTAAAAGATTCGGAAAATCGCTGTATAAAACCGGGAATTTGTAAAAAGAAACTTTTGCTAAAGGATTACCGTACAATATATACTACAAATGGAGCAATTAATGACATTACAAATAAATGTGAATTAGTGGTAGAAATAGCTAAAAAAGTAAAGTGTTGCAGATTAATTGTGATTATTAATTTCATCTAAAGAAATTACACAGTAATGCGAAATTGTAAAGCGGATTAACTATATAGAATATAATAAAGGAAGAAATCAGCAGACTTGTGATAAAGTTGTATTAATAACAAAATTTAGAAATAGTTGAGTTTCGCTAGTCTATAAAGTTTTTTCGTAAGACATTATATCATAAGCCAATACAATTTTCCAGAGAGATATTTTAAACAATATGATGATGAATTTTAATTTTAAACCAAGTTGAATTTTTGGTGCTTCTGATATTTCAGTGTTTGATATTTTTCAAAGTATTACTTTTTGCTATGAAACATATTAGAAGTTTTAAAAATAATTTTTTTTTATTACGTAATTTGTTTTTAATCAATATACAAATAAAGAAATAGCGTGAAAAAATGTCATTAAAATTTTTCTGCACCTATACAATTTTTTCAAACTAGATTTGTAAAATATATTTTTTTAAGTAAATATTTTTGAAAGCGCTTAAAATAATTTCAGAAATGATATTTTGTTGGTTTATGATATCATTAAGATTTTCTAAAATTTATGGAAAACAATTTATTGAAAAATTACTTAATATTATATATAATATGCAAATATGTTGATTTATGAGATCACCAAAATTAGTTTTTATTTTTACTATTTTTTTGTGATAAACATGCCAAAACATTTTTATTAATGAGAGACCGTGCCGACGGTCATTGTTAAACAACGATTGCGAACATCCCATTTTCGGGAAGCTTTTACAAGACAAATTTCGAATAATTTCTTATCACTTCCTTAAGTGCTGCCTTAAACAACCAACAGACCGCTTTACAAATAAATGAAGATTGTGTAAAAAAGTACAAATCTTAATATTTAAAAGTATTAAAAATATTGAAGATACTAAAAATATTTAAATTTTGACACACTAAAAATATCGAAAACATAAAAAATATTAAAATAGTCATATAATAAAATTTTATAAATCATAATAATAACAAAAAAAAAAAGAAAATATTACAAATATTAAAATACATATCAACGATACTAAAATTGTTGAAATAAAAAAAAAATTTAAAATGAGTAAAAATTTTAGAAATATAAAAAATAAATTAGGTTACTGAAAAACACAAAAAAACTTAAAACTACAAAAATTATTACTAATTTTTGAAATATTAAAAACAATTGAAGTGTTGAATACATATAAAAAAAGTAAATGTTTAATGTATTAAAAAATTAACATTAATTTATAAAAATATTAAAATAACTAAAATTAATCAAAGTATTAAATAAATAAAGTATTAACAGTAAAAATATAAATTTTAAAAACTTTATTTAAAAAATAAAAAATATTAAAAATATATAAAAATATTTAAAAATAAATATATTAAATATATTATATTTAAATATATTAAAAATATTTAAAATTCTAAAAGTATTAAAAAATATTTTAAATAGGATATTTCAAATTTTAAACACATCAAATAACACTAGATGTCCCGCAAACCTTCGTCCTGCCTCCAAAGTTATTTTCTTTTAAGAAAAATGTAACTAAATTATAAAAAAAACATTATTTATATATATTAATTCCTATGATTTAGATTGAAATGATGGTACATAACAAAGTTTTTCAATCCAACGAATTTATTTCGGGTTTGTTTCATCCCTGCCGTCTTTACCCTGTTTTCCACTTGTCTTTTTCACAAGTTGGCTGGCCTCTTCTTTCTTCTTCTGTTTATATGTGGGTTTCATTCTATAGCCATGTTGGCTATGTCATCATTCGGTCTTCCCATAATATGGCCGATCCGATTCTATTTCATTTTGGCTATTTCTATTTGGATGGGTGTTTATCCTGCTCGTTCCCATAGGCCTATGTTTGAGATGACATTTGGCCAGAATATTTTCATTTTTATACCATCACCCTTAGGGATGAGGGTATATATCATTTGATACGACCCAAAAGTGTAACACATAGAAGGAGTCACTTCAGACCCTAGGTTTCTTTGAACCAAATTCGATTCATGACTTTTTAAGTCGTTTGAGCCATGTCCGTCTGTCTGTCTGGTGGCTGTCCGGCTGGTTCGCACTATAACTTTCGAAAGACGCAACCAAATGTTTTGAAATTTTGCACGAGTTATTATTTTCTCAAAACTACTTACGGTATTGCAAATGGGCTACATGGCCCCACCCCTTCTGGTACCTCCCATACAAATACATCATTCCGCCCACTTTAGAAATCGAGTAATAATATCAATACACCCTACGGGATCGTCCCCAAATTCTGTATTTAGTAAATTTATAACAGGATAAAGTTTTGGAAAATATTTGAAAGCCTAGCCACGCCCCTTCTGGTACCTCCCATACAAACCTACCTTTCCGCCCACTATGGAGATGGAGAAATAATTTCAATAAATCAAACGTGATCGTACCCAAATTCTATTTTTAGTAAATCAATAACGGGATAATGTTTTGGAGAAAAAAATTTTAAGTCTATCCACGCCCCATCTGGTACCTCCCATACACCTGGTACCGCCCACTTAGGAAATCGATTAATATTATTAAAAGACCTAACGCGATCGTGCCCAAATTCTGTATTTGGTAAAGTTCAAGAAGGATAAAGTTTTGGAGAAAAAATCTGGAAGACTAGACACGCCCCTTCTGGTACCTCCCATACAAATGTACCACTCCGCCCACTTTAGAAATAGGGTAATAATATCAATATAGTCGACACGATCGTGCCCAAATTCTGTAATTTGTTATATTATAACAGGACAAAGTTTTGGAGAAAAAATTGGAAGTCTAGACACGCCCTTTATGGTACCTCCCATACAAATGTACCTTTCCGCCCACTTTAGGGATGTAGTAATAATATCAGTACACCCAACGCAATCGTGCCCAAATTCTGTATTTAGTAAAGCTATAACAGGATAAAGTTATGGAGAATAAATCTGGAAGCCTAAACACACCCCTTCTCGTACCTCCCATACAAATGTACCACTCCGCCCACTTTCGAAATCAAGTAATAATATCAATATAATAGAAAATTATTTATTTTACTGAGGGTAAGGGTAAATGTAAGTCGGGTTGCCCGACTGAAATTTTCTAACTGGTTTTAATTACAAATCGATTAATTTCAATTACTCACGACTTAAACAATATCTTATATTGGGTGATGGTATTTATCAGTCAGTTTAACTGACTGAAATTTCTGTACTGGTTTTTATTTTACATACATAATTCGAGAACCAAAATCGGACTGATTTAGCTGTTCATATAACGTTTCCCTACATAAGTAATAGTTTCACTTTTCCATTCATCAAATGATTTAGAATTGCGTTTATTTTGTAGCAGTTACAATAAAACTGTTGTACTCTGTGGCGTATGATTTACTTGGAATATTACTTATGATAATCATACGCCACTATATAACAATATAACAATAGAGCCTAAAATGTGACAAATTCCCCTATACGATACTTACTAACTTTAAATCGATATTACATGATAATGGCATGTAACTTGACAAAACGAATGATGCTGAACTTCTTCTTTTTGGGACTACTTTCACGTGCAGTTCTCAGAACTGAGTCCCAAAATCAATGAGCTGAAAAATTTTGTACTGTGTTATGTTAACTAATATTGTGTATGACATTTGCAGTTAACACAATTTTGCATTAATTTCGTTAATTGAGTTTGGATCAGAGGAGTTATTGTCAAGCGGAGATATTAGTCAGCTTCGTTTTTAGTAGTTTTGGTATTTTTTCACAACCTCCTCCTTCGTTGTGGCACCTGGGCAACGTTGTTCGTAATATTTTTTATCATGAAAAGCGACTGATAGTGGGCGACGAACTCTGATGGTTGGACTAGCCACCCGCCTTCAGGACCTTTGCTGGCTATGAAACACACAAGAAAGAAAAATTAACAAACGAAACCCCAAAAGGTTGACGACCCCTGCAAACGTAATAAGGACCATGATTTAAGCATATGCACCTGGAACTTCTGGACTCTCTATAGAGAACATGCCATTATCCGACTCCGGCAGATGTCCTCAAAATATATAAGGCTGACATCACCGTCATCCAGGAAATGAGATGGACAATACAAGGTTGCTCGCGACGTAAAAATTGCGACATCTATTACAGCTGCCATGCCGAAAAGGACGAATTTGGATGTGGATTTGTAGTTGGCAAGAGACTACGACACCTGGTCTCGCGGTTTAACCCTGTAAGTGACCGAATAGCCACCATTCGCATCCGGGCGAAATATTTCTACATTACGCTGATTTGTACTCATGCCCCGACGGAAGATAAAGACGGAAGATTAAAGATGCATTTTACGAGCGCCTAGAAGAAACACACGACCGAGGAAACATAAAGACGATGAGTTAAAAGATGGATTTTACGAGCGCCTAGAGGAAACATTCGACCGCTGCCCTGGCCACGACATTAAAATTGTTCTGGGAGACTTTAATACAAACATAGGAAGGGAGTATGTACTTAAAATTCAGCCTTCATACCGACACGTCAGACAACGGGTTTAGGCTGGTTAGCTTCGCAGCGGGAAGGAACATATTAGTGAGTGGAACCAGATTCCTGCACAAAGATATCCTCAGGGCAACTTGGCTATCCCCCGATCAAAACAACAAAAATCAAATTGATCATGTGGTAATTGATGGCAGGCATGCATCTAATGTCATAGACGTCCGTGTGATCCGTGGTGCAAATATTGGTTCGGATCATTATCTGGTTGCACCCAAGGTGCGCACAAGATTGAGCAGAGCGTAAAACGCACGCAACCAAACACAAAGAAAGCTGAACATCGCGAAGCTGCAAACCCCAGAGATAGCCGCTGCCTACTCGAACCAGCTCTCCCAATTACTACGACACAGTGGCTGTATATTGCGCATTCCATGGCAACCGCCGCAACAACCATGCTAGGATATGAAAAAACGGCGCTCAGACGAATCCTGGTACGATGAAGAGTGGCGTCTGAGGAACAGGATGCCGCTAATAGGGCAACGCTGCAGCCCATTGTAATCCGGGCTGTTAGGGATTGGCACAAGGAGACAGTAAGACAGGCGAGACAGCTATTTAAGCGAAAAAACGTCAAATGAAGGAACGGGAGAACCAGGATATTTAGCGGTACAGGGATAGATGTGAGGCCCGAAAATTTTACCAGAAAGTAAAAGCAAAAACCTACGGTAATGGGCTCCCCTCCTGTAAGGACAAGGATGGAAATCTGGTTACAGATACGCAGAGTGTGCTGCATGTATGGAGAGAACTCTTTCAGCAACTGCAGGTTCCAGAAGGCAGCGCACGTTAAGGTGTCACGCCAATTGTCCACTACAGCTTAGATTGCCCACCACCAAGTCAAGCCGAGGTAAGAAGAGCAATATCGCGGCTGAAAAATAATAAAGCAGTCGGTGCCGACGGACTTCCGGTAGAGCTCTTTAAGTCCGGTGGCGAGGAGCTGATAACAAACATGCACCAGCTCCTACGCACGGTTTAGCTCAAAGAGTGCATGGCCGACGATTGGAATTTAAGAGTTTTATGTCCTGTTCTGAAAAAATGTGATGCAAGTGTGTGCTCCAACTACCGCGGGATCAGCCTTTTAGCCATCGCATATAAGGTCCTGTCGAGTGTGCTATGTGAATCTTTTCGTTGACTATAAAGCTGCCTTCGTCAGCTCGATACTGCCGAAATTACTCGAAGCTATGGCTGAGTTTGGTATTCCAGCGAAGCTGATACACCTTTGCGGAATGGCTGACACGAGGTCTTCAGTTAAGATTGGAAGGACCTTACGGAGCCATTCTAAACCAGACGAGGCCTATAACAAGGCGACGGTCTATCGTATGACCTCTTCAACATAGTGATGGTGATGATAATGAGGAAAGCTGTAGTAAACACGAGTGGCACCATACTCAACAAAAACCACATGCTACTCGCGTACGCTGATGACGTATACATCATCGGTCGAAAACTGCGGGATGTGACTGCAGCCTTCTCAGGTGTTCAGAAAGAATCAGCGAAAATGGGTCTTATGGTGAACGAGGACAAAACGAAGTTTTTAGTTTCAACGAACAAAAAATCTACTCGTTTGGGAAACTGCTTGAACGTTGACAACTACAATGTCGAACTGGTTAGATGATTCTAAGTACATAGGCTCTGCCATCAAAAAAAAACTAGAAAATAACATCAGCCTTGAAGTTAGGAGAATAATACTGTTTGCTATTATATTCTATTTCGGACTTATCAAGCGATTTGAAGACTGAGCCCTCTCTCGATGGCTGGGTTATGACACAAGCGGATGAATCGGTTCTGGCAGTATTCGAGAGAAAAATACTCCCTAAAATATATATGGGCCAATCATCGTTAACGGAGAGTATCAGCGTCGTATGAATCATGAGCTGTACGAGCTGTACACTGACATTGACGTGGTTAGGCGTATTAAGGTACAGCGGTTGCGTTGGCTAGGTCATGTTGTACTCATGGACGAAAATGCTCCAGCTCGAAAAGTCTTCGACAATGAACTCAATGGACGGCGCAGAAGAGGGCGACCAAAACTCCGTTGGAAAGACCAGGTTACCGAGAACCTTACAGAACTTGGTGTGACTAACTGGAGAAGAAGCGCTTATAATATTTTTATACCGTCACCCTACGGATAGGAGTATATATATCATTTGATACGACCAAAAGTGTAACACATTGAGGGAGTCACTTTAAACCCTAGGTTTCTTTGAACCAAATTCGATTTATGAATTTTTTAGTCGTTTGAGCCATGTCTGTCTGTCCGGCTGTCCGGCTGGTACGCACGATAACTTTCGAAAGATGAAACTAAATGTTTTGAAACTTTGCATATGGTAATATTTCCCCTTAACTTCTTACGGTATTGCAAATGGACCACACCCCATCTGGTACCTCCCATACAAAAGTACTATTCCGCCCACCTTAGAAATCGAGTAATAATGTCAACAAACCCAACGCGATCGTGTCCAAATCCTATATTTAGTAAAACTATAGCAGGATAAAGTTTTGGAGAAAAAACCGTAAGTCAAGCCACGCCCAATATGGTACCTCCCATACACATCTGGTCAACCCACTTTAGAAATCGATTAATATTATTAATAAATTCAACGCGATCGTGACCTAATTCAGTATTTAGTAAAGCTCAAGCAGGATAAAGTTTTAGAGAACAAATTGGAAGTCAAGCCACTCCCCTTCTGCTACCTCCCATACAAATGTACCATTCCGCCCACTTTATAGATGGAGTAGTAATATCAATACACCCAACGTGATCGTGTCCAAATTCTGTATTTAGTAAAGCTAAATTAGGATAAAGTTTCGGAGAAAAAAAAACTGTATGTATAGCAGCCACGCCCCTACTGGGAGGTACCAGCAGTAATATTATTTTAGAAAATATTATTAAAATCGCTGCCAACTATATAGATGTTATGTCGATTCGAGGAGGTACACAAGTTATAATGACCAACATGGGTTGTACCTTCCTATGTAATATGGCAAAACTGAATGTTGTTTTTCTCATATTAATCAAATCCATCAAATTGTGTGTGTCTACCTTAATATCGATTTTTTTAACTCTTCTATAATTAAGACCACAACAATATTTCTGATATGTTAGCTTATGGAAGTTGAATCAAGAAACAATAAATCATTACAAATTATTGTCACCCTCTTTCTAATGGAAGAGAAAATTACACAGTTATATTAACATAACAATTCATTAATCAAATTCTTCTAAATAACACCACTTATGAAATGCTATATGTCTTAGCTGAAAGGAAATCATAGGAATTTTTTTTAGCATTTTTTATAGATGTACATATCATAGTGAACAGGACACCCATAATATCCTCTATTGATTCAAAAATGAGTAACATATAATTACATATGTCTACAAAAAATTCCAAATACTATTTTGGGGCCATAAAAGATTTACACTCAATATTGATAAGTAATAAGTTTAACAAAAAAAGGAAATTAAAAATAATAATTGTAATTACAATTATTATAAGTGCTGATTTCAGGTACTTTTTCTCTCTAAATGTAAACTTTTTTTATACAGTAACAAATAATTTCGGATTATACACGTAATATTTTCATATATGCAATCGATTTTAAATGGAATTTTTGGTTATCTAACGATTTTTTTTTAAATATATTCCGTGACTTATGTACTTACAAAGGCAATACTTATTACAAAACTTTGCTAAAAGCTAAGGCAATAGATTTATTTACTTTCATGTTGATTTTTTATAAGAACATATTTGCTATCTTACATCGATTTTTACACATATATATATTTCAGTATTTTTTTTGAGTCAATCTATTAAAAGCTATACACGTATTCAAATCACTCATACGTACAAGTGTAAAACAATAATATAAATCATACGTTCTGTCGACATATACATAAGTAAACTCAAATTGTAAGCCATTAATATTACTCCGTTGTTGTTGTATTGTAATAAGTTTAAAACCCGTTGGCCCTATGTTCCACATTGGAACCACGGTAATGGAAAACTTAAGAATACAGAAGATAACACAGTACAACACATAATTTTGGGACTCAATTCTGAGAACTGCACGTTAAAGTAGCTCAAAAAAGAAGAAGTTCTGCATTATTCGTTTTGTCAAGTTACATGCCATAATAGTTTAATATCGATTTGAAATTAGTTAGTATCGTATAGGGGAATTTGTCACGTTTAAGGCTCTTTTGTTTGACATAACTCGAGAACCACTAGTCCGATTTAGCTGAAAGAAATTTAAACATGTGAGAAAGTTTCAGTCGGATAAGTCGACTTACATATACCCTCACCATCAGTAACGACAAAATAACAAAATACAGATTTTGGGCATATTGGGAGGTACCAGAAGGGGCGTGGCTAGACTTCCAGTGTTTTCTACAAAACTTTATCCTGATGTAGCTTTACTAAATGCAGAATTTGGGTGTATTGGTATTATTACTCGATTTCTAGAGTGGGCGGAGTGGTACATTTATATAACAGAAGGAGCGTGGCTAGACTTCCAATTTATTCTCAAAAACTTTACCCTGTAAATCGGCAAAGAAGGTTGTTTATACTTATCCGATATTCTTCAGGCAAATCTCAAAGGATGCTTTCATTAAAATTTCCTTATGCAATACGAAAATTTGTTTAGAAAAAGCTGTTAAATGACTGTTTCCTCTCAACATTAAATGGGTGGGATGACTTCCGTTTTCATATAAAAAACATTTAATTGTCCCTATCACCTAAAGTAAGCATCCAATCGCGAAAAAGGACTATTTCACTAAGATATAGTTGGAACTCATCTTGTAATGGCTAGGAAGCCGTTCATATTTAGATGAACAAGTTAAAATGCAGTAATCTTCTAAACTAAGTGCCCGATCGCAAAAAGGAGCTTAAGTTATGATTACCCTGCAATAGTTGGGAAATCACCCAGTTAGAGTTGGGATCTAATTTTGAAATAGATTGGGATCTCACCTCGAAATGAGTGCGAAGACGTCGATATTCTTATGAAAAACTTTGTGCCTTTATTTCCTATGCTAAGCGCCCAATTATAGAAAGAAGGTTTATTTGTGGTCAAATTGCTTCCTTAATTCTAAAACATGCTAAACGTATTAAAAGTTTGTGAGTAACATAAATTCCACCTATACAGCCATGTTCTGGAAAACAATTCGGTTTGAAAACAGAGCAAAATAGGTAGAAATGTATTAAAAAGTATTACCTTTTCACCGATTTTGCTTAGTTTTTAAACCGAATTCTTTTCCAGAACATGACTGATATACTAAATTAAAATTTCCTGATTACATCTGTTTGAATGAACAGGTTTTAAATTGAATGGATTACTGTATCGATATTCAGATCTTTTTATATTTAATTGCATATTTGGTTCTATTTTACAATTTCCGAAAAACCGAAAGAAACCGGTTAACCCGGTTTTTAGTAAAGCATGTATTCGAAAACCGAATTGTTGGAAAAAGCAATTTTTCGAATATACCGGAAACCGGTTTTCTGAAAAATTCAAGTATTTGAACACTATAGTCATTACCCAGCATTCTGCGCTGTAGAGCAAGACAGGAAGGATCAGAGTGTGGTTCTGGATCTTTGTTCTTCGAGAGAGAGCTTTGTCGTTAAATCACTTGCTTAGCGTATAGTAGCAGCGGTTTGCGATCAATACTCGTCTTTTTATTTCCAGGCTGACATTAGACAAGGTAGACAAAATCATCTACCACTTCAATATTATAGTTGTCAACGTTCACGCAGCGTCCCAGACGAGTGGACTCTTTGTTCGTTGAAACAAATAACTTGGTTTTGTCCTCGTTTGTCACCAGACCCACTTCAGCCGACTGCTTTTCAATGCTCAAAAAAGCCGCAGTAACATACCGAAATCCACGTCCAATTATATCTATATCATCAGCATACGCGAGAAAAATGTGACTTTTGTTTACTGTTTACTGCAGCCTTCCGCATGATCATCTCTATTACGATGTTAAAGAGATCGCAGGACAGCCTTGTCTAAAGCCTCGCTTGGTAGAAAAAGGCTCTGACAGATTTTTGCCAATTTTCAATGAAGACTTCGTGTCAGTCAGTGTCATCCCGCAAAGTCGAATTAGCTTCGCAGGGATGCCAAACTCAGCCATAGCATCCAACAATTTCTGTCGTGTCGGACTGTCGAATGCAGCTTTTAGTCGATGAACAGATGGTAGGTGTCGATCTGCATTTCTTAGGTCTTCTCCAGGATTTGGCGTAGTGTGAATATCTGGTCGGTTGTGGATTTACCAGGACTAAAGCCGCACTGATAAGGTCCAATCAGGTTCGCCAGAATGGGCTTTAGTCTTTCACATACAGGACCTGGTATGCGATGGGTAAAAGGCTATTCCCGCGACAGTTGGTACACACACTTTCTTAAGCACGGAACATGGGACCCTCAGATTCCAAACATCGGGCATGCACTCCTTGGGCCAAATCATGTTTATGAGCTGGTGCATGCATGTTACCAGCTCATCGCCGCCGGCTTTAAAAAGCTCTGCCGGTCCATCCATCCAGTCCATTGGCTCCCGCAGCTTTATTATTTTTTAGCCGTGCAATTGCCTTGCTGATCTCGTTTTGGCTCGGTGGTGGACAGTCTACTCCATCGTCGATGATTGGTGCGATTTCGTCACTTATACTGCCTTCGGGAACGAGAAGAGATTGAAAGTGTTCCCTCCATAATTGCAGCACACTTTGAGTGTCCGTGCCAAGATTTCCGTCTCTGTACTTACAGGTGGGGATCTCTGTTCCAAAACCTTTGCTTTTAACCCTTTGGTAGAACTTTGGGCTGTAGTTTTCGATATCCTGGCTTTCTCTTTTCTTCCACAGACGCCTTTTCCGCCTGAACAGGCGTTTGATCTCCCTCCTTTTCTCAATATAACGCTCCGTCACCGCACGCGTTCTAGAGCTTGTCTGAGCGTGGTTTTTCATAACACAGTACGGCTGTTGCGGCAGTGGTCATAGAATTTCCAATATGCTGCCACTGTGTGTCGGGAACATCAGAACTAGGCGGGTTTGTTTGGAGTAATTGAGAGAAAAGGAAAAAGTTCTGCATCATTCGTTTTGTCAAGTTACATGCCATAATAATTTAATATCGATTTGAAGTAAGTAAGTATCGTAGAGACGAATTTGTCACGTTTTAGGCACTAGTCCGATTTAGCTGAAAAAAATTAAGAATTACAATTCCTTTTATCTGTTTATATAACGTTTACCTACATAAGCAACAGTTTCACTTTTATATTCATCAAAAGATTTTGAACTGAATTTATTTTGTAGCATTTACAATAAAACTGTTGTACTCCGTGGCGAATGATTAACGTGGAATATTATTTACGATAATGATACGCCACCACATAACAGTATAACAAAAGAGCCTAAAACGAGACAAATTCCCCTATACGATACTTACTAACTTTAAAACTATATTAAATTATTATGGCATGTAACTTGACAAAACGAATGATGCAGAACTTCTTCTGATTGGAGCTACTTTTACGTGCAATTCTCAGAATTGAGTCCCAAAATCATGTGTTGTACTGTGTAAGGAAAAAGACAGTACCTATGGTTAATATTAATTTGTTTCACATCAATATATATGAGTGATATTTTGCAGGATCTTAAACAATTTTGAAAATTGGATTGGAAGTCATTAACTATACCATGTAAATGTAAAATGTATGTGACGTGAATTGTTTTAAATTTACTGTTATTATTAAGCAGTGCTCGAAAATGTGAAATTTCAAAAAATGTTGATTACATATTTCTTTAAATTTCCTAATATTTTAGGAGTCATTCGAAGTGGTCGGTATTTGTGAACTTGACTTTTCGGGAAGTTTAATTTGAGAATGAGTTTTATTTTGAACCGTTTATTTTTAATAAAACCTTACCAAATGTTTGAAAAATTTAAATGTAACGAATTGCGAAATTGTCTTGATCTCTTGATGGCTACAGCTCCATATGCATATTGCATATTTTTCTCTCAATTATATTTGCCTTACATTGCCACTTACTTACATGTTTTTTAATATACCAAAAATTTCATACAATATGATTAATTAATATAATGATGTAGCCAATACGTTTGATAAACATCAATTCATATTATACATATGCGTATGAGTAATATTAAATTAACCCTTGAGTATTATTTGTCATACTTAAGAAACTGTCCCCAAGAAACAAATAAGTTAATGTATATCTTTCATGGCATAAAACAAAGACGTGCTATGACGTAGTTAACTACAATTTGCTTCATATAAAGACAGTGACACATATTGTCAACTTCAACTTATATTTACGAACGTCAGCAATAGTTGTCAATAATATAAATTTTGTTTGGAGGCTAAGTAATAACATAGAGACTAAAACATTAACTCCTTTTGTTGGCGTTGACATGTGGGCATTCAAACTTTGATGAGAATATTATGTAAATAAAATGTTGGCTGCACATAAAATATTACATATTGCTATGTTATTGAGATATTACACTGTGCAACAAAATGAAAAAAAAACAGTAAAGATACCATACCATCACCCAATATAAGATTATAGCAGTCTTAAGATTTTGAAGTCAATTGATTTTTAATTAAAACCAGTAAGAAAGTTTCAGTCGGGCAACCCGACTTACATATACCCTCAACCTCAGTAAATCAACAAATTTTTTATTCTATTGATATTATTGCTCGATTTCTAAAGTGGGCGGGAGGTGTAAAGTGTAAGGGAGGTACCAGAAGGGGCGTGACTAGACTTCCAGATTTTTTTTCTCCAAAACTTTGTCCTGTTATAGTTTAACAAAATTCAGAATTTGGGCACGATCGTGTCGAGTGTATTGATATTATTACTCCATCTCTAAAGTGGGCGGAGTGGTACATTTGTATGGGAGGTACCTGAATGGGCGTGGCTACCCTTCCTGTAGAAACCTGTAGAAAGGCCAAAAAGACTTGGCCAGAATACAACGCGAAGCGTACATCGTACCTGGTAAGTCTTGAGAGGGACCAGATAAGGAAAATTATTACCTTCCAGGCGGGACATGGACCCATAGGCAGACATGCGAGCAGAATGGTATTCGCAACGAAAAGCGAATGTAACTACTGCGGGAATAGAAGCAGTGAACCATCTCCCGACCAAATTATATGCGATTGCCCCATACAGAAGGAGACTGGAAACGCAGGGGAAACCCTTCTTAAATGGTAAAGAGGAACTTGCATCCTTGGATATCAGAAGGATCAACCACTTTTCTAAAATCATCAACTGGACGAATTGGATCGAAACTCCGGAATACCAATCGACAACTGGCAGCAAACGCGCTGATAACATAGGTTGAAGGGATGGTGTAAATGCCCAGCGGGTGTCACAGTGGGTCCATAGGGACCTAAGTGATATCCTCGTAGAAGGAGATGCCTGCACACCTACCAACCATTAAAACCTAAAAATTTAAAAAAATAAAAATATAAAAATATAAACATATAAAAATATAAAAATATAAAAGTAAAGCTTCTGATCGGTTTAACTTGGCAAACCCAGAGTGATCCTTGCCAATTGCAGTTCAAGTCTGCTCAAAGAGCTCCGTATTCGTGGTACTACTGCGAACGGAGGACAAAGTCGAGTTCTACGAGAGCCTAGAAAATGTATATGACCGTAGCCCCAGCCATGACATCAAAATTGTACTAGGCGATTTTAATGCTAAAATAGGCAGGGAGACCGCATTTGAGCCTACAATCGGAAAATTCAGTCTGCACACCGAAACGTCGAACAATGGCATCAGACTAGAGTGTTCAAAACCGAAACCGAAAACCGTCTAACCGGTTTTTTTCTCCGAAACCGTATGCCGGTTTCTTCAAAAATGCCAATTTCGAATACCCGGTTTAACCGGTTTTTGGATGTCGGTTAACCGGTTTTCAAATAGGAGCATTTCCACAGAACATTGCCAGGTTATTTCTATGCAAATTGGGCACAGAAGATTGTTTATGCTCACATGATATTCTTTGGGCAATCTCAAACCCTTATGCAATACGAAACTTTGTTTGGAAAATGCTGCTAGAAGACTGTTACCTCTCACCTTGAAAAGGGTGATAATTGTCGTTATCTTCTAAACTAAACATCCAATTTCAAATAGAGCTTAATTTATGACCACCTTACAATAGTTGTGAAATCACTAATATATATTTAGTTGCAATTTAAACTTGCAAGGTCTTCATATGAAAAACTTGCAGAAAAAGTGCAGTTATTTACTAAATTACCGCCAGTCCCACGATGTCGAACGTTAACGTTCGCTTGGGTTTTTTGCGATAAGCAGCAGATTTGCTATACATATTTCAGTTGTTTGACGCAAAAAAACCAAAGCGAACGTTAGTGTTCGACATCGTGGTACAGGCAGTAAGTGTCCGATAGTAAGGTACTTTATTATGATCACCATAAAATGGTTAGGAAATTACAAGATACAGTTGGGTTCTAATTTTAAAATAGATTGGAATCTCATATTAAAATGGGTGAGAATGCGTCGATATTCATATGAAAAAAATTAAGAGCCTACTAAGCATTCAATTGTAAAAAGGAGTTTAACTTATGAAATCGAACCTTAATTTTAAACCATGCTAATTGTCTAACTTAAGATATACAGGAAACTCTTTCAAAGTTTGTGAGTAATTTAGATTTCACTTATGTGTTAAATTGAAATTTAACACAACTTCTGTTGGATGAACTAATCATCCTGTTTAAAATATGATATCAATTTAAGCAGACTGAATAATTGTAAGCATGTTAAGTTGACTTAGCATACTTTAGTATTAAGGTACCGATATTCTATGTTTTCATATATAATTCATATTTAATTTCATATTGGGTTTTATTTTACAATATCCAAAAAACCGAACGAAACCGGTTACTCGGTTTTATACTAAATTAGGTATTTGAAAACCGAATTGTTGGGAAAAGGTATTTTTCGAATAAACCGGAAACCGGTTTCCTTAAAAAATCAAGTATTTGAACACTATACATCAGACTGATTGATTTCTCTGCGGCAAGAAATATGGTAGTTAGCAGCACTAGATTTGACCATAAAAATATTCATAAGGCAACATGGTTATCTCCAGATCATTTGACGAGGAATCAGATAGATCACGTGGTAGTCGATGGAAGGCACGCATCAAGTGTTCTGGACGTACGAGTGATCAGGGGTGCGAACATTGACTCCGATCACTTCCTTACCGCAGTTAAGGTACGCACTAGGCTAAGCATGGCGAAAAGCGTACGTAACCAGGCACAACGAAAGCTGGACATCGGTAAACTGCGGACCACAGAGGTAGCGGACGCCTACTCCAACCACCTAACTCAACTGCTGCGGAATGCTCCAACCCCTGATAATATAACCTCGCAGTGGCAATATATAGCCGACTCCATAGAACGGACTGCGAGAAGCGTACTTGCCCAGGAAAATTTTTCAGAACTTGTTGCGAATGGTATTGATACTAGAATCGTTTCTTTTTTAATTGACTTTCTATTCTGTTTCTGGTTCTATATAACCGATTATGTGCAACATGTTGCACCACAGATTCCGTAGAACAGAAAATGAATATTCGTATTCGAAATTAGTTATTTTTTAGAGGGTATTTATTAAGAAAAACTCAAAAATCTGAGTTAAAATATATTTCGAACTAGCACCCAATTGAAAATCAATGAAATTTCAAAAAACAGCATATATAATTAAGTTATGTAGCAATTCATTTCATAACAGGTTCCATGAGAACATGTTGGTTTTGGGACAATTTCAAACAAAAATAATATATTGTGCAACTGAAAGTGGAACTTGTTACTTATCAGTAAAAGCTGTTCTGTAATTGTTTCTTTGCAACAAAATATTTTGCTGGGTGGGTACTCAAAGCCGTCTCAAGAAGATGCCTGGTACGATGATAAATGTCGCACTGCCACGAGAGAGACGGATGCTGCATACAGGGCAAAACTGCAGCCAATGGCAACGCGAGCCGTTCGTGAACGGTACAGGGAGAAGAGACGAGAGGCAACTCGTCTTTTTAGAAGAAAAAAGAAGGAGCTGAAGAAGAGGCAGAATGAGTGCACTGAGTTGCTCCGAAGTAGAGTGGAAGCCCGAAAATTCTACAAGAGAGTTAAAGCTAGAATGCGTGGAACAGTGTTGCCCTCCTGCAAGAACAGCGATGGTCAGCTAGTGGCGGACCCGGATAACGTTCTGAAGATATGGAGAGATCACTTTAGAAATTTACTGGATACTGACACCACTCCAGAAGACCCCGCTACAATCCATGACGATGGTATTAACTGTCCACCTCCGAGCCAGAGCGAGATACGTATGGCCATCTCCCGCCTTAAAAACAACAAAGCTGCTGGAGCCGATGGTCTCCCAGCTGAATTGTTTAAGGCTGGCGGGGAGGAGCTGATTAGGAGCATGCATCAGCTCATGGAGAACATCTGGCAAGAGGAGAGCATGCCCGGGGATTGGAGTCTCAGTGTGTTATGTCCCATATACAAGAAAGGAGATCGTGGTGAATATAAGAACTATCGTGGAATAAGCATGTTACCAATTGCGTACAAGGTCCTTACAAGCATATTGTGTGAACGTCTAAAGCCAATTGTAGAAAAACTAATTGGACCATATCAGTGCGGCTTTAGACCTGGCAAATCTACGACGGATCAAACATTCACCTTACGACAAATCCTGGAAAAAACCAATGAAAAGCAGATCGACACCTAACACCACTTTGTCGAATACAAAGCTGCCTTCGACTCTCCGATAAGGAATAGGCTTTTTGAGGCTATGTCTGAGTTTGGTATTCCTGCAAAGCTAATTCGACTTTGCAGATGTACCTTAGAAAACACCAAATCCTCGATTAAGATTGGTAAAGATCAGTCTGAACCATTCAACACGGAAAGAGGCCTCAGGCAGGGCGATAGCCTGTCCTGTACACTATTTAATATAGTTATGGAGAAGGTGATGAGAAAGGCTGGTGTCAACATGTCTGGCACCATATTCCACAAAAACCACATGCAACTAGCCTACGCCGATGATATAGATATCATTGGCCGAAATCTGCGGGACGTTACTGCAGTCTTCTCATCCCTAGAAAAGGAGTCGGCAAAAATGGGTTTAGCGGTCAACGAGGACAAAACAAAAATAATGATTTCGACGAACAAAGAGTCCTCTCGATGGGGACGCAGCGTCAACGTTGAAAATTATTGTTTTGAGGTAGTAGATGAGTTTACCTACCTCGGAGCTTCCGTCAATAAGAAAAATAATGTCAGCCAAGAAATTAAGCGGAGAATACTGCTATCCAATAGATGTTTTTACGGACTTCGGCAGCACTTTAGTAATACCACCTTATCTCGGAATACTAAGAAACAGCTTTACCAGGTGCTAATCTTACCCGTTCTTTTGTATGCTGCCGAATCATGGGTACTTACGACAACGGACATACAAAACCTGGGAGTATTCGAGAGAAAAGTACTCCGAAAAATGTATGGACCTATCTGTGTCGACGGCGAGTTTCGCCATCGGATGAACCATGAGCTGCATGAGCTTTACCACGACATCGACGTAGCTAAAAGAGTCAGAATGCAACGACTACGATGGCTGGGTCATGTTGCCAGGATGGATGTAAATGCTTCAGAGAAAGGTGTTTGAAGGCGAACCTGAAGGACGGCGCAGAGCAGGGAGACCCAAACTCCGTTGGAAGGACCAAGTGGTAGGCGACGTGCCACCATCTGGTAGGACTAACTGGAGAACACACGCACAAGACCGAAGCGTGTGGAATTCTTTAGTACTTCAGGCCTCAAACTTATGAACCATGTTTGTAAGTTGTAATGGGCCACTTAAGTATGTAAGTAAAAATATAAAAATATAAAAATAAAAATATATGAATGTTTAAAAATATAGAAATATACAAAAATGTAATTATATAACAATATAAAAATAAATATTTTTCAATTTCCTCCTTATCGTTACATAGTCTACAATAGAACCACTGAGTTGTCTCGCAGTGCGATTTAAAGTGTCCTGTAATTATGTATTTTAGGCTCATGATAACCTTAATATCCAGATCCAAAAGCGGTTAAGATGAGATGAGCCTCTGTGTGGCAGTACAT
Source organism: Muscina levida (assembly GCA_964034835.1). Lineage (NCBI taxonomy): Eukaryota > Metazoa > Arthropoda > Insecta > Diptera > Muscidae > Muscina > Muscina levida. Next base: position 121,636,927 of record OZ035883.1, on the reverse strand, counting down.
TCGCTATTTCGTTCCTTGGTATATGTCAATGTGCTAGGACATTGACTGCCCAGCAGAGCCGAGCAGTATTTACTGGCACGTTAAAAACATATTGCAGTTTTGATAAATATTTTTGTTTATTCATTTTTTATAAGGTATAAAAGATATGTACAATAGGGATATAACTTTTTGCAATTTTTTGCAAATATCCAAATGGCCCTAGCATAGTCGAATAGGCCATTGAAAATTATATAAAAAAATGGTATTACTTTTTAGCAGTTGTTAAAAAAGTTCACCCACCAAACGCGGTAAAGTTTTTAAATGATTTTTATTTATTTATTTAGCTAAAAAGCGCAGAAAACTTTTTTTTATCAATATATCAAGCTGCATTTAACATTTGTGTAAATATTTTGGAAGCTGAATGTATGTTATTGATAATTACGTCATGTACTTTAATTGTTTTTATTATTCAAAGAAAATTATATTCTGAGTTTGTGTTTAATACTTAAAAACAATGGATTTTAAAAGAAGCCCTTAAAGCGTTTTAAAAAATGCAAAAATTTGGACAAAGGCTTTGACCAAATTTAAAGATAATGTGGAGAAACATTCCAGATATCGTCATTCCATTACATCAAACAAAATTTTTCAGTTTAATATTTTACTTTATTAATGAAGTATTTAAAATTTTTTATTTAAAATGAAGGTTTTTTTTGGGAGATTTTAGAAAATCGTTTTCGTGGGTGAGGTTTTTTATCCGAAATGACCCCAAAATTATTTTTTCGTAAATAATACAACCTTCGCCATCGCGTGGTGCTAGGGCCAAAATTTGGTTATACCCCTAATGTACAACACTAATTTCAAATGAGTTACCTGAAGTTTCTGCTTAAAAGGATGTCCCTAATCGTATTTTTTTGTGTAGTTCATGTTCCTTTTGACCTTTCCTGATATAGAAATAGTCTGATTTCCTGGTTGAATACACTCTAAATTAGGTTAATAACTAAAACAAATAACTTTCAGGTGCATTTAACTGTTAATCCCTATCATGACATTTAATTCTATCAATTAACAATTTAAACACGTTTCATACCAGCAATAAAATATAATTCCAAATGGCAAAGAGTATAAATATTTCTAATTTATTCCAGTTTAAATAGAAATACCACGTGAATGGGGTTGAGTTGCATGCCACAAGTTGCATGCTAAACTAATAATAATGTATAAGCGCAAAAAGCCTAAAAAGAAAAATACAACGCTAAGCCTTAAATTGCCACAATTTGCACGCAAATTAATACGTTTCATATACAAAGTAATATATAAACTACAAAACCCCAGCAGGGTAAACTAAGAGAGAGAGAGAGAGAGAGAAAAAGAGAGAGAGAGAAAGAATCAGTAACTAGTAAAAGGAAATATATAGACGCAATGGCCACCGGTATTGAAATTATGGTGGCCACGGCCCTATGCCTGTCGTGCGCCAATGATACCATTGAACATCCCCGTGGTCTTATAATGCTGGATAAGAACTATGAAATGATTACCGAAGTACCGCTGCTGGATAAAGTTGATCAATCATTGGATGATGCACCCGCCGAAACCTTAACTACCATATTGGAAAAGGCAGCAAAACTAGAAAAGTTACGACAATGGGTAAATGGCCGTCATTTGCGTGTAGCCACTCTGGAGGATTATCCCTTAAGTTATACGGTTAAGAAACCGGATGGCAGCATAGAGGGCAAGGGCGTTTCTTTTATACTGCTGGATTTCCTAAAGGAGAAATTTAATTTTACCTATGAGGTTTTAATACCGAAAGCCAACATAATTGGCTCTAAAACGGATTACAGTGGCAGTCTAATCGAAATGTTAAATTCAACGGTGAGTTCTGATGTTTATAATATGTTTTTATTTGATTTTTTTTAATATTATTATAACATTAACAATTTATTGTTGTTACTTTCAGGAAGCTGATATGGCTGCCGCTTTTCTGCCTTTACTTTCCGAGCAGAGGGGTTATATTTTCTATTCTACCACCGCTTTAGATGAGGGCGAATGGATTATGGTCATGCAGCGACCTCGTGAGTCTGCCTCGGGCTCTGGTCTTTTGGCCCCCTTTGATTTTTGGGTTTGGATTTTGATATTGGTTTCGTTGTTGGCTGTGGGTCCTATCATTTATTTCCTGATTATATTGCGTAATAAATTGACCGGAGATGGAGAGCAAAAGCCGTATTCCTTGGGCCATTGTGCCTGGTTTGTTTATGGTGCTTTGATGAAGCAAGGCAGCATACTGTCACCCGTCGCAGGTAAGTCTGTGGGATTCAATACTCTTATGTATTAATAATTGAGGGATGTTAAATCTAGAAACTTGCACTTAAATATAAAGCTTGATAATAGAACACAGTGTAGGGTAGACGATTTATGTGGCAAAAGCATATCTTAGGTAAATCAATAACTTTGTGAATTTCGTTAGCAAGCACTTAAAAATTTATCTCAAGTTTGTATTGACTATACACATATGGATTTTTGCAAAAACAGAAACAAAGGAATTGGCCACGAGTCTTAATACTCCAAATGAGTTCTCGGCTCGCGAGCAGCGAGTGTATTTTGTTCTTAGCTCCCGAGCCACGAACGAGCTGAGAGCAAGACAAGTCTAAAATTTTAAAAGTGTGTGTATTATGATATAAAATAATATCAAAAGTGGGAAATTAGGAATGATTATGATTGATACAGTTTTTTTTTTTAAATTTGACTGTGTTGCCTTTTTGTAAAACAAAAGTACGTTCTGGTACAACAAAAGTAATCTGACACAAAAAAAAGTAATTTGTGGTGCAAAGGGAGTACTTTTGGCACAATAAAAGTAATTTTTAGTACTATAAAAGTACTTCAATTAATGTACTCTGGTACAAATAAAGTTTGTTTGTGGACTAGAAAAGTTATTTTTGGGAAATTAAAAGTACTTTTGAGACAATATAAATATTTTTAAGTGCTATAAAAATACTCTGGTTGTTGTTCCACAAAGAACTTTTTGGTGCTACAATTAAATTATTTTAAGTGCTGTAAAAGTACTCTGGTAAAAAACTTTGGCTAAAATATATTTGACTATCCCTTGTATAATGTAAGCCAAGTCCATACTTTCCGAGTTATAGGTCTTTAAAGCTTATATATATATATACCATGATGTAACTTCTATACTTGGGTTATTTTATTAACCCATTATGTGCTAAAAATATCAATTAACATATTTTGGACCATGACCTTTTTTAATAAATTATTTTTATTTCCAAAAAATGCTTAAATAACTGTACATTTATTTGCAACAATAAAAGAGGAGTCTTTAACCTTTCCAATGAGATATCGTTTACTGATCTCGCTAAAGTGGTTCCGAAGTAACTAAGCTTTAAATTTAATTTCTGTTTTTATTTTTATCTGGTTTTTTTTTATTTCCCATTCTAATGATTTTTCAAGTAATGATAAAATATGACGCAGTTGATGAAAAAGAAGGGGGGTGCGTGCCCCCCGCCGCTTTCGTCTTGGACCATAATGTGTTCAAAGACGCCCCTAGGTAGGTAAAATGTATGACCGATCCCCAGTCATTTTTCCCTCTTAACAATTTCCCCCTAAGGTGGCAAAAATAATTTTTTTTCTAAATTTTTCTCCCACGCTCTGACTGCCCTAAACGTGCCCCTAGAGGAGTCAAATGTATGACCGACCCTCAATATTTTTGCAAACTCAGAACATTTTCTTAAAACCTTAAGGTGGTCCCCATACCTTTTTTACACCATCACCCTTAGGGATGAGGGTATATATGATTTGATACGACCCAAAAGTGTAACACATGGAAGGAGTCACTTTAGATCCTAGGTTTCTTGAACCAAATTCGATTCATGACTTTTTAAGTCGTTTGAGCCATGTCCGTCTGCCTGTCTGTCCGTATGTCTGGCTGATGCGCACGATAACTTTAAAAAGACGCAACCAAATGTTTTGAAATTTTGCACGAGTTAATATTTTCGCAAAACTACTTACGGTATTGCAAATGGGCTACATGGCCTCGCCCCTTCTGGTACCTCCCTTACAAATACATCATTACGCCCACTTTAGAAATCGAGTAATAATATCAACACACCGAACGGGATCGTACCCAAATTATGTATTTAGTAAAGCCATAACAGCATAAAATTTTGAAGAAAAAAATCTGGAAGTCTAGGCACGCCCCGTCTGGTACCTTCCATACACATCTGGTACCGCCCACTTTAGAAATCGATAATTATTATTAATAGAACTAACGCGATCGTGCCCAAATTCTGTATTTAGTAAAGTTAAAGCAGGATAAAGTTTTGGAAAAAAAATCTGGAAGTCTAGTCACGCCCCTTCTGATACCTGCCATATAAATGTACCACTCCGTCCACTTTAGAAATAGGGTAATAATATCAATACAACCAGTGCCATCGTGCCCAAATTCTGATTTAGTAAAGGTATAACATAATAAAGTTTTGGGGAAATAATCTGGAAGTCTAGCCACGCTCCTTCTGGTACCTCCCATATAAATGTACCTTAGACCGGGTCGGTCCTCATACAATTTTTTTTTTCTCCAAAGTCGAGGGCAAATATTAAAGATCACATCGAGACAACTTAAAAAAAAAATTTTTTTTTCCTCCCCCACCCCCGGAAAAACAGCCAAAATCGTTTATTTATCACTGCTTTTTTGTTTGTGGCTCAATCGTTAAATCAAAGGCATCGGTGTATAGGTTTCGACGAGTACTACATTTTTCCTATAGATGTCGCTGACGTACGACATCATCCTGTAATGATGGTCTCATTTAGAGCAATTTCTACCCCTAAAATTTAAAAATATTTTTTCCTAGGATTAAAGCCCTTAAAAAACCAAGAACATTTTGCTTTGGAAGTATACAGTTTTATTCAAAAACAAAAAAGTTACGAATGATAAGATGTATTTACAGCATCAACAAAAACATATTTTTTTTTGTTGTTTGCATTATTATCACAAATTATTGCATACTTTATAGCGCTGATACGAAATGTTTATAAAAATGATTCCATACTTTGTAGCTCAAATTGTTGCATAAGTCTTAAAGACATCGAAAAATAATTAAAAATTTTCTCGAGATAATTCATTTTTAACCTAGTTACCGACGAAATATAATTTTTATTACAAATAAAATCCCAAAAAGAGCAAAGATATGTATGTAATTACAGCAAATATTGGCGCGACTCAAGGTCCGTTCACTATTTTCTAGTTTGGCAATAATTTTTCATTTTGATTAGTCATTTCAAGCGCTGATTCACTTAAATTTCGCACAAATGTTCATTGTTGCAAATTGCATGGGAAGAATACAAGTGCATATTAATGTCTATATTTTATTATTAATACTTCCATTTTGCACCAGATATCTTTATAATTTCGTTGCTTGAATATTGGTGACGCTGAAAAACTTCATCCGCATGTTTGAAAACACTGGTTGCGCTAAAAAGTATGCAATAACTTGTACTTAATTTTTTTTTGCAGACGCTAAGAAGTATGCAGTAGTTTTCAGCAATAATGCAAACAACAGGAAAAAATATTAGTGTTGATGCTGTAAATACATCTTTTCATACGTAACTTTTTTGTTTTTGAATAAAACTGTATACTTCCAAAGCAAAATGTTCTTGGTTTTTAAAGGACTTTAATTCTGAGAAAAAATATTTTTAAATTTTAGGGGTAAAAATTGCTCTAAATGAGGCCATCATTACAAGATGATGTCGTATGTCAGCGACATCTATAGGACAAATGTAGTACCCGTCGAAACCTATACACCGATGTCTTTGATTTAACGATTGAGCCACAAACAAAAAAACAGTGATAAAAAAACGATTTTGGCTGTTTTTCCGGGGGGTGGGGGAGGAAAAAAATTTTTTTTTTGAAGTTGTCTCGAGGTGATCTTTAATATTTGCCCTCGACTTTGGACATTTTTTTTCGCGACCCGGTCTAATGTACCTTTCCGCCCACTATAGAGATGAAGTAATAATATCAATAAATCCAATCGATCGTACCCAAATTCTTTATTTAGTAAATCTATAGCAGGATACAGTTTTTGAGAAAAGAACTTGAAATCTAGCCACTCCCCTTCTGGTACCTCCCATACAAATATACCACTCCGTCCACTTTAGAGATGGAGTAATAATATCAATACACACAACGCGATCGTGCCCAAATTCTGTATTTAGTAAAGCTAAACCAGGATAAAGTTTTGCAGAAACAATCTGGAAGTCTAGACACGCCCCTTCTGGTACCTCCCATACAATTTGGTACCGCCCACTTTAGAAATCGATTAATATTATTAATATTTTCTGTATTTGGTAAAGTTCAAGCAGGATAAAGTTTTAAAGAAAAAATCTGGAAGTCTAGATACGTCCCTTCTGGTACCTCCCATACAAATGTACCATTCCGCCCACTTTAGAAATCGAGTAATAATATCAATATAACAGAATTTTTTTTGTTTTACTGAGGGTGATGGTATATGTAAGTCGGGTTACCCGACTGAAACTTTCATACTGTTTATTTTTATAAATTTTGCTACATTTGACTCCTCTAGCAGCACGGTTGGGTGAGTTTGAGCGGTAGGAACAAAAATTAATAAAAAATTGATTTTTGTATGAGAGTTCCCTTAGGGAGAGAAGATGTAGTGTGGGTCTATTTGGGGCGACTCCGGGGCAGTTGCAGCGCTTGATGTGAATGTTTTCCATTTCTCCACCAACTTTGACCACGATGTGCTGTAATTCAAAACCACCCCACCTCCCCCAAAAGTTGGCTCATGCATTTGTTTTGCCAACCACACAAAATTAGAGTTCGTATGCAAATCTATATACAAGACTACCGCACCCCTATTGGTTACTGAAAGTACTTTTTTTGTACGACCGCTGTTAGAGCAGTGGTAGCAAAATTGATAAAAATTTAATTTTTGAATGGGAGCTCTCTTAGGGGTGTTAATGGGGAACATGTTAGGATGGTCGGTCATACATTTTAGCACTCTAGGGGCGATTATGGGGCAGTTGCGGTGGGGCAGCTGCAGTTGATGTGGATTTTTTCCCCTTATCCACCAACTTTGACCACGATGCGCTGTAATTTAACACCACCACACCTCCCCTAAATTTTGGCTCATGTTTTTGGTTTCCCTACCCCACAAAATTAAGGGGTGGTTCGAATCCCAATCTTGTTACTAAGGATCTCCATACAACACTATTGCAACCCTACTGATCACTGAAAGTACTTTTTTGTACTAGCGAACAGAGCTGTAAACTCAAGTACAAGTAATCATTACCTACCATGTTCGAAAGAATTTAAAAGTTAACTACAATTCCAATTACATGAGGAATTGGAATTGAAACTAAAAGTCTCAACTACACAGGTAATTGTACTTGAAAGTAATGATTCCTAATTACTTTTCAATTAGCTCAATTACTTTTTAATTACAAGGAATTGAAAGGAATTGACGGAATTGGGAGGAATTGGAAGGAATTAAGAGGAATTGCTGCAGTTTGGAAGGGTATTGAAATAATTTTGAAATAAGGGGTAGAAATTGTAAGTTCCACAACAATAAAAAAATTTAATTCTTAAAATAATAACTAGTAGTTTTCCACTAATAATTTTTAATTTCCTTTTAATTAATAAAAAATTAAAACAAAATAAATTGGGAGCAATATATTTTAACATAACGGACCTTTTCAAATTGCAGCAATTCCTCTTAATTCCTTCCAATTCCTCCCAATTCCGTCAATTCATTTCAATTCCTTGTAATTAAAAAGTAATTGAGCTAATTGAAAAGTAATTAGGAATCATTACTTTCAAGTACAATTACCTGTGTAGTTGAGACTTTTAGTTTCAATTCCAATTCCTCATGTAATTAGAATTGTAGTTAACTTTCAATTCCTTTTTAGATGTACTTGTATTTGTAATTAAGCAGTAATGAGTACAAATTGTAATGATTAGTTTACAGCTCTGCTAGCGAAGCTCGCGAGCCCTGCTTTTAATTTAGGACCTGGACCCAGTACGTACCCTGATAAAGATAAAATTGTTGTACCCAAAAGTACTGCCTTTGTACAAAAAAGTACATTTATTAAGCCAAAGTGTACTTTTTGCTTTTCGTTTACAAGAAAAGTACTAGTATTGTGGCAAAAGTGTATTTACAGGACCAAAATGTATTTTTATAGCACTAAAAGTACCTTTCCTTGTACCGTACAGTTCAATTTATTGTATCAAAAAGTACTTTTATTGTGCCAAAAAATACTTTCGGTGTAGCAAAAAATTAATTTTATTGTACCAGAAAGTATTTTTATTGTGAAAAATTTTATTTGACAGTATTGCTATGTACTTTTATTGTACCAGAAAGTGGTGCAAGTGTACCAGAAAGTGGTTTAAATGATCCAAATGGTTAAATTTTGTACCAAAAAATATTTTTATTGTACACAAAAGTACTTTTATGGTGCGGGAAAGGGGTTTTATAGCATTAAAAAGTAATATTTTTTGTAGGAACAAATACTAGCATTGTACCAACAAGTGTATTTACTCTACCAGAAAGCGTAGGTTAAGTTCTAAGGTTAAGTTCTAAGATGAGCCCGATCGGTCAAAAACTACTCCCACCTCCCATACAAACTCCCCCTTTTTGGGGTCTGTCCCTGCGATTACAGCCATAGTTTAAGGGCAATGACGCTGAAATTTTGTATGTGAGCTTCCCTACACTAAGCGAAGGTTGAGTAGTAAGATGAGACCGATCGGTAAAAAACTATTCCCACCTCCCACACAAAATCCCTCTTTTTGGGGGTGTCCGCATGTCAGTCCCCGCGATTACAGCAGTAATTTAAGAGCAATCAAGCTGAAATATTGTATGCAAGCTTTTCTCCTCTAAGCGGAGGTTGAGTATTAAAATGAGACCGATCGGTCAAAAACTACTCTCACCCCCTATGCAAACTCTTCCTTTTTAGGGTTTGTCCCTGCGATTGCAGCCGTATTTTAAGAGGTATATAGCTGACATTTTGTACGCAAGATTCAATATCTAAGCGGAGGCTACTTTCTAAGATAAGCAATGTCGGTCAAAAACTACTCCCACCCTCTATTCAAAGTACCTTTTTGGGGTGTCCGCGTAACTGCCCGCGCGATTATAGGTTAGGAAATATTGAGCTGAAATTTGATATGCTAGCTTTAATCCTATAATAGGAGCTTACGTTGTAAGATGAGCAATACCGGACGAATACTTCTCCCACCTTCCATACAAACTCCCCCTTTTTGGGGATGTCCGTCTGTATGTCCCTATAGTTTATGAGCTTTTGTGCTGAAATTTGGTATGTAAGCTTCTGTCCAGAAGCAGAGGTTAAGTTCTAAGATAAGCATGATCGGATTTAAACTACTCCCATAAACATATAGGTAAATCGAATTAAATCGATACAAAATTATTGACAAAATGGACGTGTGAAGCTAAAAGTAACGTCCACTTCTCAGCAACTCCCCTGTTTTGTGGTACAAAGTTTAATAAAATATAGTTGTAGTGCAAATAACCAGTTTTATCACCATTTTTACAAATGGTGAAGGGTATCTGAGCTTCTGCATAGCCGAAGATAACCGCCTTACTAGTTTATAAACAAGCAGTTTGTACAAAAATGAGTAAAGGTAAAGATTAATATATGGGTAATTTTGATCATTTGTATGAGAGGTACAGGATGGGGTGTCGCTAATGTTTTGGATTTCTGAGTTTTTGCACACTAATAAAATATAAATAAACTGAAACAAAATTTAAATATCCTGCAGTTTTCCGCCTAAAAATTATGCCAGTATTATAAATTTTCCAAAATAGGACTCCTGCAACTTCTTTAATGGATCGTCAACATGCAAACCAGACATAAATCATTACTTTGACACTATAAAAACATAACATCCCTACAACACATCATCCACTGAGTAAATTCCTAACAAACGCATACTTTCTGCCTGTTAATAAAAAAGAACTCGCATGACTAATCCTTAACATACTAGGACAATATGTTGTCAACCATAGTAAATACAAGAACCACCATTATTGCCTTCCTTACTAGCTGACCGGGTCAATTATATGTTTGCATAACCATTATTGCATTATCGCAATATCAGCAAATAGAAATTAGTTTGATGAAAACATCAAATATTTGCTAATACTACAATGAATACATATGGGGGAAAAATCGATAAATTTTAAATAAATAAAAATTAAAATTCATTTAAAAATGGGGGAGTGGGGTTAGTCGGTTTACATCACAAAACCGTAATCAAACAATTGACCGACAACAAATAAGCAGTGGTCAGTCGCACACAGCTATCAATTGGTAACATTTTAGTATAAATGCTCACATGACTGCATGCTAAGTCTACTAACCTGTACAGCAGGGTTCACATGTTAAGCATAAATTTTATAGCAGACATTTATATTTAATTATTGTTCACATTTGAATGTATTTTGTAGATTCGACACGTTTATTATTTGCTACCTGGTGGATATTTATAACCATATTAACATCCTTCTATACGGCCAATTTAACTGCTTTCCTCACGCTATCCAAGTTTACGTTGCCATTCAATACGGTCGATGATATTTTATATAAGAATAAACATTTTGTTACCGCCCGGGGTGGTGGTGTTGAATATGCCATACGTTTGGTAAGTGTGAAGGGAGGGGTGGGGTATAAAGATGATTGAGCTTCTCTATTGTTGTTTATGGTTTATGTTGTTCGTGTCTCTTCTGTTTTTCAGACAAATGAAAGTTTATCGATGTTAAGCACTATGGCCCAGAGAAATTATGCCGTTTTTACAGAGGACACTAATGATACCTTCAATTTGCAGCACTATGTAGAGAAAAATGGTTATGTTTTTGTACGAGATCGTCCGGCCATAACGCATGTCCTGTATTTGGATTATCGTTATCGCAAAACGGTCAGTGCGGATGATGAGAAGATTCATTGCCCCTTTGCTATGGCTAAGGAACCATTTTTGAAGAAGAAACGTTCGTTTGCCTATCCGAAGAATAGTAATTTAAGTGATCTGTTTGATAGAGAGTAAGTATGGCGAGGAGACACAATTGTTGTAATTGTTGTGATTGGTATAATTGTTGTTACTGTTATTTTTGTGATTATTGTTAAAATTGTCATAATTTAATTGTTATAATTGTTATAATTGTTATAATTGTTATAATTGTTATAATTGTTATAATTGTTATAATTGTTATAATTGCTATAATTGTTATAATTGTTATAATTGTTATAATTGTTATAATTGTTATAATTGTTATAATTGTTATAATTGTTATAATTGTTATAATTGTTATAATTGTTACAATTGTTATAATTGTTATAATTGTTGTAATTGTTATAATTGTTATAGTTGTTATAATTGTTATAATTGTTATAATTGTTATAATTGTTATAATTGTTATAATTGTTATAATTGTTATAATTGTTATAATTGTTATAATTGTTATAATTGTTATAATTGTTATAATTGTTATAATTGTTATAATTGTTATAATTGTTATAATTGTTATAATTGTTATAATTATTATAATTGTTTTAATTTTTGATATTGTTATAATTTTTGTAATTGTTACAATTGTTATAATTTTTATAATTGTTATAATTTTAATAATTGTTATATTTGCTATAATTGTTATAATTATAATAATTGTTTTAATTGTTTTAAATGTTATAATTGTTATAATTGTTATATTTGATATAATTGTTATAATTATAATTGTTATAATTGTCATAATTGTTACAATTATAATTGTTATAAATATTATAATTGTTATAATTATTATAATTGTTAAAATTGTTATAATTGTTATAATTTTTACAATTATAATTGTTATAATTTTTGCAATTGGTATAATTCCCATAATTGTTATAATAATTTAAATTGTTATAATTCTTTTAATTTTTATAATTGTTATATATAGTCGCTGTAATAGTTATTACTGTTATAATTGTTATAATCAATATTTTTTTAAATAAATAACTATAATAAAAATTTTATCAGTTATAATTTTTAAAATTGGATTTATTGTTATAACTGTTATAATTGTTATATTTGTAATAATGGTTTTCATTTTTATAATTCGTTACTTGTTTTGACTGTTATTACTTTTATAAATGTTAGAAATCTTATGACTGTTATTATTGTTATAACTGTTATAATTGTTTTAATTGTAAATATTGTTTTAATTTTTGATATTGTTATAATTTTTGTAATTGTTACAATTGTTATAATTGTTATAATTTTTGTAATTGTTACAATTGTTATAATTGTTATAATTGTTATAATTGTTATAATTGTTATAATTGTTATAATTGTTATAATTGTTATAATTGTTATAATTGTTATAATTGTTATAATTGTTATAATTGTTTTATAATTGTTATAATTGTTATAATTGTTATAATTGTTACAATTGTTATAATTGTTACAATTATAATTGTTATAAATATTATAATTGTTATAAATATTATAATTGTTATAATTATTATAATTGTTATAACTGTTATAATTGTTAAAATTGTTATAATTGTTATAATTGTTACAATTATAATTGTTATAATTTTTGCAATTGGTATAATTCCCATAATTGTTATAATTCTTTTAATTTTTATAATTGTTATATATAGTCGCTGTAATAGTTATTTCTGTTATAATTGTTATAATCAATATTTTTTTAAATAAATAACTATAATAAAAATTTTATCAGTTATAATTTTTAAAATTGGATTTATTGTTATAACTGTCATAATTGTTATATTTGTAATAATGGTTTTTAATTTTTATAATTCGTTACTTATTTTGACTGTTATAATTTTCATAATTGTTAAAATTCTTATGACTGTTATTATTTTTATAACTGTTATAATTGTTTTAATTTTTGATATTGTTATAATTTTTGTAATTGTTACAATTGTTATAATTGTTATAATTATTATAATTGGTATAATTGTTATAATTGTTATAATTGTTATAATTGTTATAATTGTTATAATTGTTATAATTGTTGTAATTGGTATAATTGTGATAATGTAATGTAATGTAATATTATAATTGCCATAATTGTTATAAACATCATTTTAGTTTTGTAATTGTTACAATTGTTATAATAGTTATAATTATTATAATTGGTATAATTGTTATAAATGTTATAATTGTTATATATGTTGTTTATGTTATAATTGTTGTTAAAATTGTTACAATTGTTATAATTGTTATAATTGTTATAATTGTTATAATTGTTATAATTGTTATAATTGTTATAATTGTTATAATTGTTATAATTGTTATAATTGTTATAATTGTTATAATTGTTATAATTGTTATAATTGTTATAATTGTTATAATTGTTATAATTGTTATTATTTTTATAACTGTTTTAATTTTAATAATTTGTGTAAACATTTTTATAATTGTTATAATGGTTAAAATTTTAATGATTATTTTAATTTTTTTAATTCTGTTATTTTTTGAATTGTCATAATTGTTATGACTGTTATTATTGTTATAGCTGTTATAATTGTTTTAGTTGATACAATTGTTTTAATTTTAATAATTTTTGTAATTGTTATAATCGTTATAATTGTCATAATTGTTATAATTGTCATAATTGTCACAATTGAAATAATTGTCATAATTGTTGTAACTGTTATAATTGTAATAATTGTTTTAGTTTTTGTAATTGTTATAATTTTTATAATTGTTACAATTATTGTAAATGTTATAGTTGTTGTAATTGTTATAATTTTTATAATTGTTTTAATTATTATAATTCTTATAAATGTTATAATTGTTATAAATGTTATAATTGTTATAATTTTTGTAAATATTTTAATTGCCATAATTGTTATAATCATAATATTTTGTATTATTATTCCTGGTATAATTATTACAAAGGTTGTAATTGGTTAACAGTTAATAACCGTTATAAAAATTAAAACGGTTACTCTTATTGTTATAATTTTTAAAATGGAAATAATTGTTAGAACTGTTAAAAATTTTATAATTATTATGAATGCTATTACTGTTATAATTTTTAAAACTGTTGTAATCGTAATAAGTTTTAAAATTTTTATAGTTGTTATAATAGTTATTATTGCTCCAATTATTATTATAATTATTATAATTGTTGTTATTGTTGTTATACTATTTATAGTTATTTTAACTGTTATACATTTTATACATTGTATAACAATATAAATGCGATAACTGTTATAATTTTTAAGTATTCTTATTTTTCTTCTTCTTCTAATTTTCATTGCTTTACTTAAACATTGGTTACATATTAGGGGTGCAATAGTGATGTATGTAATGGTAGCGCTCCGTGGTCAAAGTTTGTGGGGAAGGGTAAAAAGTCCACAGCAAGCGCCACAATATATGATCGGGCCCCAGTAATTTTTCCCATCTAATATTTGTCCCAAACATATGTACCCCTATCTTCACACCCTAAGGGGACTCCCATACAAAAATCTAATTTTTATAAAACCTCCGCCCAACGCTCTAATTGCCCCAAAGGTGCCCCTAGAGGAGTCAAATGTATTATCTTCAACCCTTAAGGTGGTCCCCATAATTTTTTTTGGTATTTTTATGATTTTTTTATGAAATCAGCTCCTGCCGCTCTGATGATGCCTCCTAGGGGTTTAAAATGTATGACCCCAGTCAATTTTTCCACTTAACATTTTTCCCAAAAATACGTACCTCTATCTTCACCCCCTAAGGGGACTCCCATACAAACATTTTTTTGTTTACAAATTTTGCTACCACCGCTCTAACTGCCCCAGAGATGCCCCTAGAAGAGTCAAACCCCAAATATTTTTGCAACCCAAACAGTTTCTCAGAACATATCTATCCTCTATCTTCAACCCTTAAGGTGGTCCCCATACAATTTTTTGGTATTTTTATGATTTTTTTTATGAAATTAGCTCCTGCCTCTCCGATGATGCCTCCTAGGAGTGTAAAATGTATGATCGACCAAAGTCATTTTTCCCTTCTAACATTTTTGCCAAGCATATCTACCCCATTTTCACCCCTAAGGGGGCTCCCATATAAAGAACAATTTTTTATAAATTTTGCTCCCACCGCTCTAACTGCCCCAAAGTGCCCTGAGAGGAGTAAAAAGTATGACCGACCCCAAATATTTTTGCAACCTCAACAGTTTCTAAGAACATACTTATACTCTATCTTTAACCCTTAAGGTGCTTCTCATAAAATTGTTTGGCATTTTTATGAAATCTGCTCCTGCCGCTCCGATGATGCATCCAAGGGGTGTAAAATTTGAGACCGACCCCAATAATTTTTCCCTCCTAACATTTCTGCCAAACATACCTATCCCCATCTTCACCCCCCTAAGGGTGCTCCCATACAAAAATCATTTTTTTTATAATTTTTTTGCTACTAAAACATATCTGACTTGTATCTTCAAACCTTGAGGTGGTCCCCTTACAATTTGTTGATATTTTTATGAAATCTGCTCCTGCCGCTCACATGATGCCTCTAAGAAGGGTAAAGTGTATGACTGACCCCGAGACATTTTTCAAAACTTACTGAAGGACTTCCGATTTCTAATACATATTTTCGTGGGTCAAGTTGAATAGCTCGTGCCGCAGCAAACAATGTACAAACTGCAGCTACGTCAGAAGTCTTACATCTATCGAAATCAGACATTTTACCTCAACCCCTCAACTTTAAGGGTTGAAGATAGAAAGTAGATATTTTTTTAGAACAATTGGGGTTACAGATATATTGGAAGTCGGTCATACATTTGTCTCCTCTAGGGACACCTTTGGGACAGTTAGAGCGGTTGGAGTAAATTTTATTATTTGATTTTTGTATGGGAGCCCTTTTAGGGGGTACAAATTGGGGATAGATATGTTAAGGGGAAAATATTAGGAGGGAAAATTTACGGGGGATCGGTCATACATTTTACCCCTCTAGGGTCGACTTCGTGGCAATTACGGGGCTTAATGGGGATTTTTTCCCTTCCCTACCAACTTTGACCACGGTGCTCTGCCATTTTAATCCACCCCGCCTTTATCAAATGTTGGTTCATGCATTTTTTCCCCAACCACACAAAATTAAGAGGTGATTCGTATCGAATTGGAAAACTCATGCACCGTACCAACATTTGTTATATTTTCTCATATATATTATATGTATTCTCTTCATTGTTGCAGCAATTTTCTAATGTATTATTATTTTTTCTAGACTTCTCAATCTCGTCGAATCTGGCATAATCAAACATCTATCAGCCAGAGATCTCCCCAATGCCGAAATATGTCCCCAAGATTTAGGTGGCACCGAGCGACAACTGCGTAACGGTGACCTTATGATGACCTATTATATAATGTTTGCTGGCTTCGCCACCTCCATAGTGGTCTTTAGCACAGAGATGATATTCCGTTATCTCAACCATCGACGCGAATCTAATCAATGGGCAACACATGGCGTGGGCAGAGCGCCAAATGGTCATCAATTTAATCCATCAAAATGGTTTTGGCGTAAAGACAGTTCAGCGAGTACTAAACAATTGCTCAATAGTTCACATTCTGGTAGCAATATAACACCACCGCCGCCATACCAAAGCATATTTAGGGGCAAGGGTACTGGAGCAGAGAACACTAGCACAAGAAGATGGCATCATGCGGTCAATTTCGGTTCAAATGGTGCAGGAGGTTTTGGCGTCCTAAGGCCGGTGGGAAATGGAGGCTATTATGGTGGCGGTGTTGGTAGTGGTGGTGGTTCGGGTGCAGGTGCAGGTGCAGGCGAAGGAGGTGGCGCCATGCACATTGGTGGCTTGGAGTCTACGGGATTAAGAAAATTCATAAATGGTCGCGAGTATATGGTGTATCGCACTCCCGATGGACAAAATCAATTGGTGCCGGTGAGAGTGCCATCAGCAGCATTATTTCAATACACTTACACAGATTAGTGGTGAAGGAGATATTAAGTTTTCGTTATCTTTGTCAGTGTTTGTTAGTGTTAAGATTTATATCACCTTTTTCGAATTTTAAATAAAATCAATGTACATGTAGTTGTGTTATGGCATTAAACGAGAGGGGTTTCTTTTAAGAAATTTATATTCTGCAGCTAACTTTTCACACAGAAAATTTAATTTCATCTAAAATTTAGCAACGAAATAGTTAAGAAAAGTTGCCTTTCAATATGTGAGGTCTTAAAAGGTTAGTTTTTTGATTTACATTTTAGATTTATGAAGGTAAGTTCGATCTTAAGATTAATCTTAATAACTTAACCTTCAGAACTTAATTCTGAATTTAATCAATTTGTCCTTACCAATTTTGTATTGATTTTGTCAAGGATTAATGATAATTTTCTAATGCAAAATTCTGTACAAATTGTTAGACAATATACATTTAAGGTCATAGGTGCTCTTAGAATTATACTCATTACATCATGCATGAACTAAGTAAACACCTACTAATTATCCATTGTATACTGAAAACCTTCCCCAATACCTACTAATTGTGATTATTTTCACTGCCATTGATTGATTGAGTGGTCACTGGTGATTTTGATTAATTAAATCACAATCAAATTTATAGGGGGCGTAGTTTTAGAATAATAGCTGTTACACCTACAAATGTATGGTCATTTACATATAATGTAACCATGAACTCTGTCTCTTTCACTCCTACATCTACTATTCACATGTCACCCTTTTTTTCTCTACCTCCCTTTGTTGTTGTTGAGTTATGAATTTCATTGAATGTTGAAAGTAACATCGTTGATAATTATCGCCTACATCGCTTACATGGGCTAATTGTTGTTGCCATCACCATGTTATTTCGTTGTGTTTCTGTCTTGTTGTAGTTGTATGACATTGTCGTGAGTAGTTTGTTGCCCGAGGAAAGGATGTTTGAAACTATAATTGATGATAGTTGGACTAAACTATCAGGACGATAAAAAAAATTGTGTTGTCACATTTACGATTGGTTTTTGTAACGATATACAGATAAGGTAACAGTGTTTCAAAACTGTTTGCTACGGAACAAAATGCGGGAAATACACGAAAACTTTTCTATATGACACTTACGACACATTCTTATAGAAAAACATATTTTTTTGAGAGAATATATCCTACTAATATATCCAATGACCAAGGGAATGGGACTGGCCGTGACATGGTGGTTAGAACACGCGACTACCATGCGGGAGATCGCAGGTTCAAATCTGGCACCAATCATCTTAAAATTTTTTTTTTTCTTTCATTGTCGGATCCCCTTGAATGTTGTTGACAGCAACTTCGCAGTATTAGCGTCGAGTCAATCGGTGTGTCTAGTAAGAGCTTCTCAAGCAGTGACGTTCGCATTCGTCGATAAACAAGTAGGTGCCGTTAGTTGTGAATCTGAAAATAGAAAGCGTGTTAATTCACAACAACGCGAGAAGCTATCCCATACCTCATTCAGGGGTGCAAAGGGAAATTAAGTTAATGGTAGGGTTTTTATAGAATGGGTGGAGAATGGGAGATTTTCTAGTTTGAGTATATTGATTGTTATTCATCTGGGAATAACCAGTATCTC
Source organism: Muscina levida (assembly GCA_964034835.1). Classification (NCBI taxonomy): domain Eukaryota; kingdom Metazoa; phylum Arthropoda; class Insecta; order Diptera; family Muscidae; genus Muscina; species Muscina levida. The sequence continues at coordinate 121,618,375 of OZ035883.1, read as the reverse complement.
TCTTTGGAGGTCCCCAAGCAGCTTACAACGTCTGAGAGATCACGTATTCTTCGGGCAAAGCCATTGAACATCCGTTTAGTGGTAGCTAATGTGAGAAGCCGCAATGTTGAATAACCTAATCGGCGTCTTAGGTAGTAGGTAACAGAAGTTACTGAAGCTTAACACAGGCTATCATAGTGGCTTTGGCAGCCCCAAGAAACTAGGATCGGGCCTAATCCTAGTTTTCATCGGGCCTAATAAGCCACTCTCCTTAAAAAAGAACCAATTATTATGACGAAGAAAAAAAACCAGTAAGAAAGTTTCAGTCGGACAACCCGACTAACATATAATCTCACCCTTAGTAAAACATAACATTTTCTATTATATTAATATTATAACTCGATTACTAAAGTGGGCGGTACCAGATGGATATGCGAGATACCAGAAGGGGCGTGGCTAGACTTCCAATTTTTTTTCCCAAAACTTTACCCTGTTAAAGCTTTACTAAATACAGAATTGTTGTACGATCCTATTGGGTGTATTGATATTTTTACTCGATATCTAACGTGGGCGGAATGATGTATTTGTATGGGAGGTACCAGAAGGGGCGGGGTCATGTAGCCCATTTGCAATACCGCAAGTAGTTTTGGAAAAAAATATAAAACATTTTGTTGCGGAGTGGTACATTTGTATGGGAGAAACATGAAGGGGTGCGGCTAGACTGCTAGTTTTTTTTCTCCAAAACTTTGTCCTGTTATAGCTTCACAAACTAAAGAATTGGGGCACGATCATGTCGAGTGTATTGAGTGGGCGGAATGGTACATTTGTATGGGGGGTACCAGAAGGGGCGTGTCTAGACTTTTAGATTTTTTCTTCTAAACTTTTTCCTGTTATAGTTTTACTAAATACAGACTTTAAGCAAGATCGCGTTGGGTGGAGAGGTACATTTGTATGGGACCTACCAGAAGGGGCGTGGCTAGACTTCCAATTTGTTTCCAAAACTTTATCCCGATATAGCTTAACAAACTACAGAATTTGGGTACGATCCCCTTGGGTGCACTGATATTATTACTCTATCTCTAAAGTGGGCGAAAAGGTATATTTGTATGGGAGGTACCAGAAGGGGTGTGTCTAGACTTCCAGATTTCTCCAAAACTTTATACTGTTATAGCTTTACTAAATACAGAATTAAGGCACGATCGCGTAATGTCTGTCAATAATATTAATCGATTTCTAAAGTGGGCGGTACCCGATGGGTATGGGAGGTACCAGAAGGGGCGTGGCTAGACTTCAAATTTTTTTTCCAAAACTTTACCTTGTTATAGCTTTACTTAATACAGAATTTGGGTACGATCCCGTTGGTTGTATTGATATTATTACTCGATATCTAAAGTGGACGCCATGATGTATTTGTATGGGAGGTACCAGAAGGGGCGGGCCATGTAGCCCTTTTGCAAGACCGCAAGTAGTTTTGGGAAAATATAAAAAATTTGGTTGCGTATTTCGATAGTTATCGTGCGCAGCAGCCGGAAAGTCAGACATACAGACGGACATGGCTCAAACGACTTAAAAAGTCATGAATAGAATTTGGTTCAAAGAAACCTAGGGACTAAAGTGACTCCTTTGATGTGTTACACTTTTGGGTCGTAACATAAATCTGACAGAGCCATTTTCTACCAAGCAAGGCTTCAAACAAGTAGGCGGATCAGTCAATTTTCGAGAGCAAAATACTACGCAAAATATTTGGACACATCATCGTTAACGGCGAGTACCGTCGTTGAATGAATCATGAGCTGCATAAGCTGTACAACGATATCGACGTAGTTAAGCGCGTTCAAATAGACCGAATGCGCTGGCTTGGACACGTTGTGCGAATGGACTAAAACGTGACAAATTCCCCTATACGATACGATAACTTGACAAAACGAATGATGCAGAACTCTTCTTGTTGGGGCTACTTTCACATGCAGTTCCAAGAATTGAGTCCCAAAATCATGTGTTGTACTGTATTAGTATACTGAAAACGATTTTTAGTATGAAGAAGTATAAACAAATTCTTGAAAACATACTCGCGGTATACGATATATAGAATAAGTATAGTATATAGAATTAAAAAAGTCATACACAGAGTGAGGGTATCTATCAATCGTTTGCTTGACTTTAATTTCTGTACTGGCTTAATTGGTCACTTAACACATTCCCTACTAACTTCTAAAAGAGAAAACGATTTGTAGCATTATGGTTTAGTTATTGGGGAAAGTTAACAGAATAGTTCAATTAACGAGCGATAGGTGGATCAGTAGTATTATTGATACCTATAAATTATGAAAGGGTTTGACGAAATAATAAAAGATCGGACAAAGGTGATGTCAAAACATATAGTAGTAATCCTTACAATAGAGGCAGTGCTCATATACACTGATAGGCCAAAAATGGAACTAGGTCAGGCATTTAGAGCTATAAATCATGAAAAGGTTTAACGCAGTAATAAAAGATGGGATAAAAGTAATGTCAGTGGTGGTCCTTATAAGGGAGGCGTGGCTATCTACACTAATACGTCAAAAATGGACAATGGAACTGGAGCAGACATCTATAGCGAAAACTTCAACTCAGCCTATAATGTTGACTACGATCTGGAGTTTGTCCCGCGATATTTTAGTATTAAACATTTTTGTTTTATGATTCCTTCTTTACCTATTATTCTACTATTTACATAAATTCTACAAGTGCCAACAATTTGCAACATTATGGTTTAGTTATTGAAGAAAGTTAACAGAATAGTTCAATTAACGAGCGATAGGTGGCTCAGTAGTAGGTATTATTAATAACTAGAAACTATGAAAGGTTTAATGGAATCGTGGCCATCAACACTTATAGGTCAAAAATGGACAGTGGAACTGGAGCAGGCATCTAAAATGATAGCCTTTAACTCAGCCTATAAGTTTGACTATGATCTGAAGTTAGCTTTTCTTCTTTCGAAACTTCATATATGAACACTAGGTTCTCCGGCTCGCGTTGCTTCACCCGTACTTACAATGAATCTTCTTATGAATTTAAGCAATACGCTCATTGGTCTGCAAAAAACAATTTATGTCGTCAAATTGTCTTCAGACGGACTACAAAACTGGCGGGAGAAAGGATAAACTTTTTTTTCGAACCTGTCTAATGCGTGAATGATGGTTCCAGTTTTATCCCTTTTCGGCCTATTAACCAATAAATGTCAAATTTCTTAAATCTGGCGGCTCTCTAATTCTATATAGAGCAATTCTATATACATTTTAGAAACTCTACCTTTAGGCATATGGTCTGGTGAAAGTACCAGTTTTATCTCTTTTTATACCATCACCCTTAGGGACGAGGGTATATATCATTTGATACGACCCAAAAGTGTAACACATAGAATGAATCACTTAAGACCCTAGGTATCATTGAACCAAATTCGATTTATGACTTTTTGAGTCGTTTGAGCCATGTCCGTCTGTCTGTCGGTCTGGCTGTCCGGCTGGTGCGCACGATAGCTTTCGAAAAACGCAACCAAATGTTTTGAAATTTTGCAGGAGTTAATATTTTCCCAAAACTACTTACGGTATTGTAAATGGGCTACATGGCCCCGCCCCTTCTGGTACCTCCCATACAAATGCATCATTCCGCCCACTTTAGAGATAGAGTAATAATATCAATACACCAAACAGGATCGTACCCAAATTCTGTATAAAGTTTTGGAAAAAAATGGAAGTCTAGCCACGCCCTTCTGGTACCTCTCATACAAATGTACCTTTCCGCCCACTATAGAGATGGAGTAATAATGTCAATAAATCCAACGTAATCGTATCCAAATTCTTTATTTAGAAATGCTTTAACAGGATAAAGTTTTTGAGAAAAAAATTGAAAGTCTAGCCACGCCCCATCTGGTACCTCCCATAACCATCTGGTAACGCCCACTTTAAAAATCGATTAATATTATTAATAGACCTAACGCGATCATGCCCAAATTCTGTATTTAGTAAAGGTATAACATGTCAAAGTTTTGGAGAAATAGTCTGGAAGTCTAGACACGCCTCTTCTGGTACCTCCCATACAAATGTACCACTCCGCCCACTTTAGAAATCGAGTAATAATATTAGTATAATAGAAATTTTTTGTTGTACTGAGGGTGATGGTATATGTAAGTCGGGTTGCCCGACTGAAACTTTCTTACTGGTTCGGTATATTTACACCTAAGGAACGAATTGCGAAAAATTACTTTACATCGCACAACCTTTTGCCGTTTACTACCAGTTTTATCCCTTTTCAGCCTTTTTTACGACATAAAAATTTTCCCAAAAGAGGAGTGGCACCGCCCATTTCCCAGCGAGACGTAGTCCCCCATGTACCCTTTACATATGTAGATAATTTCATCGTTTTACCTTTAATGGCTCATGAAATATGACCGAAATTTGAAATTTTGGTTTGTGTGGGCGGTGCCATGCCCCTTTGTCTAATGATGTCTTTATGTAGCTTACGATAGAGGCTCTGCGGATAGTGCTATACAGTGAAAATTTCATTGTAATCGGTCCATTTATTTCGCCCAGATAACGATTTTTTTAAAATGAGCGTGGCTTCGCCAATTTTGCAGCGAGACGTAATCCTCTTTGTATCAGTAACATATGTAGCAAATCTCAGCTTCATACCTCTAATGGCTCTTGAGATATGACCGATTGAGCATTCGGTTTGTGTGGGCGGTGCCACGCCTCTTTGTCTAATTATGTTGTCGTGTAGCCTATGATAGAGGCCCTATGCACAGTACACCAGTGTGAAAATTTCATTGCAATCGGTGAATTTATTTGGCCGATATAATGATTTTTAAAAAAGGGCGTGGCACCGCCCACTTTCCACAAAAAAGGAATTGCTCTTGTTCGACCAACATATGTACGAAATCTCGACTTCATACCTTTATTGGTTTATGAGATATAGACATTTCAAACTTCGAGCTGTATGGGTATGTACCACGCCCTTTTTGCCCCCTTGTAGTTCGAATTTCCTAAAACCCTTTTTTAATGCGCGTTTACGTCATAAAATGAAATTTAGCCGTTTGGGCCGGAAAGTGATCAGTCAGTCATCCAAGTCTTTTATATATGTATATAAGATTTCACCTAGCCTATAGTTTTCCTAACATCCTCAATTTCCGTCATATTTACAACAACACCCTACCACCAGTAGCTGCTGCCTTGTTTTCCCTCATTCCTTCTTGGCAAACAACAGGTTGTACAATTGTATTCCACTTTTTTCAGTAACACAATTTATCGATAACAAAAACTACAATGTCCTTAACTTTCGGTTGCCAGGACAACGCTTTGTTGTGAAACTATTTATCGATAAATGTTAAAAAAAAACAACTCACAACATAACATAACATTGAACTTTCTAGTGGGTCTAACAACAAAATGCCTCTACTCGAGGCGCCTCAAGATCTAAGTGAATCCTCACCGGAAATATCCCTTAATCCAGAGGTACCAGTAGCGCCAGCAAATGGTACGCTGCCCATAGCACCCGTGGCTGCCGCTCAAATACGTTTGCCCACACCTCAGCCACGTTTTCATGTGGAGCCCCAAGTGTTGTTACAAAACCAAAGAAACTTACAACGCAATTTACCACATTTGGGTAACTTTGATCGAGATGAAATAGAAATTGAAGAGGAAAACCATTTTCCAGCCTATGTACATTTGTTGCCCGTGGTGTTGCCGGTTCAGGCACCAGAGCCCACACTAGATGAGTTATTGGTAAGGATGAGATATAGGATGGGAGGGGAAAGTAATGAAACTATATGTACTTTTGTTGTGTTTTCCATAGAGGCGCGTTACTTCCCGCACGGATTTACATAATGTGGAATCAGTGCGACTGAGAGTCATTTCTTATAGCTTAAGCTTGTCTCATTTGGCTTTGTTTCTGCCTCGTCTGCAGCAATTGAATTTGAGTGGTTCTGTTTTATGTACTTTACGCGACTTGGGCTTTGGCTTGATCCATCTTACCCATCTAAATGTAAGCAACTGTGGCTTGAATAGTTTCGATGGCACCAGTGGCTTTCCTGCTTTACGTTCTCTGGTAGCAGATGATAATATGATACAAAGAGTTGGTTCGCTGACGGATCTGCCTCTGCTGCGGCATCTTAGTGTACGCCATAATCGCATTAGTGAGCTTAATACCTTAACATTTTTGGCTATGTGTCCCAATCTATTGGAGTTGGATTTACAAGGCAATCCAGTGTGCCATCAGCAGTCTTACCGTCAGACGTTACAAAGGAATATTGTGACTCTGCAAGTGTTGGATGGAATGCCTGTAGAAAATATGCCGGATGTACAAACAACCCAGGTCAATCACTTAAGTTCTTTAGAAAGCGATGAGATATCTTCCCTCTCTAGTACCTCAAATTCTATACCATTTGATAGTCCGCTTACCCTAAGACCGATTACAGCTCCAGCTGCTACAACTAATTGTGAGACATTCAGTAATAATGCTGTGGATATACCCAGACCATATTCAGGTAAGTTATGTGGTCATTGTATTGAGAGAGAGGGAGAGAGTTAAACATGTTCGAAAAGTTTCCTTTACAGTTTCGGCGGCTTCTCGTTCCAATTCTTTGTCTTCGGGGAGCTCACCGGTTATGGGTTCAGTTTTGGCTTTGGCCCGTCAAAGACAGCGCCGCAAGCGACACCAAATTAATGCCTGGGCTTCATCCGATAGTTCTAGTTATTCAACAGCCTCTTCGAAGAATTCATCACGTCCATCATCGTCGATATCCTCGACTAGTAGTTTTGAAATGTCCGCTATGCAAGCTACAAGAAAATAAAGTTTAAACTAAGGATTATAAGTTCTTTGTTTGGGAAGTGGACTAAATTTTTACAGGTTACATATTCTAAAGAAGTTTTCCATAAAAATTTTTAACAATATATAAGCCAGAAAAGGAATTCCGCTATAAAAGTGCTTCTTTATAAGAGAAGACTTCAAACAGCACATTTTCTGCCAGAAAACATGTTTTGAAACTAACTTTTAGGCATATAATGGTGAACTTTGCAGCTTTCAGATAACCTTAAATAAAACAACTTCACTCTTTTTTCCTAAAAATGTTAAAAGAGTTGTAGAAACACATTAGAAATATTAAGAAATACGTTTCTTGCTGTATTTGTTACCAAAACAATAACTCACACAAGGCGTATTAGTAATCTGGCAGACAAAAGTTGTTTATAACTCATACGTACCACTCTGCTATGGCAATGACTCTTGCGCCACCTATCATTGCTTAATTGTGCTATGATAGATATAACATTTGCAAAAATAAACATATTATATCATCGCCATCAAATGCACAGCAGATTATACGCAATTGAGAGAGGTAAACATTAATCTTTGTACATTTACTGAACTTACTCACTCTCATATATATTTGGGGCTTTAAATATATTGACACTCATGATTTACATAAAATTGCGGATGGTTATGTGTACGAATACAAGTACCATAAGCATGTAATGACTTAACATTTTATTATACGGCATTTAGCCTACAGATATCATTATGACAATATAATGACGCTTACAACCAAGCTGATGACGTTGTTGTTACTGGTGCTGCAGCTGCTGCTGCTGCTTTAGCTGGAACAAAAATATCATTGACGAGCCAAAACGCGAAATGGCAGGAAAATGAGCAACGTACGTAACAACGTAATGTGGACACGTATGTACATGCTGTGGAGAACACCAACGCAAAATCTTGCATATACGAGTAAACAGAATTACACACATTGGCAATGTTGTTCAGAGGGGGTAACAAAGTGTTGTTGGTGAGGCATAAACGAAGGTTGTGTGATAAGTAGCTAGAGCTACAGCTTTTGTGGGGTACATATAACTAGTGTTGAAATATTTTTGAATGTGTGTGTATATTTTTGAGTAAAGTAAGAATACTTACTTACTTACTTACCTGGTACTTCTTTGTAATCCCAGTGGATTATATACCGCACGTAGGAAAATATTAAAAGCGCCTCAATCTTCTGCGCTTCTTCTCCAGTAAGTCACACCAAGTTCTGTAAGGTTCTCAGTAACCTGGTCTTTCCAACGGAGTTTTGGTCGCCCTCTTCTGCGCCGTCCATCGAGTTCATTGTCGAAGACTTTTCGAGCTGGAGCATTTTCGTCCATGCGTACAACATGACCTAGCCAACGCAACCGCTGCACCCCAATGCGTCTGACCACGTCAATATCAGTGTACAGCTCGTACAGCTCATGATTCATACGACGCCGATACTCTCCGTTAACGATGATATGGGCCTATATATTTTACGGATTATTTTTCTCTCGAATACCGATTCATCCGCTTGTGTCATAAGCCAGGATTCTGAACCATACATTAAGACAAGTAGAACCAGTATATGGTATAGCTGGAGTTTTGTTCGTCGTGACAGGGCTCTGTCATTGAATCGCTTGCTTAGTCCGTAGTAGCATTTATTTGCAAGCAGGATTCTTCTCCGGATTTCTAGGCTGACATTATTTGCTTTGTTGATAACGGAGCCTAAGTAGACAAAATAATCTACCACCTCGAAATTATAGTTGTCAACGTTCACGCAGTTTCCCAAACGAGTAGATTCTTTGTTCGTTGAAACGAATAACTTCGTTTTGTCCTCGTTGACCGTTAGACCTATTTTCGCTGATTCCTTTTGTATACCTGAGAAAACTGCAGTCATATCCCGCAGTTTTCGACCGATGATGTCAACGTCATCAGCGTACGCGAGTAGCATGTGGCTTTTGTTGAATATAGTGCCACTCGTGTTTACTGCTTGTTTTAGGCCTAGTCTGGTACAGAATGGCTCCGTAAGGTCCTTGCCAATCTTCACTGAAGACTTCGTGTCAGTCAGCGTCATTCCGTAAAGGCGTATCAGCTTCGCAGGAATACCAAACTCAGCCATGGCATCGAGTAATTTCAGCCGTATCGGGCTGTCGAAGGCAGCTTCATAGTGGTCGAAAAGATAGTACGTGTCGATCTGTTTCTTTTCTTGGATCTTTTCCAGGATTTGCCGAAGTGTTAATATCTGGTCAGTTATTGATTTTCCAGGTCTAAAGCCACACTAATAAGGTCCGATCAGGTTGGATAACACTGGCTTTAGACTTTCACATAGCACACTCGACAGGACCTTATATGCGATGGGTAAAAGGCTGATCCCGCGGTAGTTGAAGCACTCACTTGGATCACCTTTTTTTTTACCACAGGACATAATATGCTTAGATTTCAATCATCGGGCATAGACTCTTTAAGCCAAACCGTGCGCAGGAGCTGGTGCATACTCGTTATCAGTTCCTTGCCACCGGACTTGAAGAGCTCTGCCGGAAGTCCGTCGGCACCGGCTGCTTTATTGTTTTTCAGCCGCAATATTGCTCTTTTTACCTCGGCTTGACTTGGTGGTGGGCAATCTAACCCATCGTCGACAATTGGCGTGATACCTTCACGTGCGCTGCCTTCTGGAACAAGCAGTTGCTGGAAGAGTTCTCTCCTATATGTATATGCAGCACACTCTGCGTATCTGCGACCAGTTTATCATCCTTGTCCTTACAGGAGGGGAGCCCATTACCGTAGCTTTTTGCTTTTACTTTCTGCTAAAATTTTCGGACCTCACCTCTATCCCTGTATAGCTCTATAACCTCGTTCTCTCGTTCCTTCATTTGTCGTTTTTTTTCGCTTAAATAGCTATCTAGCCTGTTTTAATGTCTCCTTGTGCCGTTCCCTAACTGCCCGGGTTACAATTGGCTGCAGCGTTGCCCTATAAGCGGCATCCTGTTCCTCAGATGCTATTCGACATTCTTCATCGTACCGGGATTCGTCTGAGCGCCGCTTTTTATATACTAGCACGGTTGTTGCGGCGGTTGATGGAATGCGCACTGTGTATCGGGAACGTCAGAAGTAGAGGCGTTGTGTCGTAGTGGTTGAAAGAGCTGGTTGGAGTAGGCAGTAGCTATCTCTGGGGTTTGCAGCTTCGCGATGTCCAACTTTCTTTGTGTAGGGTTCCGTGCGTTTTTCGCTCTGCGCTATCTTGTGCGCACCGAGCCAATTTATCGATCGATGGACCATGAACATCTTACCTTCCTATTTTTGCATTAAAGTCTCCCAGAACAATTTTAATGTCGTGGCCATTGCAGCGGTCGTATGTTTCCTCTAGGCACTCGTAAAATGCATCTTTAATCTCATCGTCTTTATCTTCCGTCGGGGCATGAGCACAAATCAGCGTGATGTAGAAATATTTCGCTTTGATGCGGATTGCGACTATTCGATCACTTACAGGATTGAATCGCAAGACAAAATGTCATAGTCTTTCGCCAACTACAAATCCACATCCAAATTCGTGCTTTTCGGCATGGCAGCTGTAATAGATGTCGCAATTTTGACGTCGCGAGCATCCTTGTCCTGTCCATCTCATCTCCTGGATGGCGGAGATGTCAGCCTTGTATTTTTTGAGGATATCCGCCAATCGGATAGTGACACCTTCTCTATAGAGAGTCCGGACATTCTAGGTGCATATCCTTAGATCATGGTCCTTATTTCGTTTGCAGGGGTCGTCAACATTTGGGGGTTTCGTTTGTTAATTTTTCTTTCTTGTGTGTTTCATAGCCATTAAAGGACCTGAAGGCGGGTGGCTAGCCCAACTAACAGGGTTCGTCGCTCTCAATCGGCCACTGTTCATGATAAAAAATATCACGAACAACGTTGCCCAGGTGCCACCACGAAGGAAGTTGTGAGTCGGCTTGAGATGCAAGATTCACTTTACATCCCCAACGGCACCCAAATAAAGCAAAGGGTGGTTAAACTTTAAGGCCGATGTTGATTTTGAATAAAACACAAATTATTTAGGAAATTATTGTCATTAATTTTTATTATGATAATATTGGTATGATATTGAAACAAAATATCGGCCGCGACCTCGGCGGCACACCTCCATCCGATAGTTCAAATCTTCGATGACGCTGAGGCATAATTGAGGTTCTATGCCGGTAATGTGCCGAATTATCTCATCCTTTAGCTCTAGAATTGTTGCTGGCTTATCGACGTACACCTTTTCTTTCAAATAACCCCAAAGAAAGAAGTCCAACGGTGTCAAATCACATGATCTTGGCGGCCAGTTGACATCGCCACCATGTAGGATAACACGGCAATTGAATTTGTCGCGCAAAAGAGCCATTGTTTCGTTAACTGTGTGGCAAGTGACACCGTCCTGTTGAAACCACATATCGTCCACATCCATATCTTCCAATTCGGGCCATAAATAGTTCGTTATCATCTCCCGTTTGCGAACAATATTCACAGTAACTGACTGACGGGCCTCATTTTGGAAAAAATACGACCCGATGATGCCGCCAGCCCATAAACCTTGGATTATCATTCGCCCAAATGCGGCAATTCTGCTTATTGACAAATCCAATGAGGTGAAAATGTACCTCATCACTGAAGATGATTCTCTTCGGAATTTGATCATCCAATGCTGACATTTCTGGCCACCATTCTGACCATTGACGACGTTTGAAAAGGTTAAGAGGCTTTAGATCTTGAGTCAAATGCACCTTGTAATCGTGTAAATGCAAGTCTTTATGCATAATGTTCGTCAACGACGAGCGCACAGTGGCTCATTTGATGAAAACTCGTGCCAAAAATCAAATTTCGAGTTGTTTCACTGGCCAAAAAGGTTTATATTTTTTAATTAAGAACAGATTGAAGTATCAAATTTTGAAATATAATCCATTTTGAGTGTATAGTTTAGTTTGTACAGCTGGTTAAAGCTTTAAAAGCTATCAGAATGTAAATCGGTTGAATCGTATATATAGAGGCTATATACTAATCAAACCCGATATGGCTGACTTTTAATAAATGTACTTCTGGGCCAATTAGAATGCCATGTGCCACATTTCGTAAAGGTCAGTCGAAAAATATGACCCCTAGAGGAGTATTTACTTAAATCGGGGAACATATATATGGGGACTATATCTAAATCTGAACCGATTTCTCTCAATTTTAGTATAGATTGTCTCTGGCCTAAAAGGCGAAGATGTGGCAAATTTCATTGCGATTGAAGCAAAATTTCAATCTGTACTTCGAGAACAAAAGCACAAAAAATAAACGTCTGTCATCTACCACTTTTCCCGCCCTTTTTTAGGCGTGGCACTCCCATTTTTACAGCACATCATCTTTGAAGTCTCAAGATTTATCAGTAAAAGTTTCAAATTGATATCTGCTGTAGTTCAAAAGTTATGATTTTTGGAACGTGTTTTACCAAAATGAGCCACTGTGGAGCGTGAGAGGTGCAATTGTTGGGCACGACTACTTTAACGTTAACGCTTTGCTCTATTGTGTATCTTTCCATGGTTCAAATTGAGTTGGTCTGAAATTGAGAAGTGTAAAACATTAAACATCGGACCTCACAATTTAACCGCCCTTTATTTTCATATGTTGTCATATTTAATTTCATATTAAATTTTAGCCGGACAAAACCGATTAACCTGGTTTTTTACAAAATTGAAATCCAAATAGTTGGTAAAAGTTATTTTTCGAATAAAACTAAAACCGGTTTTCTTAAAAATTCAAGTATTTGATAGAGATTATTCTACTGATAGAAGTTATTTGTATATTTGTACAGCATTGTAGGCCATGATGTAGTTGATCTTATTCGCTTATAACACAGTGCAACACACTTTTTCGGGAGTGAACCGAAACAAAATAAAACAATAGCATTTGGCCTCAGTAACAAAACCCTAAACTCCATTTTGTTCCACTACGTCACAAATTTTTTTACAGTGGTTTGAAGTTTGATTTTTTTGGTGAAAAGTCGATTTATAGAATATGAAAAATCATCTATAAAAATACCTTTCTTGTCTTCAGAGACCTATGCTAAAACAATCAGGGGAATATTTTCTCGGAACATTTTAACCCTCTAGCTCCCACCCTAATGGGACATTTTTGGTCCAATTTTGAAAAACTGTTTAAAAGTCAACTTTGAACGGCGGTCAAGGCTTAGAATCTTTGATAGAAATATTCTCCGGAAAAATTCACTAAGAGTCACCGAAGACAAATAGCTTCTATGAGTCAAAGGTTCTAAAATAAAATCAAAATGAAATGTTAATAGAACTTTAAAAAATCTATTTTTGAGCAAACAGTGCAACACGCTTTTTCGGGAGTGAACAAAACCAATAACAAGCAATAGCATTTAACCTTAGTAATAAAACCCTAAACTCCATTTTGCTCCATTACGTCACAATTTTCGTTGACAGTGGTTTAAAGTTTGATTTTTTTGGTCAAAAGTTAAATAGAAGAAAATGAAAAATCAAGTGTAAAAATATATTTGGTTTAGTTCATGTCTTCAGAGACCTACATTAAAATTTTCCGGGGAATATTTCCTCGGAACATTTTTATCCTCTATCTGCCACCCATGCTTAACATTTTAAGAAATTTCACTTATAAGCTGTTTTTTTTTAAATTTATGCTAAGATGTCCCATCCGGGGGGAGCTAGAGGGTTCAAATGTTCTGATGAAATATTCCTCTCAAAATTTGAATGTATATCTCCGAAGACATGAACTATCCCAAATGTATTTTTACACGTGACTATACAAAATCTTTGATTCGACTTTTTACCAAAAAAAAAAAATCAAACTTCAAACCACTGTAAAAACAAATTTGTGACGTAGTCGAGAAAAATGGAGCTTAAGGTTTTGTTACTTAGATCAAATGCTACCGTTTGATATTAGTATGGTTCACTCCCGAAAAAGCATGTTGCACTCTTTGCTTAAAAGTAGCCTTCTTAACATTTAATTTTGATTTTGTTTTATAACCTTTGACTCGTTGAGGTTATTTGTCTTCGGTGACTCTTAGTGAAATATTCCGGAGAATATTTCTATCGAAGATTTTAAGCCTTGACATCTAAACAGTTTTTCAAAATTGGGCCAAAAATGTTCCATACGGGTGGGAGCTAGAGGGTTAAAATGTTACGAGGAAATAATTCCCTGAATGTTTTAGTATAGGTCTCCGAAGACATGAAATACCCCATATGTACTTTTATAGATGATTTTTCATAATCTTTGAATCGACTTTTCACCAAAAAAATCAAACTTCAAACCATTGTAAAAAAAATTGGTGACATAGTGGAGCAAAATTTAGTTTAGGGGTTTGTTACTGAGGTCAAATGCTATTGTTTTATATTGGTTTGGTTCACCCACGAAAAAGTGTGTTGCACTGTGTTTTAGGCGGATACGACCAACTACATCATGGCCTACAATGCTGTACAAATATACAAATAACTTCTATCAGTAGAATAATCTCTATCCAGTACTTGAATTTTTTAGAAAACCGTTTTTGGTTTTATTCGAAAAATACCTTTTACCAACAATTCGGTTTTCGATTTAGCAAAAAACCGGTTTAAACGGTTTTGTCCGGCTAAATTTGTGACGTAGTGGAGCAAAATGGAGTTTAGGGTTTTGTTACTGAGATCAAATGCTATCGTTTGATATTGGTTTGGTTCACCCCCGAGACAATGATCCTCAAATTGTGTCATAGTGTAATTTAATATCAATTCAAAATCAGTTCACTTTGTTTCCTATATGGATGCTTCACTTGCCAAATCGATTAACTCTGCTTATTGATTTTTTTAAACTTTAGTTTCAAATCACTCACGGATCCCTTATGTTGCATGAGTGATTTTGAAACTATATTTCTTCAATCGTTATATTTTTTACATAATTCATTTATAATTTAAAAGCAGTTTTAAAAAACAATATCAGCTTTTTGTTAAAAGGAGTTAATCGATTTGACTAGTGAAGTATGTATTCATATGTCTAATTAATTGCTTAACAATTCCTGATTCACTGTTACAAGAATTGTTTTCAAATTTAATTAAGTCTTTTTGCGAAGATCCTGTATAGTAACACTTTATGTGATTTTAATGATTCAGCATCATTTGACATTTTGTTACAGTCCACAGTTACAGTTACAGTCCATTTTGTATAGGTCTTTCGCCAACTCACACACACACGCTCGCATTTATATACCCACACCCTTGCATATGACTCCGTCAGAGTGTCTTCCCAGCCAACATTTTTTGAATTTTATAATTAAATTCGAGGCTTTTTCGAGTCTACTGCGTGATTGAAAAGGCGGTATATGCGCTCATTTTCCGAACATAAAAGATACTTTCGTCGGGAGAAAAACGTGACTCCCCGCGACTCCTATTAAAAGTATCATTTATGAGTCTCTTTCTGTACTACTTGAAGAGTCATTTTCGACTCCTTTTCTAGAAGTATTTGAAGTCTTTTTTGAATCGTTTTCTGATCATTTATTAGTCTTATTTCACTTAATTTGTGATTCTTTTTCGAGTCCAGTTTCAGTCATGTTTATAATCGCTTGCGAGTCTTTTGTGAGTATTTTTATTTGCGCTTTTTCCATTCTCTTAATTTTTTTAGCTGACATTGCATTTTTATTAAAATTTAATTACAATATTTTACTTAATATAAGTATTAAATTTATCCACACGTTTAAATTATTTTAACATCACAACTAAACATTTACCACTTGTGTTCACGACTCGACTGCAAATATGAAATGAAACTCAAGTATTTTCAACCCCTTTTTTCAATAACATCACAAGTTTTCCCGTAAGAAACAACAACAACAAAGATTTGCGAAACTCAAATACAGTATTGTTATTGTATTTTTCATACATCACTTTTAAAGCATACACGTGACTCCCTTTCGAGTCGCATTTCACGCAAGCAACTGATTAATCAGCTTTTTGGTCATCCAGAGGACTCGAAGATGACTCAGTTAGATGATTTTTGCCAAAACGATCATCCAAATGCTGGCTGGGTTTGTGAGTGTGTGTGTGTGTGTGTGTATGTACATCTCTGTTTGCAAGCATGTGTGGGCATTTTGCCTATATTTCATTAGGAGTTTTTAAAGACGTCAGCAAATATAATGACGTCATCGTTGTAGCATGTGTTGGCACTAAACCACGCTATTGATTTTTCTTAACCTCTTGCCAGTTCTCTTGTGCCATTCGCTTCGCTTTGCTACATCCCTCTCGCCCAGTCCCCACCCGCAAAAAAAGGATATTGGATGTGCGCAGTTACCGCCGACGAGTGTTGAGCGATATCACTGGGTAACAACTTTTGCTTTGTAAGCGTTTTGCTTTCGTTTTCGTTATTTATTTATAAAATGAACAACTCGAATTTGTTTATGTTTTTGGCATTTTGCCCTTTTTACAGTGGCAGTGGCAACAGCAGCAGCAGTAGCATCAGCTTCATTTTCTTTAACACGTGGGTTTACATTGAATCCTCCTCCAAGTATGACGAAATTCCCAGAAAATCACGTCAAGTCCTGTTGTTGGTGTTGGTATTGGTGGCGCTTGCAGGAAATCTTCGCAGATTTTGGGAGTTGATTTTTGGGTTGCTGACATTTTGGGAATCACTAAAATTTAGTTCACCGTAGGTCGTTAATGAATGAATGGTCGAGTTCTTCTTCGCTGCTGCTCTTATGTACTAATGTAGGAATGTGTGTGTGTGAAAGTTTGTGATTGTGCGCTCTCGTTATCCCTAGAAATTATTATTAGGGACTATATAGCAATTGTGTACGATGTTGAGGTCTCATGAATTGACATGAAATTTATGTGGGTTTTAAATTACAAAAGTGGCATGAAAGCATTGAAAGTACAGTTTCTTTGTGGACAACACAAATTGGGCGTAAAGGAGCGTAATAAATTGATAGAAAACTTTTACGTAGCATATGAGAAAGTAAATCTATAAAGAGTTAAGAAAGATCTGTTTAGATACAGAAATAAATTGAAATAGCAAAGAAAAGAAATATTTCATAGAAATTAAAGTCGACATAAATTTTAATGTCTCTTAAAGATTGTTTGATTTCAATTTTACTTTAAAGCATGAGAAAGTTACATTTGGGCAATATATAGAGATCCATAGATCGAGATCGATTAACATCAGCTTCATATGGATCATGAGCAGCTATGGGCACCACTACATTGAAAGCCTTGCATGTGTTTGTGCTTCAATGTTTTATTTGTTGTTTTTTGTTGTAACTTCTTCGTATCGATACGAATTCTTATGCTCTTTAAGCTCCGAGAGAGCTCCCTGCCTATAGCTGATCATGAGCTCTTAGAAATCCACCTCGATCATCGATGTCAGTACTCGCTCATATTAGTGGGTGCTCGTTGGCATATGCACCTACAACGACACAGAAGCTACGTAATTTGGTCTCCGATTCAAAGAGGTCAAAAGACGTTACACGACGCTTCTTCTTTTTGGGGCTACTTTCAAGAGCAGTTCTCAGTATTGAGTCCGAAAATCATGTGTTGTACTGTGTTATACTACATATTCGGTCATTGGCCGTCTATGGCTCCAGTATCAGGACCGTATCGGCTCCATTTTTCGCAAGATGCAGAGTGATGTTGACACATGCTGCTTTGGTGAAGATTTATTTGTAGAACCTTAATTCCTGAGTACCTCGATCACTGTAACCTCGCGATCACTCTCGGTAGTGATGGACTTATCTGGGAGCCTGTTAGAGATGTACCCTCGGTCAGCCGTTATGCTGCATTTATTATCTTGTAGAAACACGTTCTCATGAACTTCTTGGCTACTGGTGTGTTTGTCTGGCCTCGAGATTCCCCGACATAGTTTTACCCAGTTTTCCACTGAGTGTTTCCACTTTGTATACTATGTGGGAAATACACTTGTGAAACCAAACCGAATTTGGCCGTTCGACTCTTTCAGGGGTTTTAGAGACCCCCAGATTCAGAATCAATACGACTTGCCGGAAGGTTCCCACGGGGTCCTCATTCTTGACAACTCTCCAATCTTTTGTGGGAATCTAGGGGTTGCAATGATTGGTTATCTGCAAGCAAAGAAGAATTATATTGTAGTATTGCCGAACAAGCGGGCATTGTCTAATTTACCTTCACTCGTTGGCTAACAGCGCCAGCAGACGAATCGCTGCATGTATACATAAATTCTGCTACTGCGCACATGTGCGCGCGTTTGTGCATGCCTGGTCTAGGCGGAATGTTTTGTCTATCTGAGGCTTTTAGTTTGGTCCCGGGCCAAATTAACGATGTCCATGAAAACCGTTAAATGAGCTCCTTCCACGATGCGCCATCTATGTTTGGGAATGCGTCCTTCATCCAAGACTCCAAGAACTGTCCTTAGCGACATCGCTAAAAGGCCAGCCTAGCCCCGAGTGACTTTTCGGCATCTTAGATGTGGATCCCGGTATATTGTAGCGGCCAATTTCTCTCCGTCCAAGTTTGCACACTCGCAGACGCTCTTAGATCACTTTAAGAAGAGCAGGAGTGAGGGACGCAACGGACTTTGCAGTAAGTTGACTGACCAGTTTTGTGGTCAGTCTAAGAACGGCTCTCCGTTTTTTTCACCGGAAAGAATTTTTTTCACCGACGTAGCAGAGAATTCAACACCGCCCGCGGTCTTTGTATTCTCATTGGCTTTTTTGAGTGTGACCACATAAGTGGTTTGAGCGTTACGAAGACTACTTAATTCGGCCTTTGTGACTTAAATAGCACTAGTTGGCTTAGAGATGGTCAAAAGTTTTTCAATGGCCGACGAGCTTCAACTTGTAACCGATGGTTACGTCCGTGGCTGTCTATATAACAGGGAGTTTCATTTCAACAGAGAATCAACTCTGTCTACTGATTTGCATATCCTAGCAAAGTTTACTGAAGGTCAGCTCGAAATTGTATACCAGGGTTTCGATCTTCTAAGCTTCTTCTTCAATACGTTGTACTAAGATCTGGAAGATTACTTGGTTGATTACTTGATTTTGGTCGCGCCTCTTCTGTGCCTTCATGGACGGCATTGCATTCATATTGATTGCATCCATATGCACAGTATGACCTAACCAACATAAACCGCTGTACCATAATACGTTTGACCACATCAAAGACGATATACAGCTCGTACAACTCATGTTTCATATGACGTCGATACTCTCAGTTTAACCATGATAGGTCAATAAATTTTCCGGAATGTTTTCCTCTCGAATTCTACCAGGGCCGATTCATCCGTCTGTATCATTACCCAGGATTCTGTGCCATACAACGGGAGAGGTAGAACCAGTGCATGGTATACATAAATTTATGTTCGTCAAGAGAGGTGCCAGTCTTTAATTTGCTTGATAAGTCCGTAATAGCATATATTAGCAAGCAGTATTCTTCTCCTAACTTCAAGGCTGAAGTCACCACTTCGACATTGTAGTTATCAAAGATCACGCAGAGACCCAAAAGAATAGATTCGTTGTTTGCTGAAACCAGTAACTTCGTGTTGTCCTCGTTTACCGTTAGACCCATTTTAGCTGATTCCTTCTGTAATACTGAGAAGGTTGCATTCACATCTCGCACTTTTTGTCCGATGATGACGCAAGTATCAACTTTCCTCATTATAATCTCTATAACAATGTTGAAGAGATCGCATGACAAGCTATCGCCTAGTCTTAGGCCACGTCTGGTGGAATAAAATGGCTCGGTAAGGTCCTTGCCAATTTTCACCAGCTTTGCTGTGGAATACCAAACTCAGCCATGACTTCAGGTAATTTCTGCCGTATCGGAATCTTGAAGGCTGCTTTATAGTCCATGAAAAGATAGTGTGTGTCTAACTGTTTTTCATGAGTCTTTTCGTGGATTTACAGTTTTTGATTTTCAAGTCTAAAGCCACACTGATAATATGAGCTGTTGTATAAAACTGTCTATAAACGTTCACATAACACACTAGAAAGGACCTTGTGTGCGATGGGTAAAAGGCTGATCCCGCGATAGTTGGTACTCACGTTTGGATTGCCTCTCTTAAGCACAGGACATAATAAGATTATAGTCCAATTACCGGGCAAGCACTCGTTAAGCCCAACCGTGCGTAGGAGTTGGTGCATGCTAGTTATAAGCTTATCACCACCGGACTTGAAGAACTCTGCCGGAAGACCGTCGGCACCGACTTATATATTATTTTTAAGTCGAGATATTGCTCTTCTTACCTCGGCTTTACTTGGTGTTGGGCAATTTATGCCGTCGTCCACAATTGGCGTGATACCTGCACGTGCGCTGCCTTCTGGAACCAGCAGTTGCTGGAAGTGTTTTCTCTCAATATATGCAGCACACTCTGCGTATCTGTGACCAGATTTCCATCCTTGTCCATACAGGAGGGGGGGCCCATTACCGTAGCCTTTTGCTCTTACTTTCTGGTAAAATTTTCACCTCTATCCCTGTATCGCTCTATATCCTCGTTCTCCCGTTCCTTCATCTGACATTTTTTTTCTCTTAAATAGCTGTCTGGCCTGTTTTACTGTCTCCTTGTGCCGTTCGCTAACAGCACGGGTTACAATTGGCTGTAGCGTAGCCCTATAAGCAGCATCCTGTACCTCAGATGCTTTGCGACATTTTTCGTCCTATCAGGATTCGTCTAAGTAACGTTTTTCATATCCTAGAGCTTGTTGCGTCGGTTGCCATGGAATGCGCAATATGCTGCTTCTATGTATCGTGAACGTCAGAAGTAGGCGTTGAGTCGTAGAAGTTGGGAGAGCAGGTTGGAGTAGGCAGTGGTTATCTCTGGGGTTTACACCTTCGCGATGTCCAGCTTTCTTTGTGTTTGGTTACGTGCGTTTTTCGCTCTGCACAATTTTGTGCGCACCTTGGCTGCAACCAGGTAATGATCCGAGCCAATATTAGCACCACGGATCACACGCACGTCCATGGCACTAGATGCATGCCTGCAATCAATTACCACATGATCAATTTGATTTTTGGTGTTTTGATCGGGGGATAGCCAAGTTGCCTTGTGTATATTTTTGTGCTGGAATCTGGTTCCACTCACTACCATGTTCCTTCCCGCTGCGAAGCTAACCAGCCTAAACACGTTGTCTGAAATGTCCGTATGCAGGCTGAATTCACCGATCGATGGACCAAGAACAACTTCCCTTCCTATTTTTGCATAAAAGTTTCCCAGAACAATTTTAATGTCGTGGCCAGGGCAGAGGTCGTATTTTTCCTCTAGGCGCTCATAAAATGCATCTTTAGTCTCATCGTATTTTAATTCGGTCGATACATGAGCACAAATAAGCGTGATGTAGAAATATTTCGCCTTGATGCAAATTGTGGCAATTCGATCACTAACAAAATTAACAGTCTCTCGCCATCTACAAATCCACATCCAATTACATGCTTTTCAACATGGCAGCTGTAATAGATATCGCAATTTTTACGTCGCGGGCATCCTTGTCCTGTCCATCTCATCTCCTGGTTGGCGGTGATGTCAGTCTTATATTTTTTGAGGACATCCGCCAGTCGGATAATGACATTTTCTCTATAGAGAGTCCAAACGTTTCAGGTGCATATCCTTAAATCATGGTCCTTATTTCATTTACGGGGGTAGTCAACATTTGGAGCGTTCCGTTTGTTACTTTTTCCTTGTCGTGTTTTCATAGCCAGTAAAGGACCTGAAAAAAAAACTCCGTTGGAAAGCCCAGGTTACGGAGAAACTTACAGAACTCGGTGTGACTAACTGGAGAAGAAGCGCAGAAGATCGAGGCGCTTATAATATTTTTCTACGTGCGGTATATAATCCACTGGGATTGCATAGAAGTACCAGCTAAGTAAGTAAGTAAGTAAAGGACCTGAAGGTGGGTGGTTAGCCCTGCCATTAAGGTTCGTCGCTCACTATCAGCTGCTATTCATGATAAAAATATCACGAATACTGTTGCCCAGGTGCCACCACGAAGGAGGTTGTGAGTCGGCTTGAGATGCAAGATTCACTTTACATCCCCAACGGCACCCAATCTCTTATAGATTGTTTGATTTAAATTTTATTTGCTGTAGGTCACAGAATCTACAAAAAAAAGTTCATGCTGGGCAATATATAGTGATCCATAGATCGAGTTCGATTAACATCAGCTTCATATGGATCATAAGCTCTTAGAGATTCACCTCGATCGTCGATGTCAGTACTCGCTCATATTAGTGGGTTCTCGTTGGCAGATGCACCCACAACAATGTAGATGCTACGTCTTTTGGTCTCCGATTCAAAAAGGTCAAAAGACGTAACACGACCTTGTATGGTCGTGTGCAGTTCTCATAATTGAGTCCCAAATCATTGAGCTGAAAAATATAGTACTGTGTAATGTGTAATGCAAACAAGACTTTTGTCCTTTCAACCCCTGGCAGCCCAAAATCATGCATACTTTCGCTAGAAGAGCCTAAAACGTGACTAATTCCCCTATACGATACTTACTAACTTTAAATCGATATTAAATTATTATGGCGTGTAACTTGACAAAACAAATGATGCAGAACTTCTTCTTTTTGGGGCTACTTCCACGTGTAATTCTCAGAATTGAGTCCCAAAATCTTGTGTTGTAATGTGTTATTAATAGACCCAACGCGATCCTGGTAAAATTTTGTAATTAGTAAAGCTTAAGCAGAGTAAAGTTTAGGAGAAAAATATTTGAAGTCTAGCCACGCCACTTCTGGTACCACCCACACAAATGTACCACTCCGTAAAAGTTTTGGGGGAAAAAATGGAAGTCTAGCCACGCCCCTTCTGGTACCCCCCATACAAATGTACTACTCCGCCCACTTTTGAAATCGAGGCTGAAGTGCAGAATAAGGGGCTGGAGCCCGATTAAAAAAAAATATGCCATTGTCTTCGTCTTGTTCCCCAAACATCGGAATGGTAGGTCAAAGTTAGCGTTCAGGCCCATGGGGCCCGGGGGGTCAAAAAAGGGGCCCCTTTCGGTTCTATGATGACCCCCAGGTGCGGGTACTCAGATGAAAGATATTTTCGAGACGAATCCAACGATGTTATTTTTAGATTCCTACGGGTCTCCTGGAGTTAGAGCCATTTGAATTTCCGGGATATACGAAAAAAAAAATTATATTTAAAAAAATCGTGCGATTTTTGCCTGCGGCGCTTCTAAACCCAACATATCCATCTCCCTCTAATTTAAAAAAAATATATTTTTTCCGGGATATGGCAAAAAAAAAATTTTCCCAGCGGCGCTTTTATGCCCAACATATTCATTTTCATTCTAATTTACAAAAAAAATTATATTTTTCGCGGAATATACCAAAAAGATTTTTTTTTAAAAATATCGCTCGATTTTTTTAAGAACAAATAATATTTTAAAGGGATATATCAAAAAAATATATATATAATTACAAAACATATCTTTTTTTTTTTAAATATTTTTCAAATTTTTCTTCATTTTTTCCACTTTTATCCTTTTTTAATCTATTTTCTTCTTTCGAATTCTCTTTAGTCTTTTTCTTGAATTTTTTTAAATATTTCTTGAAATTTTCCTTTAAAAACCTAAAAAAATTTAAAAAAAATTTAAAATTTTCACACATTTTTGATGACATATCATATTTATGGAATTTTACAATTCATTTCTTTAAATTATTCTCATTTTCCATGATTTTTCCCCATTTTTTTTAAATTTTTTACGGGGTTTTTCAGAAAAAAAATATTTTTTTTTAAAAAATCCCGCGGTTTTTATATTTTCTATTTTTTTTAGATTTTCTATTTTTTTTAGAATTTTCCAATTTATTTCCTTAAATTTTTCTAACTTTTTCCATGATTTTTTAAATTTTTTTTTTGGTATATCCCGGAAATTTAAATGGATCTAACTCGGTCCATCTAGATGGACCTAGCATCGTTGGATTCGTCTCGAAAATATCTTTCATTTGAGTACCCACACATGGGAGGTCATCATAGAACCCAAGGGGCCCCTTTTTTAGGCCCCCCGGGCCTTAGCGCCAACTTTGACCTTTGACCAACAACTCCCGTCCCATATTCTGCACTTTTCCCGAAATCGAGTTGTAATATCAATATACGAGAAATTTTTATGTTTTACTTAGAGTGAGGGTATATGTAAGTCGATTTTCCCGACTGAAACTTTCTTACTGGTTTTTTTCTCCTGTATAATATCTACAACTTTGCTTCATACACAAAAGAGATATTCCGGACGTTATAACGAGATATAACCGTATTAAAATATAGAAAAAGTGCTAAAAATCCACCTTAACCAACAAAATTCGTATGGCCATTAAATTACTAATGCATCCAACTTGTCAAAACGAATGATGCAGAAGTTCTTAGTTTTAGGGCTACTTTTACATGCAATTCTTAAAATTGAGTCCCAAATCAATGAGCTGAAAAAATGTTGTACTGTGTTATAGACCATATACGTTCCTGCCCAGACGAACTCTAACCCCTTGTACTAACTTTGCCTTGGTGCACTCATTTTAATATATCCCACATTCATTTGCACATTTATATTAACAATGTGCGTAATAACAAACAAATTTCCATTCCATTTCGGTTTCGTAAACAATTCAACTGTAGACCAGTTGAGAAATAACAAAAAATTAATTGCAGCTTTTAGTTTTGTAATTTGACCATAATTTCTACGAAATGAACAGAGCCATTCATTCTGTTGTTTGTTTCATCATCATCATACGTTTGATTACAATTTGCAGTCATTGCATCGTACGACGACGAGTTATTGTACATCGCTTACACTTTCTCTTTCCCTTTCCGCTCACTCGGCTTAGCCAAAAAAAAAAAAAAAAAAAAACCTTTCGCAATACAAAAATGTGTAAGCGGTGTTATTCTTTGGCCTCTGTGTACATATCAATATGGGCATGTGTGTGTGTGTGCGTGTGTTTGATTGTGGCTGTCAATGGTCGCCGCTATGGCTGTATGAGACCCGATAACTCGTAAACAAACGAGTAACAAAGATTCGGTCGTTAAGCGACTGCTGTCGCTGACTGTTGTCGTCGTTGTTAGGGATTTTACCGGCATTTCTGTGTGTTATGGTGTTGTTCTTGTTGTTGTCGTTGTCCTTTGGCGTTTGTTTATAGTAATTTGGTTTCTTTTCATTTCGTAAAATCTTTGCTGGTGTGTGTGTGTGTGTTAGTGCCCAACAACAAATATGTGTATGTTGGTTATTGTTTTTCTTTGTTTTGGCCAACTAATGTTGTTATTGTGATGGTGCTGCTGCTGTCGCTGCCTTTGTTATATCGTGTGTGCGTGTGTGTATGTGTTTATGCATAAATAATGTCAAAGCTTTCGATTGACGTCATCCTGGAAAGGATTTTATTGTACATACTTGTTGTTGCTGTTGTCATGATCATGCGCTTTATAGATGTTTATGTTATGTCGTTAATGCACTTTGTTGTTGCCTAAATATTCCAATAAAAAAAAATAAAAAACATTTGGAAATGATTTTGAAAGAATAGCTTTATTGTGTTTCTTACATAGAAAGAGAGAGGAAGAGAGAGTAGCACAGCAAATTGGTTAAATGAGAGCTAGAGAGAAAATGCTAGAATTTAAAAGGTATAGAGGAAGAAAATGTCAGTTTGAGATTAGTGTGAGCAGTTTTAATAATATACACTGCAAAAAAATGTTTGATAGCTGTATGCATTGGTTTCTGTATAAAGGCTATGTTTGTTTAGACTAAAGTCTGGCAAATAAAGTAATAGGCGCTACAGGTGCAAAAATGCATACGAAATTTTTATAATTAAACTATTTTCGGAGGGGGCGAGCCAAAAATTGTATTATGTCCCATATAGATAAAATTTGAAATATTTACAGAATGAATAGACATAACATTAATTTTCAATCTATTTCCGGAGGGGGCGGGCCAAAATTTGTATTATGTCCCATATAGATCAAATTTGAAATATTTACGGAATTAATACGTAGACATAACATTAATTTTCAATCAGAAGGCAAGAAGTATGTGGCCAACATTTAGCTCTAGAGAGACACAATTTGGATCACAGTTGATACTGTTCACTACAGTGTGGAGAGGGCGTGGTATAAATATTTTAAGGTCATATATGAATCAGAAGAAAAAACAAAAAAAGTAAAGATAACCAATTTAAACTTGTTACACATGATTTGGGTGCCGTTGAGGATGTAAAGTGAATCTTGCATCTCAAGCCGACTCACAACCTCCTTCGTGGTGGCACCTGGGCAACGGTGTTCGTGATATTTTTTTATCATGAACTGCTGCTGATAGTGAGCGAAGAACCCTAATGGTTAAGCTAGCCACCCGCCTTCAGGTCCTCTGCTGGCTATAAAAACACATGGTAGTGAGTGCAACCAGATTCCAGCAACTTGGTTATCCCCCGATCAAAACACCAAAAATCAAATTGATCATGTGGTAATTGATGGCAGGCATGTATTTAGTGTCATGGACGTGTGTGTGATCCGTGGTGCTAATATTGGCTTGGACCATTACCTGGTTGCAGCTAAGGTGCGCACAAGATTGAGCAGAGCGAAAAACGCAAGTAACCAAACACAAAGAAAGCGGGACATCGCATAGCTGCAAACGCCAGAGACAGCCACAGCCTACTCCTCTACTTCTGACGTTTCCGATACATAGTGGAGGCATATTGCGCATTCCATGGCAACCGCCGCAACAACCGTGCTAGGATATACAAAACGGTGCTCAGACGAATCCTGGTACGATGAAGAATGTCGTATAGGATACCGCTTATAGGGCAACGCTGCAGCCATTTGTAACCCGGGCTGTTAGGGAACGGCACAAGGAGACAGTAAGACAGGCGGGACAGCTATTAAAGCGAAAAAAACGTCAAATTAGGGAACGGGAAAACGAGGATATAGAGCGATACAGGGATAGAGGTGAGGTCCAAAAATTGTACCAGAAAGTAAAAACAAAAGGTTACGGTAATGGGCTCCCCTCCTGTATGGACAAGGATGGAATTCTGGTTACAGATACCAGAGTGTGCTACATATATGAAGAGAAAACTTCCACCTACTGTTGGTTCCAGAATGTGAAGGTAACACGCCAATTGTCGACGACTGCTTAGATTGCCCACCACCAAGTCAAACCGAGGTAAGAAGAGTAATATCGAGCCTGAAAAACAATAAAGCAGCCGGTGCCGACGGACTTCCGGCAGAGCTCTTCAAGTCCGGTGGCGAGGAGCTGATAACAAGCATGCAGCAGATCCTATGCACGATTTGGCTTAAAGAGTGCATGCCTGACGATTGTGTGCTCCAACTACTGCGGGATCAGCCTTTTTTCCATCACATATAAGGTCCTGTCGAGTGTGCTATGTAAAAGACTGAAGCCAGTGTATTCAACCTGATTGGGCCTTATCAGTGTGGCTTTAGACCTGGTAAATCAACAACAGACCAGATATTCACGGCAAAAACTACTCGAAGCCATAGCTGAGTTTGGTATTCCTGCAAAG
Source organism: Muscina levida (assembly GCA_964034835.1). Classification (NCBI taxonomy): domain Eukaryota; kingdom Metazoa; phylum Arthropoda; class Insecta; order Diptera; family Muscidae; genus Muscina; species Muscina levida. Next base: position 121,591,115 of record OZ035883.1, on the reverse strand, counting down.
CTGATTCATCTTTGCGGAATGACGCTGACTGAGACGAAGTCTTCAGTGAAGATTGGCAAGGACCTTACCAGACAAGGCCTATAATAAGGCGACGGCCTCTTCAACATAGTGATGGAGATGATAATGAGGAAAGCTGCACATGCTACTCGCGTACGCTGATGACGTCGAGATTATCGGTTGAAAACTGCGGGATGTGACTGCAGCCTTCTCAGGCATACAGAAGGAATCAGCGAAAATGGGTCTAACGGTGAACGAGGTCAAAACGAAGTTATTAGTTTTAACGAACAAAGAATCTACTCGTTTAATTTCGAGGTGGTAGATTATTTTATCTACCTAGGCTCCGCCATCAACGATACAAATAATGTCATCCTCGAAATCCGGAGAAGAATACTGCTTGTTAATAAATGCTACTACGGATTAAGCAAGCGATTCAATAAGCCCTCTGTCGACGAACAAAAATCCAGCTATACCAGATACTGGTTCTACCTGTCTTAATGTATAGTTCAGAATCCTGGGTTATGACACAAGCGGATGAATCGGTTCTGACAGTATTCAAGAGAAAAATACTCCATAAAATATATGGGCCCATCATTGTTAATGGAGAGTATCGACGTAGTATGAATCATGAGCTGTACGAGCTGTACACTGACATTGACGTTGCGGTTGCGTTGGCTAGGTCATGTTGTACGCATGTACGAAAATGCTTCAGCTCGAAAAGTCTTCGACAATGAACTCGATGGACGGCGCAGAAGAGGGCGACCAAGAAGAGGGAGAACCTTACAGAACTTGGTGTGACTAACTGGAGAAGAAGTGCAGAAGATCGATGCGCTTATAATATTTTTCTACGTGCGGTATATAATCCAGTGGGATTGCAAAGAAGTGCCAGCTAAGTAAGTAAAGTATCACACACACACGTTCATAACGCTTGAGGCATGCCTTCTATCAATTACCACGTGATCAATCTGATTTCTTGTATTTTGATCAGGAGATATCCAGGTTGCCTTGTAGATATCTTTATGCGGGAATCTGGTTCCGCTTATTACCATGTTTCTTGCCGACGCGAAGCTAACTAGTCTGAATCCGTTATCGGAGTTAATGTTGTGCAGACTGAATTTTCCGACTGATGAACCTCTTCCCTTCCTATTTTAGCATTAAAACCTCGCAGAACAATTGTAATGTCATGTGCAGGACAGCGGTCATATATTTCCTCCAGGCGCTCATAGAATGCATCTTTAATGTCCTCATATTTGTCTACCGTCGAGGCGTGTATACAAATCAGCGTAATGTAAAAATATATCGCCTTGATGCGAATAATGGCTATTCAGTCGCTTACAGGGTTAAACCGTGGGATGAAATGTCGAAGTCGACAATGAATCCACTTTCAAATTCGTGTCTTTCTGCATGACAGCTATACAAGTTGTTACAGTTCTTTCGAGGTGTGCATCCCTGTCCCGTCCATCGCATTTCCTGTATGGCATTGATGTCAGCCTTGTAACGTCGATGATATCCGCCAGTTGGATAGAGGCACCTTCTTTGTAGAGAGTCCGTACGTTCCAGGTGCATATCCGTAAATCATGGTCCTTATATCGTTTGCGGGGGTCGTCAACCAAATATTTTTGTTGGGGGTTCTTGTTTTTTCTTTTCTTTGTGTTTTCATAATAATTGGTTTTATTTAAAGAGCTTGGCTTATTAGGCCACTGCGCCCGATCCTAGTTTCTTGGGGGCGTCAAAGGCACTAAGTTAGCCTGTGTTGAGCTTCAGTAATTTCTGTTACCTACTTCCTAAGACGCATCGGTGGTAGCATGTCGATTAGGTTACTCAACATTTCGCCTTCTAACTTTAGTTAACTTCTAAGCGGTTGCTTTAAAGTCATTGCCCGAGGAATACTTGGTCTAAAACCGGAAGTAGTTAGATCCTTGGACAGCGCCACAAAGGAATCGCTTCTGAGTAACAATCAGTTACTTTCCACCTCCTATTCCCCATTCGGTGTTAGCACGCCGATTAGGTTACTCAACATTGCGCCTTCTCACATTTGCTAACACTGAAAGAATGTTCAATGGTTTTGACCGGGTAATACGTGATCACTCGGCCGTTGTGAGCTGCTTGGGGACCAACAAAAGAGAGATTCTGGTTACTCCCAGATGAATATCAATCAAATTATACTCAAATTAGAAAATCCCCCATTATTATTTCATATTATTATGACTTCGAACATTAGTCAGTTTTGTGTCTTACAGGACTTCATATGACTACAATTCCCTTTCATTTCATGTCATGCCTTTTTACGTTCACATATCAGCCGTTGGGATATCTCAATTGTCTTTGTAGCTGATTTTAGTCGACATTTGTTTGACATTTTTGACCAGTGTTACACCATTACTACGCGAATATCCTTCCGCCTACGCCTAAAGGGAGTAACAGTTAATACTCGTACCTTTGTAACTGATATTGTGTTTTTTTAGGCAGTCAACAATTTCAGCTGGGAACTGTAATGGTTAAGCGAGTAAAGAAACAATAATAAAATTCAAATGAAAAACAGGCTAAAAATAGAACTGTCAAAATTGGGAAGAATGAGAATGAGTGTAGATGACAATAGCAAAATAACGGCTCTCTAAATAAATCGAAAGCTTAAAATTTCGCTCTTGCTCTCTGACTCTGACTCTTACTCACTCTCTCTCTCTCTCTCTTCCATTCCTTTGATTACATTATATGCCAGCAATGTTCTCTGTTTTGTAATGTTATCCTTACACAAACAATTACTTGGGTGTAAAACATACAACTGCAAAAACATACAACGGGACTATGGAGTATAGACAACACAGCACATCACAGCACATCACAATTACAATTACAATATTTCTCGACATACGCCTATAATAGAAGCAACAAAGGATTTAGAAGAAAACACTCGCAGTGTTGTTATTGTGTTGCTGGCATTTTGTTGGATACGCGACTTCTAGACTTTGTGCTGACGTCACTAAAAAAGCTTTTGGCCCAAACCGTTTTTGGCGAGACGAGGCAATCAACGGCCAACACTGAAACACTTGTACAGTTAAGAACGGGAACTGCATAAACCCAGACACACGGACACGTAGTCGTATGAATCTTCCAAGTCGCTGTCTCCGTCACCGTCACCGTCGTTGTCGTTGTCATTGTGACCATGTTGAGCTGCTTCAGAAATCAAAAATAAAAATTTCAGTTGCTCGTCAGCCGTGAACGTGTCTATAACGAAAAACCAAAACACTCAACATATGTAGGCCAATACTATAACGTGAATAAAACCATTTAAACGAACTAACTGCTATAAGCAGAGTATAAAAGCAGCAGACCGCTGAGAAAAAGTGGCAAACAACAAATTTTTTTCATAATTTTTTTTGTAAGTTTTATAACAAACGACAAAAATAAAAGAAAAAACAAAAATAGCCAAGAAAAAGTTGATTATAGAATATCCTTTGATATTTTGTGAATATCCAATAAAATAATACTAGCATTAACCTGGCTAAAAGTGATTGAAGTGTTTGCGAACGCGTGTGTGTGTGTGTGTGCGTGTACGAGTGTGTGTTCAAAGCTGTTTTATTCTACCGAGGGGGTAACCCAGTAAAATGTGAAATTTAGGTCAGAATCATTACAACAAGATATTGGTTGAACCAAAAAAAAAAATAAGAAGATAAAAAACGAAAAACAACACAATCAAAGAAATTTCTCTTTAAATTTATAAACAAATTGTGTTAAAAGTTGCTAATAACTAAAAGGTAAAATAAAATTTACAACGATTTGAACAAATAACGTTAAATTGTCCTGCCACTACTTGTAAGGGGCGGCGAAAAAAGTGCATAGTTTTAGGGGCTAAAGAAAATGCAATTTGTTTTGTTTGCCATTGTAATCAATATATTGGATTTTTCTGTTCGTACTTGTTATGGCTCACTCAGTAGCTAAATTATTGGGAACTTTTAAATGGCGAGCCTCAGATTGTTGTCAGTTTCTTAGGCGGGCTATACACTGAGCTGCAGAGAGGAAGTTACAGGAATTGCCTTATAAATTATGAGAGTTCTGAATGAAGCGATTAGAAATTTATTGCAGAAATAGAGCATAAAGGTTCATATTCATGTTCAAGTTTAACATAAGAATAGATTGACACATATTTAAAGGTTTTTAGGTTGTCGGAAAAGTAAAGTATACGATACGAAAAACAACTTTATATTTATTTGATTTTAAGAATAATAGATAGCATAATATATAAATGACGATGTCAGAAATTAATTACTTCAAATATATTCGGGAAGAATACAAAGTACAACATTTTTCATCTCATTGATGTGGGACTGAATTCTGAGAACTGCACGTGAAAGTAGTCCCAACAAGAAGAAGTTCTGCATCATTCGTTTTCTCAAGTTACATGCCATAATAATTTAATATCGATTTGAAGTTAGTAAGTATCATGTAGGGGAATTTGTCACGTTTTAGGCTGTTTTGTTTGACATAACTCGAGAACCACTAGTCCGATTTAGCTGAAACAAATTTAAAAAAATTAAGAATTACAATACCTTTAATTTGTTCATATAACGTTTGCCTACATAAGCAATAGTTTCACTTTTCCATTCATCAAATGATATTGAACTGGGTTTATTTTGTAGCAGTTACAATAAAACTGTTGTACTCCGTGGCGTATGCTTTACGTGGAATACTACTTACGATAATCATACGCCACCATATAAGAATATAACAAAAGAGCCTAAAACGTGACAAATTCCCCTATACGATACTTAGTAACTTCAAATCGATTTAAAAATTTGTATGGCATGTAACTTGACAAAACGAATAATGCAGAACTTCTTCTTTTTAGGGCTACTCTCACGTGCAGTTCTCAAAATTGAGTCCCAAAATTATGTGTTGTACTGTGATATATAAGTATAGGTATAGGTTTACATATATTTAAAAATAAAATTTTCGTTTCTAAATATTTGTTTTCATGTTAAGACTCCATCTAAGTAATATTTTTAAATTTTGTATATCTGGAAATTGTAAATTTTTAATCTTATGAAAGTTTTAGTAAAACTATTTCTATGCTTAAGACTGCTCTTTGAATTTTTTCAAATAAAAATTAAATTTTTTATATTGTATTCAATTTAGCTTCCAGGATTAACTGGGATAATCACTAACAAACTAAATGTTATAAAAGGGAAAATTAGTGCAGGTCTCAAGTTGCATAAAATAAATTATTGTCAAAACCGGCAAATATCGATATGAACAAATTCTCGAAATCATTATTTTAAATAAAATACATTTTTGATATATCATCCTAGGAACAAAGTAATTTTTCTGCTTTTAATATATCTTCTGCAGAGTATTTGCAATATTTGCGTTCAATACCTAAAAAAATCCATGTGAGCCAAATATTGTGGCTTTATAATATTATTAAGCAACTTAACATGCTCTTATTTGCTTATTCATTAATGTATTTAAATAAATATTGTAAAATTCAAATCTCTTCAAATTTTATGAAATTTTGCAGACATGAACCTTATAGTACACAGAAAACGAATTAGTACTTTTTTTGTAAAAAACTGAGATTTGGAAGTACGAAAATTTTTATGTTTTTTTAAATCTTCTGATTTCTTCTCATGGAATTATTTTGCATATGCGAAAAATTTCAAAGATTTTTTAACAGCAAAGCTAAGTTGACTTAACCTGTCTTCAATTATATTATTAGTTAACAGATTAGAATAATAGTTTAATAGTTTTAAAAGCAGTTTCAACTTTTGGCCTATTTATATTTCAGGATGATCAGTCTTTTCAAACAGAAGTTATAAGGAAATGTAAACTTAGCATATAATTAAAATCTGTATTACTTAGAAACTTATAACGCATTTCTAGAAAACTTAAATTTTATACAGCGTGTCACAAAAAGAAGTTTCAATGTGGATAAAATAAAATAACCAGTACAGAAATTTCAGTCAGCTTAACTAACTGATAAATACCATCACCCAATATAAGATATTGGTTCAGTCTTGATTTATTGAATTTAATCGATTTTTATTTAAAATCATATTACTTGTGTATTATTTTTTGTCTGCTTGTGCAGCAAAACCGTTCAAATTTGACATATTTGACATATAAGAGGTACAATTAGGGGCAGCACAATGTGTCTGATTATTTTTTCGTAAATCAACATTTCCTGGGCAAAATTTGACTGAATTCCGTGTACATACAACCAGTAAGAAAGTTTCAGTCCAACAACCTGACTTACATATACCCTCATTCTCAGTAAAACATAAAATTTTCTATTATATTGATATTATAACTTGATTTCTAAAGTGGGCGGAGTGGTACATTTGTATGGGAGGTACCAGAAGGGGACTTCCATTTTTTTTTTCAAAAACTTTGTCTTGTTATAACTTAACAGTACACAGAATTTGGGCACGATCGCGTTTGATTTATTGGTATTATTACTATATCTCTAAAGTGGGCGGAAAGATACATTTGTGTAGGAGGTACCAGAAGGGGCGTGGCTAGTCGTCGAATTTTTTTTTCCAAAACTTTATCCTGTTATAGCTTTACTAAATACAGAATTTGGACACGATCCCGTTGGGTGTGTTGATATTATTACTCGATTTCTAAAGTGGGCGGAATGATGTATTTGTATGGGAGGTACCAGAAGGGGCGCGGCCATGTAGCTCGTTTGCAATACCATAAGTAGTTTTGGGGAAATATTAACTCGTGCAAAATTTCAAAACATTTGGTTGCATCTTTCAAAAGTTATCGTGCGCACCAGCCGGACAGCCAGGCAGTCGGACATGACTCAAACGACTATATATGTCATGAATCGAATTTCGTTCAAAGAAACCTAGGGTCTAAAGTGACTCCTTCTATGTGTTACACTCTTTGGTCGTATCAAATGATATATACCCTCCTACCCGTAGGATGAGGGTATAAAAATTGTATGGGCCATTTTAAGGGTTGAAGATAGAGGACATGTTTTGATAAAAACTGTTGAGGTTGCAAAAATATTGGGGTCGGTCATACATCTGGCTCCTCTAGGCTCAGCTTTGTGGCAGTTAGAGCGTTTAGAGAATATATTATAACATTTTGATTTTTGTATGGGAACTCCCTTAGGGGGTTAGGTAGGTATGTTGGGGACAAATGTTAGTAGGGAAAAATAAATGGGGCTCGGTCATACAATTTACCCCTCTAGAAAGCACTATGGAAGCGACAGGAGTTGATATCATAAAATATAATTGTGCAAAAATTCTATCACCTAAAGGGGTAAAGATAGACGTTAGCAATGCTCTAAAAAACTATTTGGGTTGCAAAAATATTGAGGGTCTGTCATACATTTGACATCTTTTTGGGCACCTATGGAGCCGTTAGAGTGGTGAGAACAAAAGTTATCAAATTTAAATTTTGTATGTAAGCCACCTTAAAGGGTGAAGATATGGGGGTAGATGTGATAGGGACAATTATAAGGAGGGAAAAAAGATGTTATATATATTTTGAGTAACTGTTGGTGTTCCAAAAATGTTGTGGGTGCATCGTACATTTGACTGGTCCAGGGGCACCTTTGGGGCTGTTACAACTGTGGCGGCATATTTTATAAAAATTTAATTTTACTTTTGATTTTTGTACGGAAACTCTCTTAGGGGGTAAGTATGTTCGGCGAAAATGTTAGAAGGAAAAATTAGAGGGGGTACGTCATACATTTAAACCCTCGGTTAAGCAAATGTTATAACATTTTTATTTGTGTATGGAAGCCCCTTAAGGAGTGAAATTAGGGTGTAAGTAGGTTCGGGGAAAATGTTAGGAGGAAATATAAGAGGGGAAATATATCCGGGGCAAGAACTTGACTTGTTTTGAATTTTTACACCTTCCCCACCACCTTTGGCCACAATGCGCAGCCATTTGATCGCAAACACAACTTCTCCATTTTTTATCTCATTTTTTTTCTCAAACTAACAAAATTAGGGGGGTGAGGCACATCCGTGCCGCTCTGTAATAGAACTTGATCTAATTTGAAGTTGATTTCGGAAAAATTTAAAAATATAACCAGTAAAGAAATTTCAGTCAGATAAACTGACTGATAAATACCATCACCCACTTTAAGATATTGTGTAAGTCTTGAGTTGTTGAAATTAACTGATTTTTAATTAAAATTACTTATGTATTATTAGGTATATGCTTGCTTTGGAGCGTAAACGGTTGTAGCTAAGACTTTCGGAACATAATACCAATGGTCTAAAGACATGTAGCAAAACCGTAAAAGTTTGACTTATTTGTTTACGAGGTACCGTTAGGGGCAGCTCAAAGTGTCCGAAGTTTTTTTTTTGTAAATTAACGTTCAATTTCCAAAAATAGGTCAATTTGTATGGGGGTTACCAGAAGAGGTCCACCGATAAAGTCCCTATTCATTAAAGAGTAAAATTTTCATGAGCGTACAACGTACGCAAATTCTGACTGAATTCAGTGCACTTGTAAAAAAGATATGTATGTAATCCTATGGGGGTAAATTCGGTTATTTGTATGGTAGGTACCAGAAGGGGTGTGTCAAATAATTAGGTTTTTTGAGGTTATGCCTCCTATTACAAGATAAATTAACTGACTAAATCTGATTGTCCCCCAGGTGCCGGTTTGGAAGTTATGGGGAAATATTAATGTTGCAAAAATAGGTAATTTTGTATGGGAGGTACCGGAAGGCGTGAATCGATATAGTCCATGTTCATTCCTGAGTCTAATTTTCATAAGCGCACTTCATACGCAAAATTTGAGTGATCTCAGTTTACTTACAAAAAAGATATGTATGTAAAACTATAAGGGTCAATTCGGTCATTTGTATGGGAGGTACCAGAAGGTGTGTGTCAAATAGTTAGGCTCTCTGAGGTTTCGCCTCCTATTACAACATTAATTTGTTGACCAATTTTCATAACCCCCCAAGTGTCCTTTTGGAAGTTATGGGAGAAATATGAATTTTTCAAAAATAGGTCATTTTGTATGGGAGGTACCCGAAGGCGTAAACCGATATGGTCCATATTTATACCTGAGTTTAACTTTCATAAGCGAATATCATACGCAAAATTTGGGTGATCTCAGTTAACTTACAAAAAAAATATGTATGAAAAACTATACGGGTCAATTCGGTCATTTGTATGGGAGGTACCAGAAGGGGTGTGGCAAAGGTTTCGGTTTTCTTAGGGTTTGTCTACTATTGCAAGATAAATAATCTGACCAAATTTAGATATCCTCTGATGGTCTGTTTGACAGTTATGGAAGAAATATTAATTATCCAAAAAGAGGTAATTTTGTATGGGAGGTACCAGAAGGGGTGGGTCTATTCAGCCCATTTACAATCCCATAAGTTCGTTTCGAAAAATATTTATACTGGTAAATTTTCATACCGATCCGTTAAGGTTTACTCGAGTTATCCTGCTGACCAGCCATCCAGCCAGCCAGCCAGTCAGCCAGTCAGACAGACGGACATAGCTCATTCTTCTTAAAAAGTTCTGAAACGAATTTGGTCTTAAGATACTTGGGGTCTAACTCGTCTCCTTTAATGCGTTACACTTTTTTTCGTATCAAATGATATATACCCTCATCCCTAAGGGTGATGGTATAAAAATTGCTTATGTATGAAGAATTTAAAAGCCCAGCGGCAAAATTAGCAAGGCATGTAACATGGCCTTCTGAGACATGAAAACGTCATGTCTCCAAGGGCTACTATCCTTGTATCAAATTTTATCTCTCTGGGACTAAAATACAGTATTGTCAAGCCCACTTCCCCCAAATGATCCAAAATTGAAATTTCGTCCGCCTATTCACATTTGTCTTACCGAGTACTATCAGTGTATCTAATTTTATCTCTCTAGGGCTAAAATACAGTTTTGCAACTCCTACTCCACCCACTGACCCAAAGTTTAAATTTCGTCCGCTTATTAATATTCGTGTAGCCGGGTACTATCTATGTACCCAATTTTATTTCTATAGGTCTAAAAATATGTTTTGCCACGTCCATTCCGCCCACTGGTCAAATATTAATATTTCGTCTACATGCATATTCATATTCATGTTGCGAAGTAATATCTGTGTATCAAATTTTATTTTCCTAGCGCTAATAATATGTTTTACCACGCCCACTCCGCCCACTGGTCCAAAATTAAAATTTCGTCCCCATATTCGTCCATATATTCGTGTTGCCAAGTAATACCTGTGTATCAAATTGGGTCAAAATTAACATTTCGTCAGCATATTCATATTCGTGTTGCCGAGTACTATCTGTGTATCAAATTTGATCTCCCTAGCTCAAAAAATTTGTTTTGCCACTCCTACTCCGCCCACTGGTCCAAAATTAAAATTTCGTCCGCATATTCATATTCATGTTGCCGAGCACTATCTGTGCATCAAATTTTATTTTCCTAGCTCTAAAAATATGTTTTTCCACGCCCACTCCGCCCATAGGGTAACAAATTAAAAATATTATAGCCTACGGTGATTTCCATATAGTACACTATAGTCTTCCAAATTTCATTGAAATCACATACAAACATACAACCAAACAAACAGACACACATTCACATTTATAATATTAATAGGATATTTTCGCACATACTCATCTATTTGGTAACTGCTTGCACTGAATTTTTATTATTATTTGAAGAAAGTCTTCGCAGGCTACTGTTAACAGAATTTTAATAACAATCTTCTAACCTGGATGAGTGTGTGAGTATTAAGAAACACATATTAACCCGTATCTCATTTAAAGGATGTAAAGGGAAAATATATTTATTTTTACCAGAGCCTTTTCTGGTAACCAAGATTATTTTGTTTACTTCATTGTTAATACTTCACAAAACTATGCACATTTTTCGCCTAAACAAATCCTTTCGAACTTTTTCGCATACAATTTTTATAAACTAAAAATCTCTGTTTTTATTGTGCACAGAAAATGTAAAACCAAAAACAAACACTACGAATCAGAAAATATTTCAAGCTAATGCCAAACAATCAATAAAGCTCGTTACTAAAACAATAACAACAACCGACTTGCAAACGAGAAGATAGACAACACAAAACAAAACGAATTCGAAATGGCCACCAGCAAGGGAAGACAAAATATAAATGGTCCGGGACTGAAAATGTGATAAAGACCTAACTGAATAACTAAACTAAAAAAAGAAAAACTAAGACTTTTATAAGCAAAACGATTACGTGTCAAACAAAACACAAAGGACACACCAACTACAACTACAGGCAAGAAGAATATAGAAACCAAAACGGAAGAGAAAAACAACAACTTAGCATATAATAGAAAAAAGTTCAATTAATTTGTACACAAAAAAAAAAGTTTAACCTTTAAAACAGCTGGGTCTGGAAGGGTGAACAAAAAGCTTTAACAAGTTTTGCTCAAAAGAGACAACAACAACAACAGCAACAACATTCAGCAGGTGCAACGTATCGAACAAAAGAAAACGTCAAATACAATAGCAGCAATAAACATCATCAACTACAATCCTTTAACATTCCTTCTCTCCCCCTCCGCCCATTCGCATTGAACGCCCACCATGGAGGCTACACCGAAAGTACATCGTCATCGTACACGACGCACGGAATCACGTCATAGACGCTCGGAACGTCAGACCACCAGCAGTACATCCGACAGCAAATCACCAGCCCGCACCACAGCAGATATTTTGCATGCAGAGGCGGGCGTTTGTTCCTCTTCCTCCACGAACCTACAGCAACAGCACAGCTCTGATTCTCTTATAGCGGCTGTAGCTACACGACTGTTACAGGAACATGAACGGCAAACATCCACGGATGATACGGCCGATGGCCTGGCCAGTGGCAGTGCCGGCGGTCATACCTCAAGTCAGACATCGCAACAAACTGTAGTCTTGGTGAATGGTCATGCACCGCATGAGAATTCGGTGGATGAGAGCGCAGATCCTCTGCAGAGTAAAACCAACGAAAGCAACGAGACCCAAACAAACAAACCCTCAGAAGCCGATGCCAGTGAGCTGTGCACGGGGCCACCCGACGGGCCCAGCAGTAGTCGCAACTCCTCCGGCGATGCCATGAGTTTGCGCGAAACGCTACAACAATTACCTCCCACCATAACAACGCATAGACATAGACGCACCCTCTCGCCTCATTCGCCTTCGCGGCGGGTTCACGAAACCGCCGCCGATGCATCCTTCCATCGTGGTATACTCGGTTTCATGGATCGTGAACTGAAACAATCCTCGCCTACACCTTCGGCCCTGAGTGCGGGCAGTGGCGGTGCGGGTCGTAAACATCAATCCCTGTCAGATCCTACTGCTAGTCCCGCCCAAAGATCGGTGAGATCTCGCAGTAGTCTAGAAAAGAGTCCGAGAAGAAAACGCAGTAAATCAGAGTCTCGTCGAAGACGAGAGCGTAAATTGATCGCAGCCGGGGAAATGGAAGTGAGGCAGGCGAATGAAACGCTAATGCGTTATCTGAAACAATGCTCGGAGATGAATGATGCTTCGCTGTCGGGGGAGCTGGAAATCGATCAAAGTTTGGAAGAGAGGAGAGTGCATCGAAAGACGAAATCGCAGAGAGATAAAAGGGGACACATAATAAGTGAGTATAAAAAAAAGTTTTAAATGATATTATGATATAACATTTTAAAAAGAAGTTGAAACCCGCCACTAAGGAAGAGAAATAAGAGGAAAGAGAGACGCAAGAAGATAGGGAGGAGAACGCTTAGTAAAGAAAAAAGAAAATTAGTAGAGATAACATAAATTAAAGGTGAGGTTAGAGGAAAACGACCGGCAGTGGCATGATGGTAAGAACACGCGAATACCATGCGGGAGATCCTAGGTTCAACTCCTGGCTCCAGTCATCTACAAAATAAAAAAAAAAAATTTCTTGCATTGCCGGCCCCCTCGATGTTGTCGACAGCAACTTCGCAGTGTAAGTGTCGAGTCAATAGGCATGTCTAGTAAAAGCTTCTCAAACAGTGACGTTCGCATTCGTCGATAAACAAGCAAGTGCCGTTAGTTGTGAATCTATACATAGAAAGCGTGTTCATTCACAACAACGCGTGAAGCTTTCCCATACCTCATTCATGAGGTGTAAAGGGAAATTATGTAAGTAAGTTTAGAGGGAAACGTGGAAAGAGGTGAGAATTGATACGGAAGGGTTAAAGAAGAAGAGCGAAGAAACAAACTAAACGTTAAGCGAAGAAGAAAAAAGCAAAGAATAGTGTTTAGAGAAGAGGTAAGTGTTATCTTCCATAAGAGCAAAGAAATAAAAAAGAAATAATAAAAACTGAAAAAAGTACAGTAAATATAGAAGGAAAACTGAGAGAAATAAAATGAAACTGTAGTGAAAAGAGAAATGTTATAAATGAAAAGCGAACAACATAAAATAATGGAGAATGTAAAGTAAGGCAAGTGATAAAATATGAGAGAAAAAAAACTAAGAGATAAAAAATGGACGAAGAGGAAGTGAGCGATGAGAGGGGAAAGCAGATGAATAGTAAAAGAGAATATAAATTAAATGATAGCAAAGAGTAAAGGTAAAACAGCGAAAATAAAGGGAAAGGTAAAGTAAAAAGAAAATCAGAATAAAAATAAAGGTAGGATTAGAAGGAATGAAAGTAGAGTGAATAGAGATGAGCTAGGGATGGGATAATGAACATAATGGGAAGAAAAAATAAAAGAGAGAAAATAATAAAGAAATTTGAGATAAAGGAGAATATTTCTGTCTTCTCGCTTTTATAGAAGATCGGAAAGAGACCATCTACAGAAAAGCGAGAAGAGAGAAAGTATGTATATATATATATGATAGAAGACAGACTATAAAAGATATAGGTAAAGACGGGAGATGGTAGAAGATAGGCTAGTGTATAAGCTATAGTATTGGGAATAATAAGCGATAAACAAAAGAAGGTAAAAAAGAGAAGTGAAAGGGATAATGGATACGAGACAAGGTATAAATGATAAAAAAATAAGGAATTAAGAAGAGTGAATGAGAAATAAGAAAAAAAGGATAATGGATAAAGGATAGAAAAAAAAGACGAAAAGGGAGAAAGGGGTATATAGATGAGCGATGAGAGAAGGTAGGAGAAAGAAGAGGGCAGAGAGCAGAAGAGACATTATTGACGATCTATTTTATAATATAGAAGACAGAATACGTTTTGTATAAGACAGAGAATAGAAAATAGGCGAAAGGGAGAAGAGAGAGGGGATTATGGGTAAGGCTCAAGGGATAAGGGAGAAGAATTATATATGGTTCGATGTCAGACTCCAGTCATCTACATTTTCTTTTATCGACGGCTCCCTCGAGTCAATCGCTATGTTTTGTAAAAGTTTTCCAAACAGCTAACGTACGCATCCTTCTGTAAACAAGAGGTACCGTTTATTGTGAATCTTTAAATAGAAAGCGGGTTAATTCACAATAACGCGTGAAGCTATCCATGTCTCATAGTTTCTTTTTATGTTTATAGGAGAGAGAAGATTAAAGAGAGAGAGAGAGAGAGAGAGAGAGATAGAGAGAGAGAGAGAGAGAGAGAGAGAAAATAAGAAGTTTAATGGATAAAGAATAAGAGAAAATAGAGGAGGTAGAAAGGAGAAGAGGTAAAAAAGTGACGTGAAAAAAGCAAGAGAGAAGGTAGAATAAAGAATGGAGAAAAGAGAAAAAACGAAAGGAGGAGAACAGAGAATGACAATAAGTACTCGGCATTAATGTATACTTAAGTACATACCCATAATTTGTATACTTGTGTGGAACTATAAAAAAAGTTGAAAAAGACATGTTTGCACACCATTTATAACGATCGTTACCTCTACCTACCCTTACTTTTGTTTCTCATACACAAGTATACACAAAATACACTCGACGTACACGAAGTCAGAAGCCGAAGCAGACTCAACTTAATTATGAAGTTTTTTATCTACGATAATGATCATCATAGATCATCGTGTTTGATCGTTCTTACATTCGTCAACACTTCTAAGCACTACGGGTGACATGAGTACTCATGTGTACTCCTGTACATTCCCATACTCTACGGAACAGAAGTAGAAATTTGACATGTATAACTAGCACCCAACACTTGTAACAACATGTGCTAGGTTCTCGTGTACTTGGGTATACCAATGCACAAGTGTGTGCGGGTATGGGCATGGTTTGATCGTTTACTCTTTACACATGTACATGTTTGGACATTAATACTTCAACAGTACTCTTATTATACATTTTGTCATTCTCTGGAGGAGAAGAGAACAAAAATTCATAAAATTTAGAAATTACTAAATATATATTTGATATTCAGAAAGATATTCTTGAGAAAGCGAAAATATTAATTATACAGACCTACGGCAAAGTTGCTACAAATTACACAATATTATATTGATTCTATGAAAACTTCAAATTTCCAAGCGGTCTTAATGCCAAAAAAGAAAATTAATGAAATTATTTTTAGAATTTATTTTTAGTCTTGATTCATAAATCCTTTCTCCAGCTACCGTTTTACCAGATATCGAAAAAATATTCCCAAAATTGTCAGAATTTTACCTTTGTTCTTACAGATTAGAGCTTCTGCTGCTTTATACAAACTGTTATTCTTTCCTATGTTACTTCCTAAATAAAATGTCAAAAATAATCCAATAAAAATTGACTTGAAAAAATTCGAACTTTCAGAATTTTGACAAAACTTTTTCTTCGCCTTCCCAGCTAAATTTTTATTCTAGCTCCAGGAAGAAGAAATAAGCTGTGTCAAAAAAATAATATATTATGGAATATTTGCATCTTGATATTTTCGCATTTTCGAAGCTTTCAATTTGTAATTCTTTGACTTTTTAAACCATTGAATCCTTAAATGTCGTACAACGCTATGTAGAATCTCATATGTCGATGAAATGCCAACCACCTCCCTCACCACATTGCACATAGTAATGAGGCTTACTCACTGAATTATGTACTCGCTGCAGGCACAGCGATACCAACGGTACCAACTAAATGTTTATGGTTGGTATTCGAGACCATTATAATAAAATATAATTTGCCCTAATTTAAAATGCCAACGCGAATACGACGACGACGACAACTACGACGAGCATGAGATGTTAAAGGTCAAGAGTAAATTGTTGTTGAACATCAGCAAAACACAAAATAAGAAAAAAAACACAAAAAACCAAACAGAGCAGAATAGAAAATGCAAACTAGAGTCATAATTCTGCTGGTTTGGAATATAATATAGCGTATGTACTTGTTTTATGGTAAAAGGAATGTATGACTGTTCATCTCACTTGTGATGGAATGTGATGCCGATGCTGAAGCAGCTGCCGCTGCCGGCGTTCCTACTGATGCTGCTGCTGCTACAGATAATGATGATGATGACTATGACTGCTTTGGTCATGGTGATGTTTGAGGACTTTTATGATGGTTTCAGCGCCATGTAAAAAATTACAGTTGATTCTTTAGATTCTTGTACATTCTTAGAAATTATGTTTGTTTCTATAATCTTGTAGTTTCAAAGAATCTCAAATATTTTTAACTTACATTAGCGATATTTCTTGGCATTGGTGCTTAGTGTCACGTCTCTGTGTGTGATTTTTTTCCCTGGTAGTATATATCTGGTATTTTAATGTTACGCTTATTGGGCAACTTTATTATGTTACACGCCTTTTCTCTGTTTGTTGTTGTTGCTGTAGTTGCTAATGGAGTACTCCAAGTGAAATTGATATTTCCTGTAGTTGGTAATGAGAATTCTGACAAAAATGTAGACAAGGATGAGGTCAAGTTGGCAGTTGACTGACTTTTGATTGTTCTAATTTGTTTTTAAAATTAGTTTGAAAACTCTTTTTCTTACTATTATGAAATACGTTTTGTTTGTGGATTATAATTAAATTGTAATAAGGTTCCAGTGACAGGATTTTGTTAGAGAAATTCGCGCTTATGATGTTTTTTTACTTTGTCAGACTGACTTTGGCATAATATTTAGAACAGGTGATAATCATGCGGGTGACTTGGGTTTGAGCCATCTACATTTCTATGATCGACCGTCTCTTAATGTTGTCGACAGCAATTTCTGAGTAGTCATGTCAATAGTCATGTTCAGGATTCTTTTATTATACTATACGTCCATTTGTGTGAGTATATACATTAATAAATAATAATCAACTTACACTAATTCCATAGCCCATACATTATTCATGCAATGCAAACAGAAAGTAAGTTTTATAAAGTTTATCAGAGTTGTGTTACCGATTTTCTTTAGATATATATTTTAAGACATTAGAGAACATCAAAATTTGAATAAGTTATGAAGACAAACAGTACAATCTTGTGAAAATTAAGCTAAAAGTTTCTTCTATATACGTTCATTTTATTATATGTCAATTTTATAGTTGCTATTTTGTGTCAAAGTCAAAATTTTTAACCTAAAATCTTGTATAATTGACTTCTGATAATATAATAATGAAGTATCCTATTACCTTCTTTAGTCCAACTGTGATGTTTTAAACAAATAAGCATTAACAACAGTTCAGTAGTTCGTAAGTTTATCCGTTACATACTTTTCTCAGTTGAATAAATAAAATTGTGATATTTTGTGTATTATATAGATTTTTTATACCAGAGACTGACTTCATTGACTTAAGTTAAAAAAATATATTAGGGTTACCCCTAATAAACACATTTTTACCGTAAAACTGGGATAAGTACCTTCTATATATAACAAAACAAAGTATCCTATTATATTCGTCAGTCAAATTGTGATGCTTAAACAAATAATTAAAAAAATTAGTTAAGTAGTTGATAAGTTTACTCGTTACAAACTTTCCTCGCATAAGACAGTTATATGCAGTATCTGGTATAGCTGGAGAGAGCTCTATCATTAAATCGCTTGCTTAGTCCGTAATAACATTTATTAGCAAGCAAGATTCTTCTCCAGATTTCGAGGCTGACATTATTTGTTTTGTTGATGGCAGAGCAATTATCCACCACCTCTATATTATAGTTGTCAACGTTCACGCAGTTTCCCAAACGAGTAGATTCTTAGTTCCTCGTTCCCCGTTACATCCATTTTCGCTGATTCCTTCTGTATACCTGTGAAGGCTGCAGTTACATCCCGCAATTTTCAACCGATTGTGTCTGCGTCATCAGCTACGCTAGTAGCATGTGGCTTTTGTTGAATGTCATGCCACTCGTGTTTACTGCAGCTTTCCTCAATATCATCTCTATCAGTATGTTGAAGAGGTCACACGATAGGCCGTCGCCTTGTTTTAGGCCCTTTCTGGTATAGGATGCCTCCATAAGGTTCTTGCCAATCTTCACTGAAGACTTTGTGTCAGTCGGCGTCATTCCGCAAAGGCGTATCAGATTCGCTGGAATACCAAACTCAGCCATAGCATCTAACTATTTCTGTCGTTTCGGACTGTCGAATGCAGCTTTTTAGTCGATAAACTGATGGTAGGTGTCGATCTGCATTTCTTGGGTCTTCTCCAGGATTTGGCGTAGTGTGAATATCTGGTCGGTCATGGACCTACCAGGTCTAAAGCCACACTGATAAGGTCCAATTAGGTTCGCCAGAATGGGCCTTAGTCATTAATATAACACACTAGACAGGACCTTGTATGTGATGGGCAAAAGGCTTATCCCGCGATACTTGGTACACACACTTGGATCGCCTTTTTAAAGCACAGGACATAGAACAGTCAGATTCCAATCATCGGGTATGCATTCTTTCAGCCAAATCATGTTTATGAGCTGATGCATGCATGTTGCCAGCTCAACGCCGCCGGACTTGAAGAGCTCTGCTAGAAGTCCGTTGGCACCGGCTGCTTCATTATTTTTCAGCCGCGATATTGCTCTTCTTACCTCAGCTTGACTTGGTGGTGGGCAATCTAAGTCGACAATTGGCGTGATTATTTCACATGTGCTGTCTTCTGGAACCAGCAGTTGCTGGAAGTGTTTTCTCATATATGCAGCACACACTGATTATCTGTCTGTGACCAGATTTTCATCCTTGTCCTTACAGGAGAGGAGCCCATTACCATAGCTTTTTGCTCTTACTTTCAGGTAAAATTTTCGGGCCTCACCTCTATGCCTGTATCGCTCTATATCCTCGATCTCCAGATGGTTCATCTGACGTTTTTCTTCGCTTAAAGAGCTGTCTCGCCTGTTTTACTGTCTCCTTGTGCCGTTCCCTAACAGAACGGGTTACAATTGAGTTTGCGTTGCCCTTTAAGCGGCATCCTGTTCCTCAGATGCTATGCGACATTCTTCATCGTACCAGGATTCGTCTGAGCGCCGTTTGTCATATCCCAGCACGGTTGTTGAGGCGGTTGCCATGGAATGCGCAATATGCTGCCACTGTGTATCGGGAACATCAGAAGTAGAGGGAGAGCTGGTTGGAGTAGGCAGTGGCTATCTCTGGGGTCTGCAGCTTAGCGTTGTCCAGCTTTCTTTGTGTTTGGTTACGTGCGTTTTTCGCTCTGCTCAATCTTGTGCGTACCTTGGTTGCAACCAGGTAATGATCCAATATTAGCACCACGAATCACACGCACGTTCATGACACTAGATGCATGCCTGCCATCAATTACCACATGATCAATTTGATTTTTGGTGTTTTGTTCGGGGGATAGCCAAGTTGCCTTGTGGATATCTTTGTGCTGGAATCTGGTTCCACTCACTACCATGTTTCTTCCCGCTGCGAAGATAACCAGCCTAAACCCGTTGTCTGACGTATCGGTATGCAGTCTGAATTTACCGATCGATGGACCAAGAACATCTTCTCTTCCTATTTTTGCATTAAAGTCTCCCCGAGCAATTTTAATGTCGTGGCTAGGGCAACGATCGTATGTTTCCTCTAGGCGCTCGTAAAATGCATCTTTAATCTCATCGTCTTTATCTTCCGTCAGGGCATGAGCACAAATCAGCATGATGCAGAAATATTTCGCCTTGATGCGGATTGCGGCTATTCAATCACTAACAGGATTGTATCGCGAGACAAGATGTATGAGTCTCTCACCAACTACAAATCCACATCCAAATTCGTACTTTTCGGCCTGGCAGCTGTAATAGATGTCGCAATTTTTACGTCGCGTCCTGGATGGCGTTGATGTCGGCCTTATATTTTGTGAGGCCATCCGCCAGTCGGATAGTGGCACCTTCTCTATAGAGAGGACGTTTCAAGTGCATATCCTTAAATCATGGTCCTTATTTCATTTGCAGGGGTCATCAACATTTGGGGGGTTCAGTTTGTAACTTTTTCTTCATTTCCAGTAAAGAACCTGAAAGCGGGTGGCTAGCCCGAAATCAGGGTTCGTTGCTCACTATCAGCTGCTATTCATGATAAAAAATATCACAAACAACGTTGCCCAGGTGCCACCACGAAGGAGGTTGTGAGTCGGCTTGAGATGTAAGATAAACTTTACATCTCTAACGACACCTAACGTTATGTTGTCAAAAAAACTAAAAATTTTAAATTGTGGGCACATTTAAAACCACTTTTTGGTACATTATTTTGGCACAGAAGAGTACTATCATTTACAATAAAATCAATAAAATCTGTTAGTACTTTTTGCTACAATAAAGGAACTTTTCGGTACAATAAATTGTACTTTTTGTGTACAATAGAAGTACATTTTGATATACAAAATTTTAACTTTTGGTACAATAAATTGTACTTTTGGTACAGTAAAATTACTTTCTGGTACAATAAATTTAATTTTTTGAACACCAAAAGTACTTTCTTTTACAATAAATCGTAATTTTTTTGTACAGTAAAAAAGTTTTTTTGTACAATAAATTGTACTCTGTGGTACTTTTGTGCAATAAATATACTGTTTAACCCAATAAATTTACTTGTTGGTACTATAAATGTACTTTTTCCACAATAGTTTGTACTTTGTGGTACAATAAATGTACTTTTTTGTACAATAATTGGTAATTTTTGTACGAAATTCCAAGTTAGGGTGAAGGTACTAGGTCAGTTGAATTAAACACCCAAAGGGGTTTGGCATTCTAGGACCAAAAATTTTTGTGTTTGAGACCTTTGATTTTAATACCATGACCCTTAGGGATGCGGGTATATATCATTTGATACGACCCAAAAGTGTAGCACATAGAAGGAGTCACTTTAGATCCTAGGTTTCTTTGAACTAAATTCGATTCATGACTTTTAAAGTCGTTTGAGCCATGTCCGTCTGTTTGTCCATCTGTATGTCTGTCGGTCTGGCTGTCCGGCTGGTACGCACGATAACTATCGAAAGACGCACCCAAATGTTTTAAAATTTTGCACGAGTTAATATTTCCCCAAAACTACTTACGGTATTGCAACTGGGCAATATGGCCCCGCCCCTTCTGGTACCTCCCATACAAATACATCATTCCGCCCACCTTAGAAATCGAGTAATAATATCAATACACCCAACGGGATCGTGCCCAAATTCTGTATTTGGTAAAGCTATAACAGGATAAAGTTTTGGAAAAAAGTTCGAAACCCTAGCCCCGCCCCTTCTGGTACCTCCATACAAATCTACCTTTCCGCCCACTATAGAGATGGAGGAATAATATCAATAAATCAAACGTGATTGAACCCAAATTATATTTTCACTAAAGCTATAACAGGATAAAGTTTTGAAGAAATTTGAATTTGGTTATGCTATAATAATTTGGAGAAAAATTTGGAAGTCTAGACACGCCCCTTATGGTACCTCCCATACAAATGTACCTTTCCGCCTACTTTAGGGATGAAGTAATAATATCAATACACCCAACGCGATCGTGTCCAAATTGTGTATTTAGTAAAGCTATAACAGGATAAAGTTATGGAGAATAAATCTGAAAGCCTAGACCCACCTCTTCTCGTACCACCACTAATGTACCACTCTAGAAATCCCACTTTAGAAATCGAGTAATAATATCAATATAATAGAAAATTATTTGTTTTGCTGAGGGTAAGGGTATATGTAAGACGGGTTGCCCGACTGAAACTTTCTAACTAGTTTTAATTACAAATCGGTTAATTTCAATAACTCAAGACTTAAACAATATCTTATAGTGGGTGATGGTATTTAACAGTCAGTTTATCTGACTGAAATTTCTGTACTGGTTTTCTTGTCTTGATGTTGGCTCGCTTAGTTTTTCAGATATAGCTCATGAACATATATAGCTAGTTTGTATATGGTATATATGTACGAATGTAATACGTATGAGTTAAGGATAAGGATAAGGATAAGGATTAATATTAAGGATTTATGGTGAGAAAATTCAAGACAGGGTGAAGGTACCAACTAGGTGAGTATAGTAAAACCCCCAAAGGGTTTGGCGTTCTCACGCTTCTGTATTAGACGCAAGAGGGCTCTCACAATTTTATATGTGAATTCGAACGACAGCTGTTTCAGAACCTTTTGCTAGACTTTCACTGCCAAGTTGCTGTCGACAACATCGATGGCGCCGACGATGAAATAAATGTAAATGACTGAGACAGTAATTGAACGCTATTCTTCCGCAGGATAGTACTACGTTCTAACCATTAAGCCGTGGTCGGCCACCAACACCAAAAAAAACTAAGCACCGAATGTTATTGTCCTTGAGATATATTTCGAAGCACTTTAATATGTAGAAAATCTTGAGCCAAGTAAAATATTATAAATATAGCACAGTACAACACATGATTTTTTGACTCAATATTATTCTGTTCATTAATTTGGGACTCAATTCTGAGAACTGCACGTGAAAGTAGCCCCAAAAAGAAGAAGTTCTGCATCTTTAGTTTTGTCAAGTTACATGCCATAATAAATTAATATCGATTTGAAGTTAGTAAGTATCGTATTAGGCTCTTTTGTTATTTTGTTATATGGTGGCGTATGATTATCATAAGTAATATTTCTCGTAAATCATGCGCTACGGAGACAATAGTTTTATTGTAACTGCTACAAAATAAACCCAGTTCAAAATCGTTTGAAGAATGGAAAAGTGAAACTGTTGCTTATGTAGGGACACGTTATATGCACTGATTAAAGGAATTGTAATTCTTAATTTGTTTCAGCTAAATAAGACTAGTGGTTCTTGAGTTATGCCAAACAAAAAAGCCTAAAACGTGACAAATTCCCCTATACGATACTAACTAACTTCAAATCGATATTAAATTATTATGGCATGTAACTTGACAAAATGAATGATGCAGAACTTTTTCTTTTTGGGGCTACTTTCACGTGCAGTTCTCAGAACTGAGTCCCAAATCAATGGGCTGAATAATGTTGTACTGTTTATATAAGAGAAGTAACAAATAACATCTACACTTAATGTTTTAATCAATTTCGGTGATACAAAATGGCTTTAATCACACAAATTACAACAAAAAAATCTCCCTACCCATAGCTTCAACCATATCAGCTCTTCATCCCCCTCTACTATACATTAGGCTTTACTTTAATGAATATTCATTAAAGTAACTTTCCATTGAGTGAAACAAACAAAGCCAAACCTCAATGGCAAAATTTTTCAGCAACAATATCCACAGTAATGGTTTCTTTAAATGGTTTGAGTTTACACTTCATAGCTGTGAGTTTATTTTAAGAATTGTCTACCCAACCTTACCTACAACGTCACCTCATGCTCGCTCCAAGCCAAAAAACAATACAACATTAATGTTGTAGACATCGAAGCCTACGTACATACAAACATCTGTATATACGTTATAAAACCAAAATCTATTTTTAGAACCTAAAGTTAATGGCAAACAAAAAATTCTTAACTGCCAAAAGAAGGGAAATTGAAGGGGGGCCTGTAACACAAAACAGCCCCAAGGAAAGCTTTTTTTACGAATATGTTTCATTAGCAGTGTATAAGGAAGAAATTTCTTGCCACTACTTACAGCCTTAACATTTTCCACATTTACCACCTAATACCAAGTTACTTAAACAAATGCTACGATGCTTTTGTTTTACCATCTTGAGCCTACTCTCTCTTAGCTTTACTGGGTTGTGTGTGTGTGTGTGTTTGCATGTGAATCTAAAGGTAACTGTGTCTCTCTTTCTGTCTTCCTTTGCCATTTTATTGCCTATTTATTTGTTGTACGTTTTGTTGTGTGTGTGTTTCCTATGCCATTCAATTTCCTTATGTCTTTTCTTGTCTTGTCTCATTTTTAGGTAAATTCTATGCAGCCAGTGGGTTGACATCCCTACTGAAAGAGCTTTCGGATGACATTGTGCCCGCAGAAGGCGAAGAGATTTACAATCCATTCACACCGGTCGTCTCGCCCACAGATGATACGCCCGCGCACATTGACAAAATGTTCATGCAGACGTCATCGGGATATCGACCAGTGGATCATTGCTACTACAAACACTCGTTTATGCGCTCGGGTGGTATGAGTGGACGCATTGGCATAACTGCGGGCAGTGGTGCGGGTGCGGACAACAATGATGGCTGTGGCAGTCGTGGCAGTGGCGTTGGTAGTGGTGGCGGCGATGGCAGTGGGACAGGTGGTGGTGCCGGCTTTGCTATGCGCACAAGTGGTAGTTATGGTGATACCCGTTGTCTACTCGATGGCGATTACTATGGGTGAGTATTGGTAGGGGTCGGGGGAAGAAGCAAAAGAGAATTATAATGTGTTAGGAGCGTAAGAGAAAGTAAGTAGTGTCTGTGGTTAAGAGAAAGTTACTAGTATGTTGGTTAGATGAGATGAGAATGGTGGTGAAAATGTACCAATAGAGAAGGGTTCGTTGCTTGTTTGAATGGGTAAATGTATTTTAGATCTGTGGTCTCAAACGGAAATTGATACATGTATATTCTTAAGTAGAGATGAGAAGGTTATAACACTTAAGCGACTATTGAATGATTTAGGCATGAGGGTTATATGAAAATAACATCCATTTGAACAGACATTTTACGTTTCTAGGGAAAATTTTAAAAATATTTTTAAAATAAATTATTATTCTTTACAGAAAAATAAAATAGGCGAAACATTAAATTCAGTAAAGGAATTTTAGTCAGGCAAACTGACTGATAAGTACAATCACTCAATATAAGACGCTGATTATGTTTTAAATTTTGGAAATTAACCAATTTTGGATTAAAATTACTTATGTATTACACACAACAAAATTTTTCAGCTCATTGATTTGGAACTCAATTCTGAGAACTGCACGTGAAAGTAGCCACAAAAAGAAGAAATTCTGCATCTTTTGTTTTGTCAAGTTACATGCCATAATAATTTAATATCAATTTATAGTTAGTAAGTATCGTATATAATTATTAATAAACAAGTAGGTGCCGTTAGTTGTGAATCTAAAATTAGAAAGCGTGTTAATTCACAACAACGCGAAAAGCTATCACATACTTTATTCATGGGGTGTAAAGGGAAATTAAGTTTTTTTTTAAGTGTCATATTGGCGAATTTGTCACGTTTTAGGCTCGGCTCTTTTGTTTGACATAACTCGAGAACCAGTAGTCAGATTTAGTTGTAACGTTTCCCTACATAACCAACAGTTTTACGTTTACATTCATCAAATGATTTTGAACTGGTTTTATATTTTAGCAGTTACAATAAAACTGTAAAACTCCGTGGCGTATGCATTACGTTAAATATTACTTATGATAATCATACGCCACCATATAACAATATAACAAAAGAGCCAAAAATGTGACAAACTCCCCTATGCAATACTTGCTAAATTCAAATTGATATTAAATTATTATGGCATCTAACTAGACAAAACGAATGATGCAGAACTTCTTCTTTTTGGGGCTACTTTCACATGCAGTTCTCAGAATTGAGTCCCAAAATCGTGTGTTGTACTGTATTATTATTTGCTGTTCTAACTTAAACAGTTGTAGATTGGACTTTTGGTCATAATATCAGTTGTCTAGAGACCTATAGCAAAACCGTAAAAATTTTACTAATTTCTGTAGGAGGTACCATTCGGGACAGCCAACTGATGCGATTTTTTTTCGTAAATCAACGTTCAATAAACCATTACATTGGAACAATTGGACTAAATTTAACTAAATTCAATGTACATACAAAAAAGATATTATGTTATTTATAGGTATAAAGATATCAGAAGGGCTATATTAAATAGTTAGGATTTCAATCATCTTTAAACGTCCTGAAACGAATTTGATCTTAAGTACTTGGGCTTTAAGTCGTCGCCTTTAATGCGTTTCACTTTTTCTTATATCAAATGATATATACTCTCATCCCCAAAGGTGATGGTTTAAAAACTCGAGCTATCACTTAATTAATGTTTATTTTGAAATATGTTCGTCATTTCTGAAGATAAACCTGAAAAAGAGGTTGAAATAGAATAAATTATACTAATTGAACTTGACCTCGGGCTTGACTTTACTAAATTGAGTTTTCTGATCGTTCTTCACTTGGGACGGCCAATGGATCACATTTCCTTATGCAATGCCACTGGACGTCCATTCAGTGTCTAATTATTTTTCTCAAAATAATGTTGTCACCAATATGACTGACATTATTTTTGTTGTCGACGGCAAATCCCAGATCATCTACTACATCAAAACAAACATTTTTAAAGTTGTCGGTGCGTCGCCATCTTAATGGCTCTTTGCTCGTCGAAATCATTAGTTTTGTCTTGCCCTCGATTACCGCTTAAGCCATTTTTACTGCAACGATGAGAAAACTCCAGTAACATCGCGCAGATATCAATATCAATATCAATATCAATATCAATATCAATATCAATATCAATATCAATATCAATATCAATATCAATATCAATATCAATATCAATATCAATATCAATATCAATATCAATATCAATATCAATATCAATATCAATATCAATATCAATATCAATATCAATATCAATATCAATATCAATATCAATATCAATATCAATATCAATATCAATATCAATATCAATATCAATATCAATATCAATATCAATATCAATATCAATATCAATATCAATATCAATATCAATATCAATATCAATATCAATATCAATATCAATATCAATATCAATATCAATATCAATATCAATATCAATATCAATATCAATATCAATATCAATATCAATATCAATATCAATATCAATATCAATATCAATATCAATATCAATATCAATATCAATATCAATATCAATATCAATATCAATATCAATATCAATATCAATATCAATATCAATATCAATATCAATATCAATATCAATATCAATATCAATATCAATATCAATATCAATATCAATATCAATATCAATATCAATATCAATATCAATATCAATATCAATATCAATATCAATATCAATATCAATATCAATATCAATATCAATATCAATATCAATATCAATATCAATATCAATATCAATATCAATATCAATATCAATATCAATATCAATATCAATATCAATATCAATATCAATATCAATATCAATATCAATATCAATATCAATATCAATATCAATATCAATATCAATATCAATATCAATATCAATATCAATATCAATATCAATATCAATATCAATATCAATATCAATATCAATATCAATAGCGTAGTACGGTGGCGTGTGGTTCTTATGGAATATGGTGCCAGTCATCAGCCTTTCTAATCATTTTCTTCATTACTATATTAAATAGTGTGCAGGACAAACTATCGTCCTACCTAAGAACTCTTTTCGTATTGAACGGTTTAGAGATATCCTTAGCAATCTGCACCGTGGATTTAGTGTTCTCTAGGGTAAATCTGAAAAGGCGTATTAACCTTGCAGCCTATTCCTTACCGTTGAGTCGAAGGTAGCTTTGTAGACGACAAAAAGGTGGTAGGTGTCGATCTGCTTTTCATGGGTTTTTTCCAGGATTTGTTGTTAGGTTAATATTTGATCCGTCGTAAATTTACCAGGTCTAAAGTCGCACTGATATGGTCCAATTAGTTTTTCTACAATTGGCTTTAGATGTTCACACAATATGCTATCCAAGTGCTTGGACGCAACAGGCCTATTCCACGGTAGTTCTTACATTCACTACGATCTCCTATCTTGTATATGGGACATAACAGACTGAGATTCCAATCCCCGGGCATGCTCTTCTCTAGCCAGATCCTCCCCGCCAGCCTTAAACAATTCAGCAGGGAGACCATCGGCTCCAGCCGCTTTGTATCTTTAAGGCGGGATATTGCCACACGTATCTGGCTCTAACTCGGAGGTGGACAGTTAATACCATCGTTATGGATTGGATCGGGGTCTTCTGGAGTGGTGTCTGTATCCTGTAAATTTCTGAAATGATCTTTCCATATCTTCAGAACGTTATCCGGGTCCGTTAAAAGCTGACCATCGCTGTCCTTGCAGGAGGGCAACCCTGTTCCACGCATTCTCTCCTTAACTCTCTGGTAGAATTTTCCTGCTTCCCCTCTACTTCGGAGCAACTCTCTGCACTCATCCTGTCTTATCTTCAGCTCCTTCTTTATCCGTCTAAAGAGTCGAGTTGTATTTACTCCCTGTGCCGGTCACGATCAGCTCGAGTTGCCATTGGCTGCAGTTTCGACCTGTTTGCGGCATCCGTCTCTCTCTCGTGGAATTTCGACATTCATCATCGTACCAGACATCGTGTACCCAAACACGCATCTCGCAATCCGTTCTACGGAGTCGACCATATATTGCCTCTGCGAGGTATTATTTTCAGGGGTTGGAGCATCCCATAGCAGTTGAGTTAGGTGGTTGGAGTAGGCATCCGCTACCTCTGTGATCTGCAATATTCCGATGTCCAACTTTTGTTGTGCCTGGTTACGGATGTTTTTCGCCATGCTTACCCTTATGCGTACCTTAACTGCGGTAAGATAGTGATCGCAGTCAATGTTCGCACTCCTGATCTGTCGTACGTCCAGAACACTCGATGTGTGCCTTCCATTGACTTCTACGCGATATATCTGATTCCTCGTCAATTGATCTGCCTTATGAATATTTCTGTGATCAAATCTAGTGCTGCTAACTTCCATATTTCTTGCCGCAGAGAAATCAATCCGTCTGATGCCATTGTTCGACTTTTCGTTGTATAGACTGAATTTTCCAATGGTAGGCTCAAATGCGGTCTCCCTGTCTATTTTAGAATTAAAATCGATGTCATGGCTCGGGCTATGGTCATATACATTTTCTAGGCTCGCGTAGAACTCGAATTTGTCCTTATCCCTTTCCCTTCTTTCGGCGCATGGGCATATATGAGTGTTATGTGAAAAAACTTTGTATTGTCTATTTCAGCATTAAAATCGCCTAGAACAATTTTAATTACATGACTCGACCTGACAGTCATATACATTCTCTAACCTGTAGTAGAATTCGTCTTTGTCCTCATTGATTTTCTCTTCTTTCGGAGCATGGGCACATGTGAGTGTTATGTAGAAAAACTTTGTCTTGACTCTTATGGTGGCTATTCGTTCACACACCGGGTGGAACCATGAGACTGGGTATAGCAATCTCTTGCCAACCACAAATCCACATGAGTTCGTCGGATTTCATGTAAAGCTGTTATATCAGTCTTTTAGTCTTTTTTTTCAAAAACTTCCGCCAGTTAATTGGAGGCACCTAGTCTACACTTAACTTAACTTCCCTTTGCACCCCATGATGAGGTATGGAATAGCTACTCGCGTTGTTGTGAATTAACACGCTTTCGATTTTTAGATTTACAACTAACAGCACCTACTTGTTTATCGACGAATGCTAACGTCACTGTTTTGAGAAGCTCTTACTAGACAAGCCGATTGACTAGACACTGATACTGCGAAGTTGCTGTCAACAACATTAGAGGGGAGCCGACAAACAAAGAACAACGAAACAAAAGCCAGGTTTGAACCTACGATCTCCCGCTTGGTAGTCGCGTGTTCTCACCACTATGCCACGGCCGGTCCTAGTCTACAAAGTGTTCATAATTTTCTAGGTGCATATCCTCAAATTATGGTCCTTAATTCGATTGCGGTGGTCGGAAATATTTTGTGGGGTCCGTTTTATGACACCGTACAACATTTTTCAGCGCATTGATTTGGGACTCAATTCTGAGAACTGCATGTGAAAGTAGCCCCAAAAAGAGCCCAAAACGTGTCAAATTCCCCTATACGATGCTTACTAACTTCAAATCGATATTAAATTACTATGGCATGTAACTTGACAAAACGAATGATGCAGAACTTCTACTTTTTGGGGATACTTTCACGTGCAGTTCTCAGAATTGAGTCCCAAAATTATATGTTTTATATATATGTGTTCCTCTAACTCTCATTGGAGCATAGGTCTTTTAAAATCATGTGTTGTACTGTGTTATTTACATAGCATTAGCTTAAACGTCGCAGTTTTCCTTTCCTGCCAGGATTATATTACACCCGCCCATTCTGGGTTAGACTCTGGCCAGGGTACCGATCACTCTTAGGCAACGTGCCTGGATTTTGAGTTTCGCCTCTCACAGTTAGCCGTGCTCTAACGGGTGTCAAAAGCAACGTTGCCAGGCTTCACTACGAGGAGATGCTCCGTCCGCAGTGGTACCACGAATACGTAGCTTTGTGTGCAGATTTAAAGTGTAACTGACCAAGATCACCCTTAGTTTGCCAAGTTAAATCGATCAGAAGCATTACCTTGCATCAAAATCACTGTCATTAAAACAAAAGTTTCGATCGAAAATTTTCCCAAATCCTAGTGTCGTATAGCACTCTCATTACTATGAACATACATTTTGTATATATTCTCCAATTCTTCGCTCTCTCTCTCTGTGTCAGGTTTTTTGTACATCCTCTTGCTCCCTGCACGTATAGTAATGTTTGTAACCATTATTAGAGGGACATTTTTGCAGCTCAGTTTACTCTTATTCCGTTTTTTTTTGGTACAATTCAATTGCGTGGGTTTGTTTGCCACCGTCATCGTTTGTTGTTGTCTTTGTGTTGTTTTTGCTTAGCATTTGAACGTTGTTGCATTTGTATGTCGAGTTAAAAGTTAGGTTAGGTGGCCTTTAAGTGGTTCTCCATTTAAATGTCATGACATTCAGCATGTTTTTCCTGGTCCCATTGTTGTTGTCGTCGTCGTCGTAGTCGTGGTCGTTGTTGTTTTCTGTTGTATTTTTTGTTTGTTACTGAGCTCACGCATTTGGCATTATATTATGCTGTTCCAAAAGTACCATGTTTCAAGTTGTTTTGTTGCTCTCGACAAGTTCTTGAGATGAAGCGACCATCCACATCCACATTCATGTACGTACGTACAGTGGTGGGCAGTGAAAGAGCAACGATAATTAGATGTTAATACGATGAGTTTTAAAGGTCAACGCATAGACGCATAGCTTGTATTGCTGCAGGGAGATGCTAAAAGTTAAAAGTTTTGAAATTGCTTTTAAAATGAGAACGAAATTGAATGTAATAATCTTGGAGAGGAAATATTCCACGAATTTTATGAATTAGATAAAAGCCTTTAATATTTCAAAGTTTTTTTTAAGGATTTGTATTAAGGTAATATGTACTTTTGGACTGCTGATAAGTTGAAATTTGTCCAGGGAGCACCCATACTCCCGACGTTGATGACATAAAACACAACATCAATGATTAGCTAGTAGCTTCTTACCACCACACAACAACTGTTCCATCCTCCGCCATATACCTATGCTACATTTCTGACCCCCACTGTTTACTGTCTATTTTTTGTGTGTGGGTAGTAAATAACATGTTGGTTGTTCAAAATGTATATATATATATCATATTTTTTTGTTGTACCCAACTGATTGCGTGTACACAAGGATTCTTGTGGATTCCTTTAAGATTTGCTTCCCCATAGATTTGTTTAGCTATTGAGGAATCTTAACATGATTTCTTTTGCAACTACTGGAAAAACCAAAGGATTACAATATAATGTTTAATATTTTCCAGTTGGGAAGATGAACAAGGATTCTTATTCTACCAAAGAAATTTTGTAGCGAACTAAGCCACAAAAGACGTTTACTTCTCCGATAGGATAGAGATACATATGTGAGTGTGTTGGTGTGGTGGCATAAACTAATATTTACCCACGTATGGTTATGGAAAGGATTATAGTTTCTTAGTATTTCTTGTGCGCCCTCTTACCCTATATCGATATATGCAAAAATTATAAACGAAAAGTAATATAAAGTTGTGCAAAGTTTTATTTTTTTGTTGTTGTTAAAGATGCTCGGTTGTCAGTCGGTGTATTATTTAGAAAGTACGTGGGCACCAACGAATGACGTAAAGACTCGCACAGGCAGGTAAGGTCAGGTGTATGGGGAGTCTGTTAGCCTATGGGGCAAATTGGCATTTGGCGAGGAAGTTTGTTGGTGTAATTTGACGCACAATTTCTATAGTGTTTTTGTAAAATGCTAAAGCAATAGATAACTATGTTTTAAATGAATGCTGTGGGAACAGAAATTGTGGCATTTTCTAAAAGAATGAAATTATTAAGAAATTTTAAAGGAGATAAGTTCTTAAGATCTGGTGGGAATTTGAACAGCTGAACATTATGAACAGTCAGCTGATGTCCCAGTTTTTTGGTCGATTCGTAATATAAAAGTTATCAAGTTCCTTGCAGATCGATTTGCTGTTTTTAAGGTAATCGTTGAGGATTATGTCATGGATGTCGCCAACGCCTTGTTGACTGCAACACTTTCATGTCGATTTCACTGGAGAAGTCTTCTGTTTTGCTTGTTTAGACTCTGAAGTCTCTTCTCATCTCTCAAAGTAGATAGATGGTTACAATCGTCTATAAGAAACATAGAGAATGTATATGACTGTCATGTCGAGTCATGAAATCAAAATTGTATTAGGCGATGTTAATGCTAAAATAGGCAGGGCGACCGTATGTGAGCCTACCATCGGAAAATTCAGTCTACACAACGAAAAGTCGAACAATGGCATCAGAATGATGAACTTCTCGGCGGCAAGAAATTTGGTACCACAGTAATATTCATAAGGCAACATGGTTATCTCCAGGTAAATTGACAAGGAATCAGATAGATCACGTGGTATTCGATAGAAGGCACACATCGAGTATTCTGAACGTACGACAGATCAGGTGTGCGAACATTGACTCCGATCACTACCTTGCTGCAGTTGAGGTACACACAAGGCTAAGCATGGCGAAAAACATTCGTAACCAGGCACAATGAAAGCTGGACATTGGTATACTGCAGACCACAGAGGTAGCGAACGCCAAGTTCTACCACCTAACTCAACTACTGCGGAATGCTTCAACCCCTGATAATAATACCTTGCAATGGCAAAATAAGGTATACACAAGGCTAAACATGGCGAAAAACGTACACGAAAGCTGGACATCGGTATACTGCAGACCACAGAGGTAGCGGACGCCTACTCCAACCACCTAACTGAACATCTACGGAATGCTACAACCTCTGATAATAATACCTCGCAGTGGCAAAATATAGCCCATAGAACGCCATAGAACGGACTGCGGAAAGCGTACTTGGGTACTCAAACCCATCCCAAGAAGATGCCTGGTACGATAATGAATGTCGAGAGAAACGGATGCCGCAGACAGGCCGAAATTTCAGCCAATGGCAACGGGAGCTGTTCATGAACAGCACAGGGAGAAGAGACAACTCTTCTCTTTAGACGCATAAAGAAGGAGCTGAAAAAGCAACAGGATGAATGCACA
This sequence comes from Muscina levida, assembly GCA_964034835.1. NCBI lineage: Eukaryota > Metazoa > Arthropoda > Insecta > Diptera > Muscidae > Muscina > Muscina levida. The sequence continues at coordinate 121,557,534 of OZ035883.1, read as the reverse complement.
AAATTGCTGCGAAGTAGAGGGAAGCCCTAAAATCTCTACCAGAGAGCTAAGGCGAGAATGCATGGAACAGGAATGCCCACCTGCAAGGACAGCGTTGGTCAGCTATCGACGGACACGGATAACGTTCTGAAGATATGGAAATAACATTTCAGAAATCTGCTGGATATGGACAACACTCCAGAAGATCCCGTGGCCTTCGATAACTCGGTGGAAGCAACGTAGATTTCCAATCCGGAGGTGTCGGATTCGATTCACGACCGGGGCACTGGCATCAACATTGATGAAAAATTTACTTTTCAAATTATTTTTGGAGTTCTCCAGCCAACGAAATTCATTCTAGATGCTTCCACTACAAAAAAATCCAGTTTGCGCCAGGCCCAAAGACAAAAGGAAACGATTTATCAGTATCTTAAAAATAAATCAATAAAACTAGCTGGCGCCATCTCTTGGAGAAAAATTGTGGTTTAGACGCAAAAACAACAACAACTGACAATCCTTGACACAAACCTTGATATCTACAAAGCAACGAAACAGAGTTTGCTAAAAATGATCGTAGGATAATGGGATTATATTCCCCATCGATAGATTGGAAATCGGTTTAAAAAATAATTACCCCTGTTACTTCCTTCATCTGTTACAACAACAACAACAACAACAACAATTTTTTTCGATGGAAGGCTCAAATACGGTCTCCCTGCTTATTTTAGCATTAACATTACCTAGTACAATTTTGATTTCACGGCTCGGGCTACGGTCGTATACATTTTCTAGGCTCTCGTATAACTCGTCTTTGTCCTCTTCGATTTTCTCTTCTGACGGAGCATTGGCTCACATAAGTGTTATGTGGAAAAACTTTGTTTTGACTCTTATGTTGGCTATACGTTCACACACCGGGTTGAACCTTGAGACTAGGTGTCGCAGTCTCTTGCCAACTACAAATCCACATCCAAACTCGTGCTTGTCCTTATGGCCACTATAGTATATGTCGCATGTCTTCAAGAGCGAACACCCATGTCCCGTACATCGGATTTCCTGTAAAGCGGTTATGTCAGCCTTTTATTCTTCGACGACTTCCGCCAGCAGAATGGAGGCACCTGGTCTATACAGTGTTCTAACATTTCCAAATGCATATCCTCAAATCGTGGTCCTTAATTCGTTTGCGGTGGTTGTCAACATTTTGGGGGTCCATTTTATTTTTTTCTTACTCCTTTTTATTGCAATAGTTTAAAGTGGCGGGTTGCAAGCCCAGCGCACCACTTCGCAGTTTTCTCCTCCTACCAGGATTTTATTACAGCCACCCACTCTGGGTCAGACGCTGACCAGGATACCGCTCACTCTGAGTCGACGTGCCTGGATTTTAAGTTTCGCCCTTCACAGTTAGCGGTGCTTTGACGGCTGTCAAAGGCACGTTTGCAGGCGTCACCACGCGAAGGTACTCCGTCCGCAGTAGTACCACAAATACGGAACTCTGTGAGTAGACTTGCGGTGCAATTGGCAAGACTCACTCTGGGTTTGTCAAGTTAAACTCATCAGAAGCTTTACCTTGCACCACACTCCCCACACCCATAGACAAGGATAAATCGTCTTAAAATATTCTAAAATGCATTCGGTCTTTAGTTACATGTAGGCTAACACGTCTAATTTAATGCGTTACGTGATTTCTCGTATCAAATGATATATTCTGGAACTGCAGATCTTTGTAGAACACACCGAACCTCGATTTACGGAAACCTTTGAAAAACTGATCGAAGTCAAATTTCACATACTTTTGTAAGGAATAAAATCTGAATATATAAGCTAATAACCTTTCGGTAACAACCCGAAGTTCAAATGGCATCTCATGTATGGCGGAACATACCAAAGTTCTAGTTCAAACAACCTTTGGGTCATAGACCGAAGCTCAACGCAATAAGACTAGATAAGTTGGGCAAATGGAATGCAAAATGTGGTTAATATTTGTAAAAATTGTTGACCGAAGTCCGAGTAAAAATGGCAAATAATCTTGAGGTAACAGATCGTAGGAAAGCTGACCAAAGGTAATAATAGTCTAAAATTATTTGGTTAACAGAACTAAGTTCTAGGAGAATATTCGGCATATTCAAGAGATATTCAAGCTCGAGACTGAGACCAAAGCCCGAGCCACAAAATTTAGGATCACTTGGATAACCGAACGAAGTAGAGTTACAGGGACAAGAGGTAATAGTGGAAACATACCAAATTCTAAGGAAAAAATCAAAGAAAACAAAACGAAATCTAAGTGGTAACAGTGGTTAAGTGGTTAAGGTAACAGTCCAAAATCCGATTAGTAATGATGGGGTTAATAAATGTAACAGATCAAAGTTGGGGTGTCAAAGACAACAATTTTTTGAAGAATAAACCAAAGGTCGTGTAACGATAGCAGTGAAAGTTCAGGAAAGTTAAGCACTTTAATGCTCCTGCAGACTCGTACAGTGGAATAGCCCAAGTTCGAGTTCAAGCTCGCCTTGCAACTTTTAACTTTTCAACATATGTTATTTTGATATACAAATTTTCTGATTTAGTAAGCTATTATTTATGATGCTAATTATGTTATGTGCTCCTTTTGCATATAAGATTTGGAAACATTAATTTTATTGCGGCGAAACGTTAAAATGTCATTGCTTCTGCTTTATGAAATGTTTGTAATGTGACACAAATAATGGGCGATAGGTGGCGGGTGATTGTCATGTCGAAACTAATGCGCCTATGCTTATGCTATTAAAATGTACAACTTAATTTCCTTTATGTCCAAAAAATTGTATATCGAAGAGCAACTCATCTTTGTGAGAGTTTACCCGCTGCTACTGTAAAGCTCACATAAGGGAAACTACAGTGTAACCACGAATCCTTTTACTTAGCATGTCGATATAGATACAACTACTATGAAGTTTGGTATTTCGTACTTTAAAAAAATTGCTAAAAATTCTATTAAATAAAAATGTTCTGTGCTTTGTATGTAATCGAACGTAAGCTGATGCAAAAGATGAACAAATGACTTGCAAATGTAAATTAATTTTGGGTTAAATACCATAATTATTTTCCCAGAATTATGAACATTTGTATAATATTGTGTATAGATTAAACGTAAAGACATACCAATTAAAGCTTAAGGGATGAAGGAATTACTTACCACCAACTACCCTCAAACAATTTAAAACCCTTAGCCATAATCCTTACAGGATATTGACATCCTTTGGCATAAGAAGCATATCTTGTCTGTCGTCTAAAATTAGAAAACCACAATCTATATTTTAATGAACCTTTTTATTTGGTTATATCAATTTTGCGAGAACATAACATCATCCCTACGCAAATTTTCTTAAATGTTTTCTTGCGAAATGTAACCACGCACAGTTGATTTGTTTAATATTTATTACTGTCATATAAATCCCATAAAAGAGTCTCGAAAATTGCTTATAGTCCTTAAGGCACGAAATCCCTGCCAAATTCCGGTGGTGCTAGGGTCTAGGGGCGGCTGTGAAACATATGAGAAATGTCAGTGAGTAAGGCTGTAATCCCAAATGACGTAGATGAATGGGATTAGAGGCCAAAGGAGAGCAGTGAAGAGAGAAAGAGAAAGAAAAGTAAACGCAAGAAAATGATTGAGCAAAAGTAAAAAGGGCAATTCATTCTGCCCACTTGTTAGAAATAGGCTGGGAAACAGGTCTTTCCCTTTAGGTCTTAGTAAGGCACACAATGGGAAAAAAATCCCTAACGAACATGACATTTTTGTGCAAAACTTTGTTTGGCATTTGTTTGAGGCCAAGTGGCAAAAATGGCACAACCCCAAAAAAAAAAAACAACTAAGGCTATTTTTAGAATAAAATTATTAATGCTGAGACATGTTTCTTGGGAAAATATTAAGCGGCAGACGAATAACGAAAAGTTATTTTTAGACTGAAAGCCAAAAGAAGGAGAGGTAGGATGTTTAATGTGTTATAGCTTTCTTGGTTTATAGCTTTACTAAGTATTTACTTTCGTCCTTTTGTTTTTTACTTGCAGCCATGAAATTACCAGCAACATCCAGTTGGCCTGTTTAACTCAACGAATTTGGCTGTTGATTTCCAATATCTGCCATGGTTTGCTAGCTGGTCTAGCTTTGGCTCATCTGCTCTTCGTCTTAAGCACTCATCCCATGGAATGGTCCAAGGTTTTAAGTCTTGCTGGCGAGACCCCCCTACCTGAGGCTGTGGCAGCAACCGAATCCTCGGCATCTGCGGATCTAAACGATATGACAGGGACGACCACGCTGCCGCCCAGTGCGAGTCTAGTGAAAGCTGAATATGCGGCCTTTGCGAATTTCTACATCAATACCTTCTATTGTCTGGCTATAGTGTGCATGGTGTCCGTATTGGATCGGTAAGTAGGCGAATCGAAGAACAATTTTCGTAAGTTACTTGTTTTCACTGCAATTAAGGTCATTCGTTTACACTTTTGTTATATTTTCATTGTTCATTGTTCACCAAATGATTTCATCATATTCTACCCTAGGTAGTGTTAAAAACGACCTTAGCGTGCTGATAGAGTATTCCTCTAGCTATCTATGCAAGCATTTATTTGTAAGGTTGCCATCGACTTAATAACACATTGACCTCTAACAATTTGTTCTAGTATCGTTGTGAATTGAACAACCAACACCTCAATGTTGCGACTAGCTATAAATATTGTAGACAACATTTTCACGTGATGTGAAGAAATAAGAGAAAACAAAAATATAGAGGAAAACAATACATGTAGAAAGCTAAACTAAATGAAAACGGAAGTCTCGAGAAATAATACCTCAAACACACAATCACACACACACTTATCAGTAAGCTACAAACATGTTTTACATATGTACACTAGCTATGGAATAGTGCGCGAATTCTCGATTTTTATACGGCGGAACCTCTTATTTTGTGAGGTTCAGTAAAAAAATGCTGGAGCCAAAAAATGGTGGTGGTGGGGTCAGGTTTAACCGTCCCGCATTGGGGTCAAAGTTCAGAAAAATTTGGAAAAAATGTACAACAGTCCTCCTAACTACCATGGGGTTGTCGTTAGGGGGTTGGGATGTATGGCAGACCTTCATGAATTTCTTTTGCCAACATTTTCTCCGAACATACTTACCCCCTATCTCCACTCCTTCGGGGGGCTCCCGTACAAATTTTTAATTACCCCCTTATTACTCCGTATAATGTTCCCGAAGCCCTAACTTCACTAGGGTCACCCCTAGGGGGTTAGAATGTATGACGGATCTCCAGGAAAATCTTTTCTGAACATTTTCTTCGAACATACTTACCCCCTATTTTCTCTCCTTAGGGGGGCTCCCATACAAACTGCACCAAAACCCTCCCTCAATATAAGAAAAACCGCCCTACCTATCCAGGTGTTGTCCCTAGGGGATTATGATGTATGGCGGACCTTCATGATTTTTTTTCCCCCAATATTTTCCCCAAACATACTTACCGCCTACCTCCCCTCCTTAGGGGGGCTCCCATACAAACTGCACCAAAACCCTCCCTCAATATGAGAAAAACCGCCCTACCTATCCAGGTGTTGTCCCTAGGGGATTATGATGTATGGCGGACCTTCATGATTTTTTTCCCCCAATATTTTCCCCAAACATACTTACCCCCTACCTCCCCTCCTTATACTGGCTCCCATACAAAATGCACCAAATATTGGGATGAATCAAACCAATTTATTTTTATCGTGCGACGGATATTTCTTGCGATTGGCATCGACGACCTGAAGCAAGAATTGTTTCTCATTTTCGTTTCGACATAAAACATTGTTTTAATCCTGCATTAATTTGACACCTCTCTCTGCAGTGTCGTTAACAACATGCTAGGTGCGTACGATCTGCTTCGCTTTGTTGTAGTCTTCCCGGTTTTCCCAGGTTTTTGGATCGGTTGAAATTAACTCATTTGGTAATCCAAAGCGATCGAATAATTTAACTGTGTCTCTCGTCACGAAATGGCTCAAATCTTTTGCAATGAATTCTTTCACTTGTTTCGAATGCAATTCAATTTTTTTCACGCCTTTGGAGCCGACAACAATAGCTGAACGTGAACAAGCTGACTTAACGCCTTGATTTTCATCCTCATCCTCGCTCTCTTCCTCCTCAGTGCCTTTTCCCTCGTTTTCCTCGTCATCAGATTGAGATTCTACGTTTTCGTCGTCTTCTTGGAATGAAAGAATTACATTCGCCATTTTTTGCTTGATATTATGGGAAACGTTTTTATCGAATAGTGCAAGAGCCACAGCTTCAGCACTGATGTACCAAAGGTGATTGCACAATTTATCCACCACTTTCTGTGACACATTTCCATCAATTGACTGAGCGACTGCCGCTTTTAAAAAATTGAAGTCTTGATTGGGTGCCTCGACAGCCGTGGTGCTCCCAACCAAGCTTTCACATAAAGTGTCACGATAAATATGCAAATACCGCGAAGCTTCTCTAATTAAATTTCGGTTAAATTGAAATGTTTTCGAAATAGAAACATTTTTATGCAGTATATGGCCTTGGCCATCCATCGGGAATGGCTGGTAGGTCCTGGAGCGCGGAAATGGTAACTGGGAATGTTTTCTCCAAGAAATAATAAAACGATCTGCAGGAATACTCTGTAGTCTGCTCTGGGATGTTTCTCTTGTAGCTGAGCCAAACAGAATGATTTGACTTCAATCAGAACATTAACAGGTATTTTCATAGCGACTTTATCGTCTGTTATGCCACTGGTATATCGTTTGTCTTTCATCATTTCCCAATCACATTTAAATCGAGCAAACAAAGGTACACCTGGAGCTGACGTTTTACCGAATTTGGCATCGAACACCTCTTTCAATACCAGTTTAAATATGATGTCTGCACGGTAAGTATAAAAGATCTCGTTCCAATAACTGTTCAAGAATGAGTGACGCACCTTGGAACGAGCCAGTGTTTGTTGAAGTTGTATCGAAGGAAATGGCCTGAACGCGGTCAGATATTTCCCAATCTAACAAAAGGCCATACACCGACTCCGGCACTGAGTTAAATTATTCGATCGCTTTGGATTACCAAATGAGTTAATTTCAACCGATCCAAAAACCTGGGAAAACCGGGAAGACTACAACAAAGCGAAACAGATCGTAAGCACCTTGGATGTTGTTAACGACACTGCAGAGAGAGGTGTCAAATTAATGCAGAATTACAACAATGTTTTATGTCGAAACGAAAATGAGAAACAATTCTTGCTTCAGGTCGTCGATGCCAATCGCAAGAAATATCCGTCGCACGATAAAAATAAATTGGTTTGATTCATCCCAATATTTGGTGCATTTTGTATGGGAGCCAGTATAAGGAGGGGAGGTAGGGGGTAAGTATGTTTGGGGAAAATATTGGGGGAAAAAATCATGAAGGTCCGCCATACATCATAATCCCCTAGGGACAACACCTGGATAGGTAGGGCGGTTTTTCTCATATTGAGGGAGGGTTTTGGTGCAGTTTGTATGGGAGCCCCCCTAAGGAGGGGAGGTAGGGGGTAAGTATGTTTGAAGAAAATATTGGGGAAAAAAAATCATGAAGGTCCGCCATACATCATAATCCCCTAGGGACAACACCTGGATAGGTAGGGCGGTTTTTCTTATATTGAGGGAGGGTTTTGGTGCAGTTTGTATGGGAGCCCCCCTAAGGAGAGAAAATAGGGGGTAAGTATGTTCGAAGAAAATGTTCAGAAAAGATTTTCCTGGAGATCCGTCATACATTCTAACCCCCTAGGGGTGACCCTAGTGAAGTTAGGGCTTCGGGAACATTATACGGAGTAATAAGGGGGTAATTAAAAATTTGTACGGGAGCCCCCCGAAGGAGTGGAGATAGGGGGTAAGTATGTTCGGAGAAAATGTTGGCAAAAGAAATTCATGAAGGTCTGCCATACATCCCAACCCCCTAACGACAACCCCATGGTAGTTAGGAGGACTGTTGTACATTTTTTCCAAATTTTTCTGAACTTTGACCCCAATGCGGGACGGTTAAACCTGACCCCACCACCACCATTTTTTGCCTCCAGCATTTTTTTACTGAACCTCACAAAATAAGAGGTTCCGCGATATAAAAAAGTCGTTACTAAGAATTTCCATATAACACTATTCCATAGCTAATGTACACATGTGAAGATATGCTTTAAATTATTTCCCTTATTCACGCCTCAAAGTAGGCAATTGTAGTGTGAACTTGTAATTGTGGCAATAGTAGCAGTTAAGACAACAGCCTTGCCTATACATGTATTTTTGGGCATTATAATTGAGAAATTATTGTTGAAATTAAGTTTGGTACTTTTGGAGGCAAGGAGGTGGGTGGGTTGATGAAATTATTAGCATATTATAATAAAGTTGATAAATATGCAGGAAGTTCTAATAGATGTTGGATTGACGTCAAAGAGTTTTGTTTTAACACGCACTTCGCAGGCTAACAACAAAGAATTGTGCTAATTTTGGCTCCTAAATATAGGCAATAGTTGTTGTTCTGTTATACATTAAGCTATAGTTTTAAGTTGTAGGAAATCCCATCCTATATAATTAAGATCTTACTATGGAGTTATGTAATTCGTGTACTGAGAGAAAAAGAGGTTAGGGGGGGTAATACGGGTCATTTAAATATAAATCCACCATACCTAATTCTATGCGGTGGCTATAGTGAATAACGAGGTCACAAAATTTTGAGCCATTAGAACGAAAAATACACATAAAACACATTAAACTGTAGAAGAGGGGTTACTGTACGCGATGGTTACTATATCGTGAACTGTTACACTTCACAGCATCTAAAACAAATATTAGTAATTGCGGCGAATCGCCAGTTTCATTTTATTGACTCCTCACAATGTTAGAGAATGCTGCAGTAAAATATTGCACTATTTGGTCTAAGACGAGGATGTGATTTTTGTTCAAAATGTTGCCAGTCAAATATACTTCGTCTAACGCCCATGCTTTAAACTGGATCTCTCCAATTATTTCATATCCTCATTGAAGAATTCATATCGGTAAATGTTATTCCGCTACGCAGCGATCCCAAATCCAGCCATGGTTATAGTTTTTCTCGTATTTGACTGTCGGGCTGCGGCTTTATAGTAGACGAAAAAAAGATGTGTCGGTTGGCATTTCTCTTTTGTCAAAAGTCATATTGACATAGTCCAATCAGTTTCGATGAGATGGTCGTTAGATTTTTACAAATGCTTATGAGTTCTCCAGCCAACAAAACTCATCCACTACAAAAAGTTCAGATTGCGTAAGAACCAAGGACAAAAGGAAATAGATTTATCACCATCTTATAAGAAATAAATCAATAAAACTAACTGGCGCCATCTCTTGGAGGAAAATGGTGGTTAAAACTAAAAAAACAACAACAACTAGCAATCCTTGACACAAACCTTGTTATCTACAAAGAAACGGAACAGAGTTGCCAACAATGATCGTATGATAAACAGATTTCATACCCGATCGAGTGCCGATAAACTAAAAAATCTGTTAAAAGAATTATCACCCTAGCTACTTCTGCCAGCTGTTACAACAACAACAACCAACCAGTGTAGGAATAATTGATGCAAGAATTTAAATGGTATCACAACGGTATCTTGGGTTTTTTTCCAGGATTTGCCGAAGTATGAATATCTGGTCAGCTGTTGTTACCAGGTCTAAAGCCACACTAATAAGGCCCTATCAGGTTGGATAACACTGGCTGTAGTCGTTCACATAGCACGCTCGACAGCACCTTATATGCGATGGGTAAAAGGCTGATCCCGCGGTAGTTGGAGCACACACTTGGATCACCTTTTTTAGCACATGACATAATACGCTTTGATTGCACTCGTTAAGGCAAACCGTGCGTAGGAGCTGGCGCATGCTTGTTATCAGCTCCTTACTACCGGACTTGAAGAGCTCTGCCGGAAGTCCTTCGGCACCGGCTGCAAGTACAATACATGATTTTGCGACTTAATTCTGAAGTTAGTAAGTTTCGTATAGGGGAATTTGTCACGTTTTACGATTTTTTGTTATATTGGTATATGGTGGCGTATGATTATCATAAGTAATATTCCACGTAAATCATACGCCACGGAGTACACGGAGATTTATTGTAACTGCTACAAAATAAATCCAGTTCAAAATCATTTGATGAATGGAAAAGTAAAACTGTTGCTTATGTAGGGAAACGTTATACAAACAAATTAAAGGAATTGTAGTTCTTAATTTTTTTTAAATTTCTTTCAGCTAAATCGGACTAGTAATTCTCGAGTTATATCAAACAAAAGAGCCTACAACGTGACAAATTCCCCTATACGATACTTACTAACTTCAAGTCCATATTAAATTACTATGGCATGTAACTTGACAAAACAAAGTATGCAGAACTTTTTCTTTTTGGGTCTACTTTCACGTGCAGTTCTCAGAGTTGAGTCCCAAATCAATGAGTTGAAAAATGTTGTACTGTGTTATTTTACAGCCGCCATACTGTTCTTTTTACAATTGGCGTGATACCATCACGTGCGCTGCCATCTGGAACCAACAGTTGCTGGAAGTGTTCTCTCCATATATGCAGCACACTCTGAGTATCTGTAACCAGATTTTCATCTTTGTCCTTACAGGCGAGGAGCTCATTACCGTAGCCCTTTGCTTTTACTGTCTGGTAAAATTTTCGTTCTCCCGTTTCTTATTTTTTTCGCTTAAATAGCTGTCAAACCTGTTTTACTGTCTCCTTGTGCCGTTCCCTAACAGCACGGGTTAAAATTGGCTGTAGCTTTGCCCTATAAGAGGCATCATGTTCCTCAGACGCAATGCGACATTCTTCATCGTACTAGGAATCGTCTAAGCGCCATTGCGCCATGCGGCGTTTGCCATGGAATGCGCAATATTCTCCCACTGTGTATCGGGAAGAGCTTGGGAGAGCTGGTTGGAGTAGACAGTGGCTATCTCTGGGGTTTGCAGCTTCGTGATGTCTTACGTGCGTTTGGTCACGGCGTTTTTCGCTCTGCTGTATCTTGTGCGCACCTTGGCTGCAACCAGGCAATGATCCGAGTCAATATTTGCACCATGGATCACACTCACTAGATGCAAGCCTGCTATCAATTACCTCATGATCAATATATGATTTTTGGTGTATTGATCGGGGGATAGCCACATTGCCTTGTGAATATCTTTGTGCTGGAATCTGGTTCCACTCACTACCATGTTCTTTCCCGCTGCGAAGCTAACCAGCCTAAACCCGTTGTCTGACGTGTCGGTATGCAGGCTGAATTTGCTGATCGATGGACCAAGAACATTTTCCCTTTCTATTCTGGCATTAAAGTCTCCCAGAACAATTTTAATGTCGTGGCCAGGGCAGCGGTGGTATATTTCTTTATATTTAATATAATCGTCTTTATCTTCCGGCATCGGGGCATGAGCATAAATCAACGTGATGTAGAAATATTTCGCCTTGATGCGGATTGCGGCAATTCGATTGAATCTCGAGACAAAATGTCTGAGTCTCTCGCCAACTACAAATTCACATCCAAATTCGTGCTTTTCGGCATGGCAGCTGTAATAGCTGTCGCAATTTTTACGTCTCAAGCATCCTTGTCCGGTCCATCTCATCTCCTGGATGGCGGAGTTGTCAGCCTTATATTTTTTTAAGGACATCCGGCTATCGGATAGTGGCACCTTATCTGTAGAGAGTCCGGAAGTTCCAGGTGCATATCCTTAAATCATGATCCTTATTTCGTTTGCGGGTATTGTCAACAATTGTGGGGTTCCGTTTGTTACTTTTTCTTTCTCGGACCTGAAGGCGGGTAGCTAGCCTAACAATCAGGGTTCGTTGCTCACAATGAGCACAATTATTTCATTTTATAGCATTTATTCTACAATTTGAAAATATTTTATCATATAATGCTCATTGTACAACAAGAACTTGAATACTCCCCCCTTCCCAACAAACTGCAACGTCTTTCAACTGAACAAGTCTTGCGGCTGACAACTCAACTTTATGAGTTAGTTTTAAAATAAAGTTAACCTTAGATTTCATTGCCAGTTAGCTAACATACATGTTAAGGCTTTGAGAGCCTTGTAAACCAATTCCCCCTTAGTCACACTTTTGCCCCACACTGTTGTCCACATTTCATTAAAATTAATGCAAATGACGTATACACTTACGCCAGTATTTTCTTGACACTTCTATTGTGTGTCTATAGAGCCGAGTATGTGTGTGTAGTGGTGGTGGTAGAAAGAAAAAAAACTGCACAAACAGAAGCGTGCAACAAAATGGGATCCATATAATCCAGAAACACTTTGTAACACAATCTCAATCCTTTGTAGCGAGTGAGAGCACAAAATAAAAACAGAAATTACATTAAGAAAAAAAAACATTCATGATAGTTGCTGCCACTAAAGGCCTTAAAGCGAGCTGTAATAACAAACCAAGGAAAAATAGTACAAAACTACAGAAAAAGCAGCCAACAAATCTGTACAGAAATTGTTTTTGACTTTTTGGATTTGACGACAACAAATCCAATGTGCGTCCTCCGCATGCCAGCGACAACTGCACTGTTGGCACATAAAATAAAGTTGAAAATGTCAAATGTTATACGTAAGATAACAAAAAAAAAAACACAATATATATATATATATATACTGTTATACATAGAGTAGAGCATCTCTATCCTGAGATGAACATCTAACTCATGCCCCTTAACATTTCTTTGGCGAAAAATATACTTGCCTTCGCCCCCGCCTTCTTCTTAGAAGTGAAACAACAACAATCATTGACACCGCATTAGGTACTAGTACTAACGGAACAACAACAACAGAACGTCTATGTAGCAAGAAATCTGCAGTTGTGGCAAATGCCACAATGACATAAATCAACATTTGGTGATATGAGACAGGGGGTGAGTGAAGACAAATTTATATCGACCCACGCATTTTTTCTTAGATAATAAGTTGTAAAAATAATATCATAAATCTGGCTTAGTAGCAAGAAATTCTAAGAGACAGTGGAGAAGTGAGCTGAGTGCAAGTAAAGGAAATTGACGTAAAAAACGGTAACACAGCATCAAATGGAGGTAAACTCCCACGCATAAACTGGAGTGGTAATTCTCAAAAAGAGAATACAAATTTGTCAGATCTTAAATAAATTGTTTCTTTTTTGTATTTTTACCGTAGAGTTGGAATTTGTAAAATTTTTCCTTGAGATGCCTAAACGCGATAAAAATATTTGTGAAGCGTGGATTCCTGTTTGCAGTAAATTTGTAGTGATTCTTATGACGCGTGGCATAATTCTATGATACTATTTGATGAGTTACAGTAAATTGTATAATAGATTTTTAAATTTGTTTTTGAATATGATGAAAGTATAGTCGTCTGATGCATTTTTTTGAACGTAAGATGACATTTTGTCTAAGTCAGTGGTATACGATTCTGGACTACTGTCGCAGACCGTGGTATAGTGGTTAGAACAAGCGACTGTTATGCGGGTGACGTGGATTCGAGTCCTGCCACAACCATCTACATTTCTTTGATTCGCTTCTCTCTCGATGTTGTCGATGGCTTCTTTTGACAGTTGAGGCAATCGTTATATTTAATAAAATCTACTCAGATTTAGAAAAAAAGAAGTAAAGGTAGACGTGTAACAAGATCAATTCAAGGATATCTGTTATTAATGCCCGAAACATCGAAGACATTAAGCGGTCGATGGGACAGGTCACAAAGGCTCTGAATGACTTACTGTAAGCCTCATGTAAGCCTTACTTACTTACTTAAGTGGCCCATTACAACTTACGTACGTGTTTCATAAATTTGAAGCCTGAACTATTAAAGAATTCCACACGCTTCGGTCTTCTGCGTGCATTCTCCAGTTAGTCTTACCAGATTGTGGCACGTCGACAACCACTGGGTCCTTCCAACGAAGTTTGGGTCTCTCTGCTTTGCGCCGTCCTTCAGGTTCGCCTTCAAACACCTTTCTCGCTGTAGCATTTATAGCCAACCTGGCAACATGTCCCAGCCATCGTAGTCGTTGGATTCTGACTCTTTTGTCTATGTGGATGTCGTGTTTATACCATCGTCTTGGATTGAAGCGGGGACTCTGGAGTGGTGTCCGTATCCAGTAAATTTCTGAAATGATCTCTCATTATCCCGGTCTGTCACTAGCTGGGCATCGCTTGCAGGAGGGCAACCCAGTTCCACGCATTGTCACCTTAACTCTTTGATAGAATTTTCGGTCTTTCGCTCTACTTCGGAGAAACTCTATGCTTTCATCCTGTCTCTTCTTCAGTTCTTTATTTGCCCGTCTAAAGAGACGAGTTGCTTCTCGTCTCGTCTCAGTGTGCTGTTCGCGAACAGCTCGCGTTGCAATTGGCTGCAGTTTCAACCTGTATGCTGCATCAGTCTCTTTCGAAATTCATCATCGTACCAGGCATCTTCTTGAGACGGCTTAGAGTATACAAGTACGCTTCTCGCAATCGATTCTATGGAGTCGGCTATATATTGCCACTATGAGGTAATATTATCAGGGGTTGGAGCATTCCGTAGCAGTTGAGTTGATGGTTGGAGTAGGCGTCCGCTACCTCTGTGGTCCGCAGTTTACCGATGTCCAGCTTTCGTTGTGTCTGGCTACGTACGTTTTAGCCATGCTTAGCCTTGTGCGTACCTTAAGTGCGGCAAGGTAGTGATCAGAGTCAATTTTCGCACACCACTCGTACGTCTAGAATACTCGATGTGTGCCTTCCATCGATTACCACGTGATCTATCTGATTCCTCGTCAATTGATCTGGAGATATCCATGTTGCCTTATGAATATTTTTATGGACAAATCTAGTGATGCTACCTACCATATTTCTTGCCGCAAAGAAATCAATCAGTCGACGTTTCGATGTGCAGACTGAATTTTCCGATGATAGGCTCAAATGCGATCTCCCTGTCTATTTTAGCATTAAAATCGCATAGAATAGATGTCGCCCCAGCATATACATTTTCTAGGCTCTTGTAGAACTCGTCTTTGTCCTCATCGCTTTATTCTTCTGTCGGAGCATGGACACATATAAGTGTTATGTGGAAAAACTTAGTTTTGACTCTTATGGTGGCTATAAGTTCACACTGGGTTGAACCTTGAGACTTGGTGTCGCAGTCTCTTGCCAACTACAAATCCACATCCAAACTTGTGCTTGTCTTCAAAGCCACTATAGTAGATGTCGAACGTCTTCATGTGCGAGCACCCGTGTACCGTCCACCGGATTTCCTGTTAAGCGGTTGTTAGCCTTGTATTCTTCGAGAACTTCCGCCAGTTGGATGGAGGCACCTGGTCTATACAGTGTTCTAACATTCCAGGTGCATATCCTCAAACCATGGTCCTTATTTCATTTTGGTGGGTCCGTTTTATTCTTAACTTACTTCTTTGCATTGCTCTAGTTTAAAAGTCAGTGGCGGGTTGCAAGCCCAACGCACCACGTCGCAGTTTTCTTCTCCTGCCAGAATTTTATTACAGCCGCCCATTCTGGGTCAGACACTGACTAGGGTACCGCTCACTCTGAGCCGGATTTAGGTTTTTGCCCTCACAGTTAGTTGTGCGCTGACGTTTGTCAAAAGCTCGTTTCCAGGCGTCACCACGTGGTGGTACTCCGTTCGCAGTAGTACCGCTAATACGGAACTGTGTGAGTAGACTTGAAGTAAATACAATTGGCAAGGATCACTCTGGGTTTGCCAAGTTAAACCGATCAGAATCTTTACCTTCCATCACACTTCCGACGCCCTTATGACGCTTGACAAAATTCAATGATACTATTTTATGAGTTACAGTAGAATTTTTGGACTACTGGGACCGAACACGTAACTATTTTGTGTTTGACCTGGGCTCGGTTCCTGTCACAGTTATGTGCATTTCTGTGATCAACTTCTCCCTCGATGTTGTCGGAAGCAGAAGTCTGAGAGTAGAGTCAATCGCCATATCTACTAAAAGCTACTCGAAGTCAGACTGGATGAAGTAAAGAGAGGAATTTATTCATCGATAACTCACCCGAAACATCGAAGAAATTGACCGGTCGGTGGGACAGGTCACAAAGGCCCTGCAAACCTCATGTCCCAAAGGCAAACAATAGGGTAAGCAACGGCCGCGATAATGGTCGTAAGAGCTAGCAAATCTCTGGAAATGTCGTGGGAAGTTCTTTGGCAGGGGTACATTCACAAGAGTTTACTACAAAGAAAATTAAAGAGAGTGAATTCTGCAGTACAGTACATCCCTAGCCGCATGGCTAATACTTTTTAGGCACACTCAGAGTCATTTTTCAAAGATCCCTTCTCCGTTGGCATGCCTCATGGCAAATTTCTCTTGTTGTTTGATCATATTTAGCAGCAAATAGAAGGTGTTCCTCCATCCGAGGTTGTTTTCAATTCAGACAGATGTGGTCTAAATTCGATTTGAAGTATTCTCACACAATGCTGTAGCTACCAAGAACCGATGTTTCATTACTTGTGTGTCATGACAGGACAATGTCTGCTTGGAAGGCACCCCATGAGACTGATTAGTGATTTATGCTGAAGCTATAGAGTTGAAAAGAAGAAAGGATCAATACCTACCATCTGTCCGATACGACAGAAACTATTACATGTTATGGCAGAGATTGGTATCCCCGCGAAGCTGATACGACTTTGCGGGATGACACTGACTGACACGAAGTCTTCAGCGAAAATATGCACAAATCTAACAGAATCATTTTCATCCAAGCGAGGCTTCAGACAAGGCGAAAGTCTGTCGAAGGCTGCAGTAAACACGACTGGCACCATCTTTAACAAAAGCCACATGCGGCTCGCGTATGCTGATGATATAGATATCATTGGCCGAAGACTGTGGGATGTTACTGCCGTCTTTTTGAGCATTGAGAAGCAGTCGGCAGAAGTGGGTCTGGTGATCAATGAGGACAAAACCAACTATAACTTTAAAATGGTAAATAATTTTATCTACCTAGGCTCCGCCATTAACAAAAGTTATAATGTCAGCCTCGAAATCCGAAGAAGAATCCTGCTTGCCAATAAATGCTATTACGGACTAAGCAAGCGATTTATTGACAGAGCCAAAATCCAGCTATACCAGATGCTGGTTCTACGTGTCTTGATGTACGGTTCAGAATCCTGGATTATGATACAAGCGGATGAATCGGTTCTGGCCGTATTCGAGAGAAAAATACTCCGTAAAATATATGGACCCATCATCGTTAACGAAGAGTATCGGCGTCGTATGAATCATGAGCTGTACGAGCTGTACACCGACATTGACGTGGTCAGACGTATTAAGGTACAGCGGTTGTGTTGGCTAGGTCATGTGGTACTTATGGACGAAAATGCTCCAGCTCGAAAAGTCTTCGACAATGAACTCGATGGATGGCACAGAAGAGGGTGACCAAAAATGTACAAAACTTTAAATAAGTCCAAATTAAATTAAATCATTGAATTCGTTAATTACACAAGTGGAGTTAGTTCATGGTTATGTCAACTATACAATAACTTTCTCAATATTGAGAAGTTCCACATAACACCCAAGCTCTGAACTTTTGGAAAATTAACACCCCATTAACCGTAGGAAGCCGTTTTCGTCAATTCTTATAACTCTTTTATAATTTTTCTACCCTAAACTTAAGAAAATAATATAAAAAATACATTATTGTATTTCTCTTTATTTTGTTATAGTTTTTTGAAATGTTACATATTCCACCGACTTTAATACACAAATGCCAATATTGCCCAAGTTCATCCATCTATTGCCAGTTAGTTGCCTAATCGTTACCATAGATATTTATACTATAGTTCTATAAAAGATTCTAACAATATGCCCCAGACCTTATGCACACATCTAATCTATCGTGTGACTATTTATGTGACAAACTAGAAAATAACATTTTATTTTTATTTCTATTTATGCCTAAAAATATCCTTTCACAAATTACTTTACACACGAATGCCTCGCCCCAGTGTATGCTATACTATGTATATGTATATGCTAAAATTAAAATCTGAAACCCAAAAAGAAGTCAAACACATTTTGCTATTGCTTTAATTCTGGTTATTCTTTTGTGCTAGAGCTGTAAATTATTAAAACCCTCTGGCTGAGGAGTGGAGAAATTAACATATTGCGTAGCATATATACCTTGACTTGTGTTGTGAATTTATTTTGTAACATATTTTCAGGCTGCTGATATGTAGGTGTCTGCTTTTAATTAGACTAAAAGTATATGTTTTACAATTAACACGACGATCTTATTGTTTTGTCTGCCCATGCAGTATGCTTAGTTGAGGGGGATGCGTTGGCACTTCAGGCTGTTGTTGGCGTTGTTGCTGTTTTGTTATGTTTTGTACAATTTAAAATGAATTAAATTTCAATGTCATTATGTGTGTATGTATTGCAAAGTGTAGGGGACAGCTTGTTGTGTTGCCTGGAAGTATGCTTTAAAAAAACGTTTTTAATTATTGCGACAGTCCCCATAGTTTTTTTTTTTGTGAGGAAGTGAAATTTGTTGCACTAGCGGTTAAGGACTGAGAATTAAGGACATTTCATTTATTTTGCCAGGGGCATATTATATTGGGAGAGACAAATGAATTGTTGTTGGTTGTTTGTAATGGGGTAAGAAATATTGCAAATTACTTTGAAGTAAGATTTAAAGAAATTTCGAAAAGTTATGTAAAACTTTGAAGACGTCGTGGCAATAATATGTAGATTTTTATTTGTATTGTTAAACAGTCGCATTCTTAGACTTAAAGTATTTTCAAATGGCAAGTTATTTAGTCACAAAATAGTTGCTATATTTTCGATATTCGCAACAACAATGCAGTTGTAGAGGAGGAAAATATTCCACAGTGTAGTATTAAAGAGTACATCAGCTCAGCTCATTGATTTGGGACTCAATTCTGAGAACTGCACGTGAAAGTAGCCTCAAAGAAGAAGAAGTTCTGCATCATTCATTTTGTCGAGTTACATGCCATAATAATTTACACTTCTCTCACAAAATATCATTTTACTTTGTGGTGAAGTTTGAATTTGGAAAATTGAAGATGTTATCTAATATTTGAAATTTTTAATGTCTCTAATTTCTATGTATTATTTGGGACTCAAAAGCATTTAGCATTTACATTTAATATCAATCATACGTCTTTGCCAGCATTAACACAAGGCGTATACTTAACTTATTGGCAGTTTAAAACTTTATAGGTTAATTACACTGCATTTGCAAAAAGATAACAAAGTGTGAGCTCTGACACTATTCCTTCTGATTCTTATGTAATGTGACTTCCTAAATCTGAGTATCGCCCACATTTCGGCCAATTGTTTACTGTTTTCAGTCAGTGTTTAGCTCGTACAGCTCATGATTCATACGACGCCGATACTTTCGGTTAATGATGATGGGCCCATATATTTTACGGAGTATTTTTCTCTCGAATACTGCCAAAACCAATTCATCCCCTTGTGTCATAACCCCGGATTCTGAACCATACTACAAGACAGGTATAACCAAAATCTGGTATAGCTGCGTTTTTGTCCGTCGAGAGAAGGCTCTGCCATTAAATCGCTTGCTTAGTCCGTAGTAGCATTTATTAGCAAGCAGTTTTCTTCTCCTAACTTCAAGGCTGAAGTTATTTGTTTGTTATGTTGATGGCGGAGCCTAGGTAGATAAAATCATCTAACCTCATCGACATTGTAGTTATCAACAGTCGTTCGTTGAAACTTATAACTTCGTGTTGTCCTCGTTCACCATTACATCCATTTTCACTGATTCCTTCTGCATACCTGAAAAGGCTGCAGTCACATCTCGCAGTTTTCGACCGATGATGCCTACGTCATCAGCGTACGCGAATAGCATGTGGCTTTTATTGAATATCGTGCCACTCGTGTTTACTGCAGCTTTCCTTATTATCAACTCTATCAATATGTTGAAGAGGTCACACGATAGGCCGTAGACTTGTTTAGGTATCGCCTGCAATAGAATGGCTCCGTTAGATACTCACCAATCTACACTGAAGACGTGTCAGTCAGCGTCATTCAGCAAAGGCATATCAGCTTCGCTGGAATACCAAACTCAGGTATGGCTTCGAGTAATTTCTGCCGTATCGGGCTGTCGAAGGCAGCTTTATAGTCGACGAAAATATGGTACGTGTCGATCTGTTTTTCTTGGATCTTTTCCAGGGTTTGTCGAAGTGTGAATATCTGGTCAGTTGCTGATTAGCCAGGTCTAAATCCACACTGATAAGGCCCGATCAGATTGGATAACACTGGCTTTAGTCTATCACATAGCACACTCGACAGGACCTTATATGCGATGGATTCAAGGTTGATCCCGCGGTAGTTGGAGCACACACTTGCATCACCTTTATTCAGCACAGGACATAAAACGCTTATATTCCAATCGTCGGGCATGCACTCGTTGAGCCAAAGCTTGCGTAGGATTTGGTGCATGCTCGTTATCAGCTCCTGGTCACCGGACTTGAAGAGCTCTTGCGGAAGTCCTTCGGCACCGGATGCTTTATTATTTTTCAGCCGGGATATTGCTCTTTTTACTTCTGCTTGAGTTGGTGGTGGGCAATCTAAGCCGTCGGGGAATGGGACTTTGCCCAGAGGTGGATAGTAACTGATTGTCACTCACTTGGGAGTGACCAGAAGCGATTCCTTTGTGGCACTGTCGAAGCAGCTAACTACTTCCGGTCTTAGACCAAGTATTCCCCGGGCAATGACTTTAAAGCAACCGCTTAGAAGTTAGCTAAAGTTAGAAGGCGAAATGTTGAGTAACCTAATCGGCATGCTACCACCGATGCGTCTTAGGAACTGGGTAACAGAAGTTACTGAAGCTCAACACAGGCTCTCTTAGTGGCTTTGGCAGCCCCAAGAAACTAGGATCGGGAGCGGTGGCCTAATAAGCCACTCTCCTTAAACAAAAATTTATTATGAAAACACGAAGAAAAGGAAAAACAAGAACCCCCCCCAAATGTTGCGAACCCCGCAATCGATTTAAGGATATGCACCTGGAATGTCCGAACTCTATACAGAGATGGTGCCTCTATCCAACTAGCGGATGTCCTCGACAAATACAAGGCTGACATCACCGCCATACAGGAAATGAGATGGACGGGACAGGGATGCACACGACGGATGAACTGTGACATCTTTTACAGCTGCCATGCAGAAAGACACGAATTTGGATGTGGTTTCATAGTCGGCAAGAGACTTCGACACCTGGTCTCGCGGTTTGACCCTGTAAGTGACCGTATAGCCACCATTCGCATCCGGGCGAAATATTTTTACATTACGCTGATTTGTGTACACGCCCCGACGGAATACAAAGACGATGACATCAAATATGCATTCTATGAGCGCCTGGAGGATATATATGACCGCTGCCTTGCACATGACATTAAAATTGTTCTGGGAGATTTTAATGCTAAAATAGGAAGGGAAGATGCTCTTGGTTCAGCAGTCGGAAAATTCAGTCTACACAACAACACCTCCGATAACGGATTCAGACTGGTAAGTTTCGCGTCGGCAAGAAACATGGTTGTGACTGGAACCAGATTCCCGCATAAAGATATCCACAAGGCAACCTGGATATCTCCCGATCAAAATACAAGAAATCAGATTGATCACGTGGTAATTGATGGAAGGCATGTCTCAAGCGTTATGGATGTGCGTGTGATGCGCGGTGCAAATATCGACTCGGATCACCACCTAGTTGCAGCCAAGGTACGCACACGATTAAGTAGAGCTAAAAACACTCGTAATCAAACGCAAAGGAAGCTAGACATCGCAAAGCTGCTTACCACTGAGATAGCCAATGCCTACTCCAACCAAATCTCTGAATTACTCCACACAAATCCCCCTAGTTCTGATGTTCCCGACATGCAGTGGCAGCATATTGCGAATTCTATGACCACTGCCGCAACAACCGTACTGGGTTATGAAAAACCACGCTCAGACAAGCCCTGGTACGATGATGAATGTTGCGAAATGTCTGAGGAAGTGGATGCTGCATATAAGGCAAAATTGCAGCCAATGGCGACGCGTGCGTTGACGGAGCGTTATAAAGAGAAAAGGAGGGAGATGAAACGCCTGTTCAGACGGAAAAAGCGTCTGTGGAAGAAAAGAGAGAGCCAGGATATCGGAAACTACAGGGATAGAGGTGAGGCCCGAAAGTTCTACCAGAAGGTAAAAAGTAAAGGTTTTGGAACAGGGATCCCCACCTGTAAGGACAGAGACGGAAATCTGGTCACGGACACTCAGAGTGTGCTGCAAATATGGAGGGAACACTTTCAATCTCTTCTCGTTACCGAAGGCAGCATAAGTGACGAAATCTCACCAATCATCGACGATAGAGTAGACTGTCCACCACCGAGGCAAAACGAGATCAGCACGGCAATTGAGCGGCTTACAAATAATAAAGCTGCGGGAGCCGATGGACTGCCGGCAGAGCTTTTTAAAGCCGGCGGCGATGACCTGGTAACATGCATGCACCAGCTCATAAGCACGATTTGGCTCAGGGAGTGCATGCCCGATGATTGGAATCGGAGTATCCTATGTCCCGTGCTTGAGAAAGGCGATCCTAGTGTGTGCACCATACGATCATTGTTGGCAACTCTGTTTCGTTACTTTGTAGATAACAAGGTTTGTGTCAAGGATTGTTAGGTGTTGTTGTTGTGAGTTTTAACCGCCAAATTTCACCAAAGATGGCGCCAGCTGGCTTGTTGATTTATATGCGATGTTGATAAATTATTTTCCTTTTTTCTTGGTCCTTGCGTAATCTGTATTTTTGTAGTGAAAGCATCTAGAATGAGTTTTGTTGGCTGGAGAATACTTTTCGAAAGTATTTGAAAAGTAATTTATCATCGATGTTGATTTGGACTGTGCGCCTTCGGATTGCTAGTCTACGTCTCTTCAACTAAGCTTTCAAAGGCCTATGGTCTAATCCTCATTCTATAGACAGCGTGGTTGATATGGGTTAATGTCATAATAAACAATTTGTACGTCGCGAGCATCCTTGTCCTGTCCATCTCATCTTGTGGATGGCGGTGATGTCAGCCTTATATTTGTTGAGGACATCCGCCAGTCAGATAGTGGCATAGTGGTTAGAACACGCGACTACCATGCGGGAGATCGCAGGTTCAAAACTGGCTCCAGTCATCTTAAAAGAAAAAAATAAATAAAATTTTCTTTCATTGTCGGTTCCCCTCGAATGTTGTTGACAGCAACTTCGCAGTATTAAGCGTCGATTCAATCGTCGTGTCTAGTAAGAGCTTCTCAAACAGAGACGTTCGCATTCGTCGATGAACAAGTAGTTGCCGTTAGTTGTGAATCTAAAAATAGAAAGCGTGTTAACTCACAACAACGCGAGAAGCTATCCCATACCTCATTCATGGGGTGCAAAGGGAAATTAAGTTTAAGGCTATTCGACTAACGTCTTCAATATATTTATGGAGTTTCCTTATCATCTTTTAGTACCGAATTTTCCTCTGTTTTTATTATGACAGACAGAAGCCAAGAAGCAGTTATTTTTGGTCTTAATTAAAAGAGACAAATGTTAATGCTAACTCGCCTTAAGAATAATATAAATTATATTGCTCATACGTCATACTATATTACACATTATCTCTGTTCTTATTTACTTATAAATGCTTTATAGTCTCATTGACTGCACCCCATGTTTATGATGCATATAATCCAGCATATTATTAATATTACTCATACACTCTAAATGTTTTGTATAAATATTAATCATACGCTTTACTTTTGCCACTGCACACGCAACACCAAAGATGTGTCCCCTGTGGCCTATCACTTTCGGTGACAACAATTTCATTACATTTTCATCTCTTAAGGTACCTTTGCCCTTTTTACAACTCATGATGGGTACGTAATTGCATGAATGACATTTTCATTTTGTAAATAATTACAAATATTGACTGGCACAATCAAGCGACACCAACTCTAGCTGTGACACATTTGTTCTTGTACCAAAGATGTGAATAAATGCCAAAATGATAATAATAATTAAAATGTGGGAGGGTGGGGGCGTAGTAGGGTCATGTCAAATGTCATGGCAGTGACTGCAATTGCTGCTTAACATTTACAATAATTAAATCAATAAGTTCATATGTCATCACTGTATAATTGCATTGTATTTTATTGTAAGCCAATTAAATTTGAATTTTTATTAAATTTTGATTTTTACTTTCTTTTCAGAATGGACATTTGCCGTTGGAATCTGGCGAATGCCTCGGAACTGATATCATTTCGTTGGTTGATCATAGCCATGATATATATAGCGACAATAATTTTGACTATATGTTCGGATAGCATCGATGAGAAACTGTATTTTTCCAGTAATGTGAATGTGACGTTAACGCAAGAGGAAATGGTAAGTTGGGAGAACGAGAGAGGTGTAATTGTAGCATTAAACAACAACAGAAACTCTAATATGTGATTAATAGTGAAATCTTTTGTATGCAACTGACATGTTTAGCTATATAGTTAATAACTTTGGATTTTTGTCTTTACTTTTATATTTTTCTTTGCCTCTTGGCTTGTGTTTTAAACACATTCATTTAATTTCCTCTCTTTTTCTCTCTTTTAGTTAACCAATAGCATTGTTGCTATCTGGAGCAGTTTGTCGGTTACACGCAGCATTGGCGCTATCTGTGGTTGGATTATGATCGGTCTAACGCCACACGAAGACTTTCTGTATGAACATTTACTAGATTTAACGCGATATCAAATGACATATAATTAAATGGTTTACCCATGGACGAGTTATATATAAGATTTATTAATTTTGTTAAGTATTATTCTTAATATTAAGACAAATGTAGTTAAATTCTTTATTATTGTACAAAATTGTGATTTGCTTAATTTTTTCGAAACGAAAATAAGATTATGATAATATGTAGTTATGCTGTTGTTTTTGTAATATGTATCGCAATACATTAGTCTATGTTATGTTATTATTATTTTTGTCTTAATTTGTTTCGAATGTTCAAGATTCTTATGAAACGTATGAGTAATATGTATATGATGAAATCTTACTCATACGCTTTACTTATAGATAATTAATATCACTCTTACGTTGTAAGTTTTATAGTTCATTATATAAATAGTTAACATCTCAAATAATAAGATATTTTTCTAAAGGAAATACGTTTGTTCGTAGATAGTTATGACATTTGTGTAACAATTTGTTTTAGAAAAAAAATTCATAATTTAGTTTTTATTAAATATACAAAATTTTCATATTTATTTATGTAAAATATTTTCGATTATTTTAAACGTATAAGTTATTTTTTTAAACAATAGTACCTATACGTCTAACTTGTAGTACATAATTAATATCACTTATACGTTATAAGTTTAGGACAAATAATCATATCAATTTTTTATATTAATAATAATTTTGCTGTTGCATTATAAATAATGGGCTATATTTTTATGTTTTTTTTTTCTATTTTAAACCATTTTCTATACTCTCTTCATAATTTATGAATTGTCTTGTATTTTGTTTTTTAGCGTTGGAAATGTTTTAGTTCCAATATCAATATTACTTTTACGTCTTACTTCTATGACATAGTGAATATCGCTCATACGTTATAAGTTTAGTAAAATAAAAGACTAATAACAACATTTTTATGATATTAAACTTATTTCCCCTATGGGCCAAAGAGATTTGAAGGCCCTTAGACTCATACTAAAATTCTAATATTTTTAGTTTCAACACCACGCTAGAGTTCTATCGCCCAAAAACTATAAAGTGTTTTCACTATTTTAGTGTGTGTGTGTAGTAGAGCTCTACATAAGTATGATCTACGATCTATCAACATGTATTTTTTTCTCTCCAATAGAGTTTTATTTGAAAATTGAAAGAAATTTTGAAGTTATGTGTAAATGTATTTTGATTCCCGGGAAAACGGCAGGAAATAAAAGAAAACTTACGATAGTGAATCATAAACTTCGGTCTTCTACGTGAGTTTTCCAGTTAGTCCTATCAGATGGTGCCTTGGTCACTTGATACTTCCAACGAAGTTTGGGTCTCCCTGCTCTGCGCCGTCCTTCAGGTTCGCCTTCAAACACCTTTCTTGCTGGATTATTTATATCCATCCTGGCAACATGTCCCAGCCATCGTAGTCGTTGGATTCTGACTCTTTTAGCTATGGCGATGTCGTGGTATAGATCATACAGTTCAAAGTTCATCCGATGGCGAAACTCGCCGTCGACACAGATAGTTCCGTATATTTTTCGGAGTCCTTTTCTCTTGAATAAACCCAGGTTTTGTATGTCCGTTGTCGTAAGCAGAACGGGTAAAATTAACATCTGGCACAGCTATTTCTTCGTATCTCGAGATAAGGTGGTATTACTTAAGTGCTGCCGATGTTCCATAGAAACATCTATTGACTAGCACTATTCTCCGCTTAATTTTTTGGCTGACTTTATTTTCTTGTCGACGGAAGATCCGAGGTAGGTAAACTCATCTACTACCTTAAAACAATAATTTTAAACGTTGAAGAGGCGTCCCCATCGATAGGACTCTTTGTTCGTCGAAATCATTATTTTAGTTTCGTTCTCGTGGACCGCTAAACATAGTTTTGCTGACTCAATTTCTAGAAATGAGAAAACTGCAGTAACATCCCGAAGATTTCGGAAAATGATATCTATATCATCAGCATAGGCTAGTGGCATGTGGCTCTTGTAAAATATGGTGCCAGACATATTGACACCAGCCTTTCTCATCACCTTCTCCATAACTATATTCAATAGTGTACAGGACAAGCTATCACCTGAGTGCATGAGACCTTTTTCTGTGTTGAATGATTCAGAGTGATCCTTACCAATCATAACCGAAGATTTGGTGTTTTCCAAGGTACATCTGCGAAGTCGAATTAGCTATGCAGAAATACCAGACTCAGGCCTGGCCTCATATAACCTATTCCTTATCGGAGAGTCGAAGGCAGCTTTATAATCGACAAAAAGGTGGTGGATATCGATCTGCTTGCATGAGTTTTTTTTTCCAAGATTTGTCGTAAGGTTAATATTTGATCCGTCGTAAATTTACCAGGTCTAAAGTCACACTGATATGGTCCAATTAGTTTTTCTACAATTGACTTTAAACATTCACACAATATCCTCGAAAGGACTTTGTACGCAATTGGTAATATGCTTATTCCACGGTAGTTCTTACATTCACTACGATCTCCTTTCTTACATATGGAACATAACAGACAGAGACTCCAATCCCCGGGCATTCTCTCCTCTAGCCAGCTGTTCTCCATGAGCTAATGCATGGTCCTAATCAGTTCCTCACCGCCTGCCTTAAACAATTCAGCAGGGAGACCATCGGCTCCAGCAGCTTTGTTGTTTTTAAGGCGGGAGATGGCAACGCATATCTCGCTCTGCCTCGGAGCGGCTTCTTCTGGGGAGTTGTCCGTTTTCAGGAAATTTCTGAAATGATCTCTCCATATCTTCAGAACGTTATTCGGATCCGCCACTAACTGGCCATCGCTGTCTTTGCAGGAGGGCAACCCTGTTCCACGCATTCTCGCCTTAACTCTCTGGTAGAATTTTCAGGCTTCCCCTCTACTTCCTTCATTTTTCGTCTGAAGAGACGAGTTGCCTCTCGTCTCTTCTTCTGTACCGTTCACAAACAGCTGGTACCAGGCATGTTCATGAGACGGCTTTGATTTCCCATGTACGCATCTCGCAGTCCATTCTATGGAGTCGACTATATATTGCCACTGCGAGGTAATATAACAGGGGTTGCAGCATTCCGTTGCAGTTGAGTTAGGTGGTTGAAGTAGGCGTCCACTATCTCTGTGATCCGCAGTTTACCGATGTCCAGCTTTGTTGTTGTTATTGTTGTTGTAGGAGCTGGTGGAAGTAGCTGGGTGATAATTCTTTATACCGTTTTTCAGTTTATCGGCACTCGATCGGGCATATAATACGATTATCATACGATCATTGTTGGCAACTCTGTTTCGTTCCTTTGTAGATAACTAGGTTTGTGTCAAGGATTGTTAGGTGTTGTTGTTGTGAGTTTTAATAGCCAAATTCAAGCAAAGATAGCGCCAGCTGGTTTTGTTAATTTATTTGCGATGTTGATAAATCATTTTCCTTGGTCCTTGCGCAATCTGGATGTTTGTAGTGGGGGCATCTAAGATGAGTTTTGTTGACTGGAGAACTCGAAAGTATTTGAAAAGTGATTTTTCATCAATGTCGGCCGGAAATCGAAGCCGGCACCATCGGATTGGTAGTCTACTTCGCTTCCACTGACCTATCGAAGGTTACATCCAGCTTTCGTTGTGCCTGTTTACGTAGGTTTTTTTTTCCATGTTTAGCCTTGTGCGTACCTTTACTGCGTTAAGGTAGTGATCAAAGTCAATGTTCGCGCCCCTGATCAATCGTTCGTCCAGAACACTCGATGTGTGCCTTCTATCGACTACCACGTGATCTATCTGATTCCTCGTCAATTGATCTGAAGATAACCTTATTGCCATATGAAAAGTTCTATAATCAAATCCCGTGCTGGTAACTACCATATATCTTGCAGCAGAGAAATCGGTCAGTCTGATACCAGACTGAATTTTCCGATGGTAGGCCCAAATGCGGTCTCCCTACCTATTTTAGCATTAAAATCGCCTAGTACAATTTTGATGTCATGGCTGTCGCACCAGCTATACATTTTCTAGGCTCTCGTAGAACTCGTCTTTGTCCTTATCCCTTTTCTCTTCTGTCGGAGCATGGACACAAAAAAACGTTATGTGGTTAAACTTTGTTTTGATTCTTATAGTGGCTATGCATTCACACACCGGGTTGAACCTTGAGACTAGTTGTCGCAGTCTCTTACCAACCACAAATTCACATCCAAACTCGTGCTTGTCCGCATGGCTACTGTAGTAGGTAAGGTTAGGTTAATTTGGCAGCCACGTTGAACACAGCTCACTAGGGTCCTACTATGAGTCCCGTTGTGATACCATTTTAAGATTTTCCCACCAAATGTTGCTATTCTGTTCGGTCAATGTCGCTGTCAAGCCATTTCGTTGCTGTGATGAAGGCATGAATATTCCGCAGATCACCTACTGATAGACAGGTATTGTCTAGAAGTGTCCGATGACCAAGCTATTCGTATCTCAGGTCACCAAAAGCAGGGCAATGACATAGAAGATGCTCCGTGGTCTCCTCTTCTTCCTCATCATTGCAGCTCCTACAAAAATCGTTGTAGGGTAGTTTCAGCCTTTAAGCGTGTTTACCAAGCGGCCAGTGACCAGTTATTACAGCTATGATATTCCTCAAGTGGACTCTGGACAAGTTCAGCACAAATCGTGTCCTATGTATAACCATTGTAGGGCAAATTTGTTTGGTCGCCGTGAAAGTGGGTTCTCTGGCCCATCTCTCTTTAGCAATGAGGTTCTGTTTCCCCGCAATGAGCTGTTTCCCCCTTTGGAGTGAGATCCCAATGAGACCGTAAATTTCGCCCGAGTTTACAGTGGTGGTGGCTCTTGCCAACGTATCGGCCCTTTGGTTACCATATATGTTCCCATGTCTTGGAACCCATGTAAGGGTAACCGTCGAATGTCTCGTTATCTCCTCAAAAGACGACCTGTCGGTCTCGAACTATTCTCAAAGTGGTGTACACGTTCTCTAGGGCTCTCTACGGCTATTCAAATGGCCGCTATTTCGGCCTGAAGTATGCTACAGTGGTATGGTTGGCTACTATAGTAGATGACGCACGTCTTCAAGCGCGAGCATCCGTGTCAGCCTTGTATTCTTCGAAGACTTCCGCCAGTTGGATGGAGGCACCTGGTCTATACAGTGTTCTAACATTCCAGGTGCATATCCTCAAATCATGGTCCTTAATTCGTTTACTTCTTTTCATTGCAATAGTCGAAGCGTTACTTTTATTAAAAACTGCTGTTTATTCACGCTGTTTTGACAATTTACGAAATTAAAACCAAATAGAAGAAATTTCCATAAATCGATGATTCCGGTAATTCTATTAGCTTAAATAAGATTTAATAGGATTTATTAATATTTTTCATACGTAGTGTTTTTTACTTTGGTTTAAATTATTGCATATCTGGATTTCTATTGTTATTTGAACTCTAAGTTCAAATAATTATCGGTGAACATAACGTATGAGTGATGGAAAATAATTATATTGCACACAATGCTCCGATCAGCAAGTACTACGTATGAGTGACGTTAATGTCATATTTCAAACTAATGCATTAATATTAATCAGAAGTTCACAACATGTGTTTATAATTATTGAAATATTAACATAGTACAAAATTGTTCAGCTCATTGATATAGGACTTAATTTTGGGAACTGCACGTGAAAGTAGCCCCAAAAAGAAGAAGTTCTGCATCATTCGTTTTGTTAAGTTACATGCCATAATAATTTAAAATCGATTTGAAGTTAATAAGTATAGTATAGGGCAATTTGTCACGTTTTAAGATCTTTTCTGTTGACATTACTCGTAAACCACTAGTTCGATTTAGTTGAAATAAATTAAAAAAAATTAGGAATTAATTAATATTTATTCTGTTCATATAACGTTTCCTACATAAGCAACAGTTTCACTTTTCCATTCTTAAAATGATTTTGAACTGGGTTTATTTTGTAGCAGTTACAATAAAACTCCATGTATTCCGAGGCGTATGTTTACGTGGAATATTACTTATGATAATCATACGTCACCATATAACAATATAACAAAAGAGCCTAAAATGTGACAAATTTCCCTATACGATACTTATTAACTTCAAATCGATATTAAATTATTATGGCATGTAACTTGACAATACGAATGATGCAGAACTTCTTCTCTTTGGGGCTACTTTCATTTGCAGTTCTCAGACTTGAGTCCCAAAATCATGTGTGAAACTGTGTAATTATTGAATATTAATATTTAGTTTTATTTTTTCCCTCTGTTGTTTATTTTGTTTATTTTCATAGCTACAAAACTTACTTAACCATTTTTATCTCACCACATTTTAGTTAGGGCAAATTAATGTAAATACATAAATTGTCAAATAAATTAAATTAAAATTAACTTTTACCTAATTAAGCAAATTACAATAAAACTAGGTAACAAAAGTGTATATAATATATTTACAAAAAAAAACATAAGAGAATACAACAACAGTAGCAAACAAATTATCTATATAACATAGAAAAAGCTTTAATTAGAAGGCCCCCAGCCCCTCCCTAACCTTCTCCAACAGTTTTGGCAAAAACTTAACCACTACAACCAAAAAATAAAACACACTATAGAACAACCACTCACACTGAAAAATCAAAAGCATAACAAATAATTAATTACCACAAATTGTACAATGTAGAAATCATTACGGATAAAAAGCCCTTCAAAGGCCGCTAGAAATCAAATTTTGATTTTAAACCAAAACTTAAAAACAAAACCAAAACTAAATTTAAAAAAAGTGTATAAATACAAAATTATAACGAAATTCTCTGTAGAGTAACATTTAGCAACGGAATGTAATTAAACTAAAGTTAAAACAATAATTTTTAGATACCATAGTTATAACTTAATGCTAACAAGTAATTCACGCTTTCACAAATTGAAAATTTAGTAGAACTAAAAAACACTCATTAGTAACAGAATTTTACTAAATTGATTTTCCTAAGTAGAAAATAAAACAAAACATTGGACATATCGCTTTCACAACCCTCCCTATAACTTTCGATTTGACATTTCTGATTTGGGTATTCACTTTTTTTTTTGTTTCATTTGTTTTCATGTGTTAACATTATCACTTAGCTTAAGCTTTCTAAAAAAGGTTTTTTAAACAAAAGATACAAAAAAAGTAATAAAAAACATGAAAAAATACCAACAAACAAGTGAAATGAAATGACATGAAATTTTTACTGTACCAAGTTTTTTATATTAGTATACAAACAACTACCAATGTGGAATTATTACTGATAAACTATAGCGAATTTCTATGAAAACTAATGTAATATTGTGAGATTGTATTGAAATCGTAGACAATTATGCTTTGCTTCCCCCCTTTTGTATAACAATAACACTAATGACATAAAAAACAAAAAAAGAAAAAAAAAGAAGAAAAAAAATAAAAAATTAAATCAATCAAACTGAGTAAAGTTAAAGCTGCAATGACACTACACACTACCCTCAGTGACATGTGCGTATTGCTTTGGTTAGCCTATGTAATTGTATATACATATTTATATGAACAGTATAATATAGTGATGTTTTTTTTTAAATCATAAAAAAACACATAAGCAACAGCGATTAAAACGTAGGAGTTATAGGTTTCATTTTTGGAAATTTGTACATAATTAGTTGAGTTTAGCTTAAACATACTCGTATGGATTTCTTGTGTATATTTATGTTGTTATACATTTTAAATTTTATTAAAATAATAAGTGATTTTCATAAAATTTTATTTAGATAATTTGTTAGTTCGGTAATTGATTAAGCATAATTAATATGAAACTAATATTAATCATACGTATGTATGTATTTTATTTCTACTATTATACTCAAACCAGATCCTAGGTCGGCGAACATTGATATGAACTTAGATGTTATCGTTTAACGCAAGATTTTCCTTTTACAAAGTATCTTGAAATTATATTTGTAATACATTGCTTTGTTCGATAACATAGTACAATATTTGTCAGCTCATTGATTTGGGACTCAATTATGAAAACTGCACGTCAAAGTAGACCCAAATAGAAAAAGTTCTGCATCATTCGTTTTGTCAAGTTACAAGGCATAATAATTTAATATCGATTTGAAGTTAGCAAGTATCGTATTGGGAAAATTGTCACGTTTTAGCCTCTTTTCTGTTGACATAACTTGAGAACCACTAGTCCGATTTACCTGAAACAAATTTAAAAAAAAATTAAGAATAAAAATTCCTTTCATCAGTTCATATAACGTTTCTCTACATAAACAACAGTTTCACGTTTTCATTCAACAAATTATTTAGAACTGGGTTTATTTGGTATGTTGTACTCCGTGGCGTATGTTTTACTTGGTATATTACCTATGATACTTACTTACTTACTTAAGTGGCCAATTACAATTTACGAAACGTAGTTCATAAATTTGAGGCCTGAAGTAAAAAAAATTCCACACGCTTCGGTCTTCTGCGTGTGTTCTCCAGTTAGTCCTACCAGATGATGGCACATCGCCTACCACTTGTGCCTTCCAACGGAGTTTGGGTCTCCCTGCTCTGCGCCGTCCTTCAGGTTCGCATTCAAACACCTTTCTCACTGGCAACATGTCCCAGCCAACGAAGTCGTTGGATTCTGTTTTTTTAGTGGTAAAGCTCATACAGCTCATGGTTCATCCGATGGCGAAACTCGCCTTCGACATAGATAGGTCCATATATTTTTCGGAGTACTTTTCTCTCGAATACTATTTTTGTTTTGTATGTCAGTTGTAGTAAGCACCCATGATTCGGCAGCATACAACAGAACAGGTAAGATAAGCACCTGGTATAGCTGTTTCTTAGTATTCCGAGATAAGGTGGTGTTACTAAAGTGCTGCCGAAGTCCGAAGAAACATTTATTGGCTAGCACTATTCTCCGTTTAATTTCTTGGCTGACATTATTTTTCTTGTTGACGGAAGATCCGAGGTACGTAAACTCGTCGACTACCTCAAAACAATAATTGTCAACGTTCTCGGTGCGTCCCCATCGAGAGGACTCTTTGTTCGTCGATATCATTATTTTTGTTTTGTCCTCGTTGAGCGCTAAACCCATTTTTGCTGACTCCTTTTCTAGTGATGAGAAAACTGCAGTAACATCCCGCAGATTTCGGCCAATGATGTCTATATCATCGGCATAGGCTAGTGGCATGTGGCTCAACAATATAACTAAAGAGCCTAAAACGTGACAAATTCCCCTATACTAACTTCAACTCGATATTAAATTATTTTGGCATGTAATTTGACAAAACCAATGATGCAGAACTTCTTCGTGGTGGTGCTACTTTCACATGCAGTTCTCAGAATTGAGTCCCAAAATCTTGTATTGTACTGTGTAATAGTTTTTATATGGTAACATATAAATTAATATTAAGCATACGTATGTAGGACCTTTCGGTGTATTGGAATTCTTATTGTTCATATGTATTGATTTGTAACTAACTATTCTTTTGTGCTGATTTTTAAAAAATCGAAAATATCTAGTGACCTTGCAATGACAATTAATCATACGTATGTAAGTCTGTCGTGTCGTCGTGGCCGGAAGATCGCAGGTTCAAACCTGGCTCCAGTCATCTTAAAAAAAAATTTTTCTTTCATTGTCGGCTCCCCTCCAATGTTGTTGACAGCAACTTCGCAGTATAAGTGTCGAGTCAATCGGCGTGTCAAGTAAGAGCTTCTCAAACAGTGACGTTCGCATTCGTCGATTAACAAGTAGGTGCCGTTAGTTGTAAATCTAAACATAGAAAGCATGTTAATTCACAACAACGCGAGAAGTCATCCCATCATGGGGTGCAAAGGGAAATTAAGTTTTTTTTTTTTAAGTTATGTCTGTCGAGTGTCATGTTTTGTTATAAATTGATATTTATCATACGTCTTGATTTGAAACTTTTTCTAGGTACTATTTGGAAGAGAAACGGTAACATTAAATGTATTAAATCAAGTTCTATTTTAAAATTTAAATATACAGTAAAATATAAAATTTTCTAGTATATTTATATAATTACTCGAGTTCTAAACTGTGCGGAGTGGTACATTTGTATGGGAGGTACCAGAAGGGGCGTGGCTAGACTTACTGATTTTTTTCCAATATTTTTTCTTGCTGTAGGTTTACTAAATACAGAATTTGGGCACGATTGCGTTGGGTGTATTATTATTAATCAATTTCTAAAATGGGCGGCACCAAGTCGGTATGGCAGGTACCAGAAGGAGCGTGTCTAGACTTCCAGTGGTTTCTTCTTTACTTTATCGTGTTATAGCTTTGCAAAATACAGAATTTGGAAACGATTGCGTTTTGTGTATTAATGTTATTGTCGGTATCGAATATGTGAAGTACCAGAAGGGGCGTGGCTTGTCTTCCAGTGTTTTCTTCAAAACATTTTTCGTGTTATAGGTTTACAAAATATAGAATTTGGAAACGATTGCGTTGGGTGTATTGATAACGTTACTCGACTCCTAAAGTAGGCGAAATGGTACATTTATATGGGATATACTTCGATGGGGCGTAGCCATGTAGCCCACTTGCAATACCGTTAGTAGTTTGTCTCCGTGTGCCGTTCCCTAACAGCCCGGGTTACAATTGACTGCAGCGTTGCCCTATAAGCGGCATCCTGTTCCTCAGACGCTATCGGACATTCTTCCCGTACTAGGATTCGTCTGAGCGCTGTTTTTCATATCCTAGCACGGTTGTTGCGGCGGTTGCCATGGAATGCGCAATATGCTGCCACTTTGTATTGGGAACGTCAGAAGTAGAGGCGTTGTGTCGTAGTAATTGGGAAAGCTGGTTGGAATAGGCAGTGGCTGTCTCTGGGGTTTGCAGCTTCGCGATGTCCAGCTTTCTTTGTGTTTGGTTACATGCGTTTTTCGCTCTGTTATATCTTGTGCGCACGTTGGCTGCAAACAGGTAATGATGCGAGCCAATATTTGCACTACGGATCACACATACATCCATGACACTAGATGCATACCTGCCATCAATTACCACATGATCAATTTGATTTTTGGTGTTTTGATCGGGGGATAGCCAAGTTGCCTTGTGGATATCTTTGTGCTGGAATCTGGTTCCACTCACTACCATGTTTCTTGCCGACGCGAAACTAACACCTGTCTGAATCCGTTATCGGAGGTGTTGTTGTGTAGCCTGAATTTTCCGACTCCTGGCGCCAGTCATCTATAAAAAATTAAGAAAATAAAAATTTCTTTCATTGTCGTCTCCCCTCGAACTTCAGCAACTTTGCAGTATTAGTGTCGAGTCAATCGGAATGTCTAGTTAGAGCTTCTCAAACAGTGACGTTCGCATTCGTCGATAAACAGGTAGGTGCTGTTAGTTGTAAATCTAAAAATAGAAAGCGTGTTAATTCACAACAATGCGAGAAGCTTTCCCATACCTCATTCATGGGGTGTAAAGGGAAATTAACCCATTAGTGACGACTGTTACCATATGGTAACGTTGACAGCATTAGATATTGCGCGCAATAAAATAAACATAAGAATAAATGTCAAGAATTTCCTTTTTTAATTTCATCAAAACATGCTTTGATCTTTCATTCTTGATTAACCGCTATGCGATCAGACGTCAGTAGCGAGCGTGGGGGATCATCTAAAATAGGTGTTTTTCACATGTGCGCAAAACAGCAATTTAGAGGGATATAAAAAGTCACCACATATTAAGAATATTTTTTGTTTGTTTAAATACTGATATATTAAAGACTTTTAGTTTTTGTTATTTGAGAAGAATATCAAATATCATAAAAACGTATTGCATGAATTATTTTGTACTTGGTTCTTTTTATTAACCTGTTTTAAAGCTGAAGCCATATGGTCACAGTGGTCATAACACCAGTAAAAAAGAATATTTTTCTGAAATTTTTCGTCTTTTTCGTTTTTTAACTAATTTATATGTAGTACTGACTAAATCTTTAAAAAATTCCCATTATTTCGCTCTCGTCATTAAAGGGTTATGTAAAAACCGAGAGCATCTTCCCTTCCTATTTTAGCATCAAAATCTCCCAGAACAATTTTAATGTCGTGGCCAGGGCAGCGGTCGTATGTTTTCTCTAGGAGCTCGTAAAATGCATATTTAAACTCATCGTCTTTATCTTCCGTCGTGGCGTGTATACAAATCAGCGTAATTTAAAAATATTTACAGGGTTAAACCGCGAGATCAAATGTCGAAGTCTCTTGCCGACTATGAAACCACATCCAAATTCGTGTCTTTCTGCATAACAGCTGTAAAAGATGCCACAGTTCTTTCGTCGTGTGCATTCCTGTCACGCCCATCTCATATTCTGTATGGCGGTGATGTCAGCCTTGTATTTGTCGAGGACATCCGCTACTTGAATAAAGGCACCATCTCTGTATAGAGTTCGGACATTCCAGATGCATATCCTTAAATCATGGTCCTTATAACGTTTGCGGGGTTTGCCAACATTTGGGGGGTTCTTGCATTTATGTTCTTCGTGTTTTCATAATAATTGTTTTGTTTAAGAAGAGCGGCTTATAAGGCCACCGCGCCCGATCCCAGTTTCTTGGGGCTGACAAAGCCACAAAGAGAGCTTCGATGTTGAGCTTCAGTAACTTCTGTTACCTACTTCCTAAGACGCATCGGTGTTAGCATGCCGATTAGGTTATTCAACATTGTGCCTGCTCACATTAGCATCCACTAAACGGATGTTCAATGGCTTTGCCCGGGGAATACGTGATCACTCACAGACATTGTTAGCTACTTGGGAACCTCCAAAGAGAGCTTCTGGTTATTCCCAAATGAATAACAATCAAAAAGACTCAAATTAGAAAATTCCCCATTCCCCATTTTACGGGTCCACTATTTCGTTATATATTCAACTTGATTTTTATACCATCACCCTTAGGGATAAGAGTATAAGGGACTGATAAATACCATCACCCAATATAAGATATTGTTGAAGTCTTTAATTTAAATAAAATTACTAATGTATATTTTTTCCCCTGCTCGTGGTGCAAAATCGTCCAAAACTTTACTTATTAGTGTAGGGGGTATAGGTGCCGGTTTGGAATTTATGTGAGAAATATTAATATTTCAAAAAAAAATTACCACAAGGGGTGAACCGAAACAGTCCTTATTCATTCCTAACTCAAATTTTCATACGTACAACTTACGAATAATTTGACTGAATTCAGTGCACTTACAAAAAAACATATGTATGTAAGACTATAGGGGTGAGTTCGGTCCTTTGTGTGGGAGGTACCAGAAGGGGTGTGTCAAATAGTTAGGTTTTCTGAGGTTTCGTCTCCTATCACAATATAAATTAACCGACTAATTTTCATTACCCCTCAAATGTCCGTTTGGAAGTTATGGGTGAATTATTAATTTTCCAAAAATAGGTAATTTTGTATGGTCGGGTGACCCGATATAGTCCATATTCACTCCTGATTCATATTTTCATAAGCGTACAAATTACACATAATTTGACTGAATTCAGTGTACTTAAAAAAAAGATATGTTTGTAATACTATGGGGTTGAGTTCGGTCATTTGTATGGGAGGTACCAAAAGGGGTGTGTCAATTAGTTAGGTTTTCTAGGGGTTTGCCTCCTATAATAACATAAATTAATCGACCAATTTTCATTACCCCCCAAGAGTCCGTTTAGAAGTTATAGGAGAAATATTAATTTTTGAAAAATAGGTAATTTTGTATGGGAGGTACCAGAAGGCGTGAACTGATATAGTCCATATTCATACCTGAGTCTAATTTTCTTAAGCAAACATCATACGCAAAATTTGAGTGATCTCAGTTTACTTACATAAAAGATATGTATGTAAAACTATAAGGGTCAATTCGGTCATTTGTATGGGAGGTACCAGAAGGGGTGTGGCAAATAGTTGGGCTCTCTGAGGTTTCGCCTCCTATCACAACATAAATTTATCGACCAATATTCATAACCCCCAATGTGACTGTTTTGAAGTTATTGGAGAAATATATAATTTCCAAAAATAGGTCATTTTGTATGGGAGGTACCAGAAGGCGTGAACCGATATAGTCCATATTCATACCTGAGTCTAATATTTATAAGCAAGCATCATACGCAAAATTTGAGTGATCTCAGTTTACTTGCAAAAAAGATATGTATGTAAAACTATAAGGGTCAATTCGGTCATTTGTATGGGAGGTACCAGAATGGGTGGGGCAAAGGTTTCGGTTTTCTTAGGGTTTGTCTACTTTTGCAAGATAAATAAACTGACCAAATTCAAACATCCTCCGGTTGTCCGTTTGGAAGTTATGGAAGAAATATTAATTTTCCAAAAATAGGTAATTTTGTATGGGAGGTACCAGAAGGGGTGGGGCTATTCAGCCCATTTACAATCCCATAAGTTCGTTTTGAAAAATATTGATACTGGTAAATTTTCATACCGATCCATTAAGGTTTACTCGAGTTATCCTGCTGACCAGCCATCCAGCCAGCCAGCCAGACAGACGGACATAGCTCATTCTTCTTAAAAAGTTCTGAAACGAATTTGGTCTTAAGATACTTGGGGTCTAAATCGTCTCCTTTAATGCGTTACACTTTTTTTCGTATCAAATGATATAGACCTTCATCCCTAAGGGTGATGGTATAAAAATAGTGAAAAAATTCACAAGATTGTGCGATTTCGTGGCAAAAAGAGACAGATGTGACAACTTACCTATATAAATGGGTATATCGTTGGAAAGGCCTTAGACTCTACTTTCCAAATTCAATTCAAAACTCTGTTAAGAATTGACTGAGTTATAAGTTTATAAGTGAGCAAAGGTTCGATAAACTGGTTTGTGAACCATCGGTCAAGATTTTAAGGGTGTTAGGAAACTTTAGTGTACAGGATGATGAGGTACTCGATCAGACATACAACATGTACTAGGTCACTCTCCAAATTCCTTAAATTTTTTCTATTTTGTCACAGTGTGTAAATGATTTAGATTTACTTGTCCGTTTTGGTTACATAAATTTAAAATTTTCATTTTAACTCGACTAACATTTAAAGCATTGGTTTATGTTTATTCCACCTCCTTCTGACTAAACTATAAGATGATCTGCCATGTTATTACGTATGAGTGTTGTGATATTATTGAAGCATAAATTGCTCATACGTTCAAAATATTTATTTATGTTTTATGTTATTAATAAGAACTTTTATGAAAATCACTTATCTCTTCCTTCATACAAAAATGGTTTTCGCATAAAATCAGAAATTTCTAAGTAATTGATTTGCATTATAGAATCTCAAAATACGGTGTACTATTTATTTATACAACGTTGTTTTTTATTAATACAATACAATTTAAAATTTATAGTGAATTTATTTATTTATATAATCAAAGTTTTTCGAAAATTTTAACCAAATTCTTTTGTTACATTTCTTACTTTATCAATACCTACTGATTTCGAAACATTTAGCAATATTGTCAATAATACGTTTAATTGTTAAGTAAGCTTATATCAAGTAGATGATATTTACCATTGTTTCTTATAGATATACAATGCAATATGTTTAGTATGTAATTCAATTCACATTAATCGACATCAAAATTGTAAACTCTTAACCACACACACACACACACGCTAAATATAGAAAATTTATGTTAATATTACTATTATTGTTATTATTATTATTATTGTTAATATTATTTGCTATACATATGTAATGTAATATTATACGATACGATACTCTAATTACACAAAATATTTGTACACATATATTAACATAAAATTACAAAAACAAAAAATTTATACATACCTAAGTATGTAGATAGATAAATGAGACTTAATTTATGCAATAATAATAGCCAACTAGAACAAAAAAAAAAACAACAAAAAACATATAATGAACAACCATACAAATACCTACCTATATACCACATAACTAAATGTATAAGCCAACAAGACATTCTTATTGCCCTACTACCTACCTACCACTACTACTAGTACTACTACTACTTCTACAGCTACAACAACTAGACATATGTATGTATACTAAGTACCCCCCCTCCAGGTACTTGTACACAACACAACACATTAATGTACCACAATTCAATTGAATGCGATTGCGGATATTTAGTACTTAATAAAGAAGATGTATCTGTACATAAGTGAGTAAGAAGTAATAACTTGTAATAATCAACTGTTGTAATATTGTATTATACATGCTTACCTATACATACAGATATATACCAAAATAAAACAAAAAAACCAGGATCTACTTATATATAAAGTGAATTACAAAAAAACAATGACATCTATAAGATTATTATTTGAAAGATGAAGAAATATTGATAATATATATACATACAGACATATATTTATGAATACATATAAATAAACCAAATATATTATGCAAAGAAGACATGTTAATTTTGCCAGAAGTTTTATTGAAAGTGCGGGGGTGGGAAGTGAAATTAGAAGATCACAAATGGCGTACAAAGGTAAGGAAGTATTGTCGGAAATTTGGAAAGTGAAAGCTTTAATTTTTATCATAACCGCATATATCTGTAGTCACAAACCTACGGGAAAAGTGGTGTTAATTTACCTGAGTGTATCTATCACAGGACGGGTGAAGAGGGGACGTGTCACCAAACTGGTTCTAAAGTGTTAAAGAAAAGTCAATTTGACCGATCTGTAGCATTCTGCGGCGATGTGTTTCCAACGGCGTTGTTTATAAATTAGTAGAAAAGTCAGAAAAATATCAAATATTTATAAATAACTAGCTTTCCCGGCTCACGTTGCTTCACCCGAACTTACAATGAACCTCTTATGCCAACGCTTCATATGACGAACAAATACCCCATATATGTGATTGTAGCTTTATCCCATTGGTATGAGTATTGTATCGCTCTAGTCCATTTTTATCCCTATATATTCGTATCACACAACTAAAATGGAATTTTGAAAAACCTCATTTCATAATTCTCTAATTCTATTGGGAGAAATTCTAGAAATTCACATCGCACAATTTTTGAGACTATACCTTTAGTCGTTTATTACCAGTTTTATCCCTTTTCAGTCTTTTTACACCTAAAAGGTAAGAATTTCGAAAACCCTCCTTGCTTCGTTCTAATACCATAGGGAACAAGCCTATATAACTTATCATGATTACATCATTTGCCGTTTGTAACATTTTAATCCCTTTTTCTATTTTTTTACCCAGAAACATCGGATTTAGAAAAAAATACTTAAATTCCATTTGATAGTAAGCATTTCCATATCAATTTTCGCGATTATACCATTAGCCGATTGGTTTAGGTGATGGTACAACTTTTATCCCTTATTGACAATTTTTAACCCATAAAAGCACGAGTTTCCAAAAATCCGTTCTTAGCTGACGTTTACTCGAAAAGGGGAACAACCATTCCAAATTTCATCATCCTATCTACAGACAGTGGACAATTTAAATATATTGATGATAATGTTATTACAATCGTTCTATTAATATGACCGACGTAACAATTGTTTTAAAAGGGACGTGGCACTGCCCATTTCCCAGCGAGACGTAATCCCTCATGTACCATTTACATATGTAGCAAATCTCATCTTCATACCTTTAATGGCTCGCGAAATATGACCGATTGAAATTTTGGTTTGTGTGGGCGGTGCCACGCCTCTTTGTCTAAGTATGTTTTCATGTAGCCTATGATAGAGACCCTAGGGATAGTACTACACAGTGAAAGTTTCATTTCAATCGGTTTATTTATTTCGCCCAGATAACTATTTTTTCAAAAGGGGCGTGGCACCGTCCATTTTCCCGCG
Source organism: Muscina levida (assembly GCA_964034835.1). Lineage (NCBI taxonomy): Eukaryota > Metazoa > Arthropoda > Insecta > Diptera > Muscidae > Muscina > Muscina levida. The sequence goes on along the minus strand of OZ035883.1, from coordinate 121,515,072 downwards.
ACACGTAATCCTCTTTATATCAGAAACATATGTAGCAAATCTCATCTTCATACCTCTATAGCTCTTGAGTTGAGACCGATTTAAATATCGGTTTGTGTGGGCGGTGCCACGCCCCTTTGTCTAATTATGTTTTCAAGTAGCCTATGTTAAAGGTCCTATGGACAGTATCACACAAAGAAAATACAATTGCATTCGGTCCATTAATGTGGCTTTTAAAAAGGGGCGTGGCACCGCCTTTTTTCACAAAAAAGTAATTTTTCTTGTACGACCAACATATGTACCAAAACTTCGTACCTATAATGATTTATGAGATACAGCCACTTTAAATTTCGAGTTGTATGGGGCGGTGCCACGCCCTTAATACCTACTTACCAAAAATCCCTTCTAAGTGCGCTCCTACGTCATGAAGGGAACATACATTCTAAACTTCAAGGTTACAGCTTTAGCTGTTTGAGCTGGGGAGTGATCAGTCAGTCACCCAAGCCTTTTATATATATAGATTTAACCCTAGACAACTAAGTATTTATCAAAAAGTTTCATTTAATTTTTCCGTCTTATTTTGCGGCATATTAACAAAAAATAGATATCATAGTTAGGTGACTGGTTTTTACTGAACCTGTCGTAGGGCTTGTACTGTTGAACCGGTTCAAGACACATCACAAAGTATCAGTTAGGTGTCAATTGACACTTCAGTGGCCAACCCCATACAAAACGTACCGGTTCTTTACATACAAAAGTTCCGGAACTAGAACCGGTTCATGCACCCCAGGGAACCGGTCCCGTGACTGGTACTGCACCGGTTTATTTTCCTGTAGGGATGTCATAATAGACTGTTCTATATATTCAGGAAAGCAGGTTTATGTTTTAAAATCTGTAGCCTACTTTTTTTTTACCAATTTTAAGAAAACGTACAGCAACAAATACGTACTTACTTAATTTCCCTTTACACCCCATGAATGAGGTATGGGATAGCTTCTCGCGTTGTTGTGAATTAACACGCTTTCTATTTTTAGATTCACAACTAACGGCATCTACTTGTTAATCGACGAATGCAAACGTCACTGTTTGAGATGCTCTTACTAGGCACGCCGATTGACTCGACACTAATACTGCGAAGTTGCTGTCGACAACATTCGAGGGAAGCCGACAATGAAAGAAAAGTTAATTTATTTTTTTCTTTTAAGATGACTGGAGCCAGGTTTGAACCTGCGATCTCCCGCATGGTAGTCGCGTGTTCTAACCACTATGCACGCCGGTCTTATTATCTAATAATAGCCGCACGTGGAAAAGAACTACAAGCGCTTCGGTATTTTGCGCTCCGTATATGGTCAATCACACAAAGTTTTGATAACAGCTCTTTCACCTGCCCCCTCCTGCGCCGCCCATCGAGTTTATTGTCGAAGACTTTACGAGCCGCAGCGTTATCGTGCATTCGTACAACGTTTCCAAGCCAGCACATTCGGTCTATCTGAATGCGCTTGACTACGTCGATGTCGTTGTACTGCTCATACAGCTCATGATTCATTCGATGGCGGTACCCGCCGTTAACGATAATGGGTCCATATATTTGCAAAAGTTTTTTGTCTTGAAGACTCCCATAACAGATTAATCCGCTTGTATCGTTACTCAGGATTTTGCGCTATAGAGCAAGACAGGTAGGATCGGTGTTTGGTATAGTTGGATCTTTCTTCGAGAGAGAGTTTTGTCATTAAATCGCTTGCTTAGCGCATAGTAGGAGCGGTTTTCGATCAATACTCGTCTCTTGATTTCCAGGCTTATATTATTAGTTTTGTTTATGGCGGAGCCAAGGTAGACAAAATCATCTATCACTTCAAAGTTATAGTTGTCAACGTTCACGTCCCAGACGAGTGGACTCTTTGTTCGTTGAAACAAATAACTAGGTTTTGTTCTCGTTTATCACCAGACCCACTTCAGCCGACTTCTCGCAATCCATGTCCAATAATATCTATATCATCAGCATACCCGTGCAACATGTGACTTTTGTTGAAGATGGTACCATTTCTGTTTATTGCAACCTTCCGCATGATCATCTCCATTATGATGGTTAAAGAGATCGCTGGGCAGACTATCGCCTTGTCTAAAGCCTCGCTTGGTAGAAAATGGCTCTGACAGAGTTTTGCCAATTTTCACTGAAAATTTTCATGTCAGTCAGTGTCATCCCTCAAAGTCGTATTAGCTTCGCGGGGATACCAAACTCAGCCGAAGGCATCCAACAATTTCTCTCGTATCGGAAAGTCGAATGCAGCTTTGTAGCCGATGAACAGATGATAGGTGTCGATCTGCATTTTTTGAATCTGCTTCAGGATTTGTCATAGTGTGAATATCTGATCGGTGGTGGATTTACCAGGACTAAAGCCACACTGGTAAGGTCCAATCAGGTTCGCCAGGATGGGCTTTAGTCTTTCACATAACACACTAGACTGGACCTTGTATGCGATGGGTAAAAGGCTAATCCCGTTATAGTTGGTACACACACTTGGATCGCCTTTCTTAGGGACAGGACATAAGACACTCAGATTCCAATCATCGGGCATGTACTCCCTGAGCCAAATCGTGTTTATGAGCTGGTGCATGCATGTTACCAGTTCATCGCCACCGGCTTTAAAAAGCTCTGCCGGCAGACCATCGGCTCCCGCAGCTTTATTATTTTTAAGCCGTGCAATTGCCGTGCTGATCTCGTTTTGGCTCGGTGGTAGACAGTCTACTCCATCGTCGATGATTGGTGTGATTTCGCCACTTATGTTGCCTTCGGGAATGAGTAGAGACCAAAAGTGTTTCCTCCATATTTGCAGCACTCTCCGAGTGTCAGTGACCAGATTTTTGTCTCTATCCTTGTTTTTTCTTTTCTTCATGTTTTCATAATTATTGTTTTTTTTTAAGGATAGTGGCTGATTAGGCCACCGCGCCCATCTTAGTTTCTTGGGGCTGCCAAAGCCACTAAGAGTGCCTGTGTGGAGCTTCAGTAACTTCGGTTACCTACTTTCTAAGATGCATCGGTGGTAGCATGCCGATTAGGTTACTCTACATTGCGCCTTCTAACTCTAGCAAACTTGTAAGCCTAACTTGTAGCGTGTAAGCGGTTGCTTTAAAGACATTGCCCGGGGAATATTTGGTCTAAGACCGGAAGTAGTTAGCTGCTTGGACATTGCCACAAAGGAATCGCTTCTGGTCACTCCCAAGTGAGTAACAATCAGTAACTTTCCACCTCTGAGCAAAGTCCCATTCCAACACTGTTCCACGCATTTTCGTCTTAACTTTCTGGTAGAATTTTCGGGCTTCCCCCTCTACCTTGAAACAACTATGTGCACTCATCCTGTCTCTTCATCAGCTCCTTTTTTTTCAGTCTAAAAAGACGAGTTGCCTCTCGTCTCTTCTCCCTATGCCGTTCACCAACTGCTCGCGTTTATATTGCCTGCAGTTTCGCCCTGCATGCAGCATCCGTCTCTCTCGACATTCGTTATCGCACCAGGCATTTTCTTGCTATGGCTTTGAGTACCGAAGTACGCTTCTCGCAGTCCGTTCTAGGGAGTTGGCTATATATGTCTACTGCGATGTAGTATTATCAGGGTTTGAAGTATTCCGTAGCAGTTGAGTAAGGCGGTAGGTGTAGGCGTCCGCTACCTCCGTGGTCCGCAGTTTACCGATGTCCAGCTTTCGTTGTGCCTGGTTACGTACGTTTTTCGCCATGCTTAGCCTTGTGCATACCTTAACTGCGGTAAGTCAATGTTTACACCCCTAATCGCTCTCACGTCCAGAACACTCGATGCGAGCCTTAAATCGACTACCACGTGATCTTTCTGATTCCTCGTCAATTGATCTGGAGATAACCATGTTGCCTAATGAATATTTTAAAGGTCAAATCTAGTGCTTCTAACTATCATATTCTTGCCACAGAGATATCAATCAATCTAATGCCATTGTTCGACGCTTCCGCGTTGAGATTAAATTTTTGCGATTGTAGGCTCAAATGCGGTCTCCCTACCTATTTTATCAGTACTCCAGTACCTAGTACAATTTTGATTTCAGGACTCGACAAGACAGTCAAATACATTCCCCGACATCAGTGACATAATCCTTAACAATTTTGATGTCAAGCCTCGGGCATCGGCCGTATACATTTTCTAGGCTCTCGTAGAACTCGTCGTTGTTCTCATCAATTTTCTCTTCTGTCGGAGCATGGGCACATAGAAGTGTTATGAGTCAAAAACTTTGTTTTGATTTTTATGGTGGCTATGCTTTCACATACCGGGTTGAACCTTGAAACTAGGTGTCGCAGTCTCTTGCCAACCACAAATCCGTATCCAAAATCGTGCTTGTCCGCATGGCCAATATAGTAGATTTCGCACGTCTTCATGCGCGAGCACCCGTGTCCCGTCCACCGGAATTCCTGTAAAGCGGTTATGTCAGCCTTGTATTCTTCGAAGACTTCCGCCAGTTAGATGGAAGCACATGGTCTATACAGTGTTCTAACTTTCCATGTGCATATCCTCAAATCATAATCCTTAATTCGAGTACGAAGAGTACAGAGTACGAAGCTCCGTCGTCAACATTTTGGGGGGTCCATTTTATTCTTTTCTTACTTCTTTTCATTGCAATAGTTCAAACGTCGGTGGCGGGTTGCAATCCCAGAGCACCACGTCGCAGTTTTCTCCTTGCAGCCGCCTATTCTAGGTCAGACGCTGACCAGGGTACCGCTCACCATGAGCCGACGTGCCTGGATTTTAAGTTTCGCCTCTCACAGTTAGCCGTGCTCTGACGGGTATCAAAGAAACGTTTCCAGGCGTCACCATGTCACTCCGTCAGCAGTAGTACCAAGAATACGAAGCTCTGCGAATAGGCTTGAAGTGCAATTGGCAAGGATCGCCCTGGGGTTGCCAAGCTAAATCGATCAGAAGCTTTACCTTGCATCACTCTCCCGATGCCCAGCTCGCAACTATACCATGAGATTAATATTCGCCTCAATTTTCGTGATTACAACATTAGCCGTTTAGTCTGTGCAAAAGTACGAGTTTTATGCATATTCTATAAAATATTAATTCACCCCAATTTTCGAGATTCTACCTTTAGCCGTTTGGGAGATGGTACAAGTTTTATCCCTTAATCGGTCTTATTGCCCTTATGAGCAGGAATTGCGAAAAATCCCTCTAATCCTGAAATTTTTGTCTAATATTCCCGATTTTAACTTAAGCCGTTGGGTCTTGGAGATGGTACCTTTGTTCGTCCTTTTTTACCCCTAATAGTACGAATTTCGAAAAATTTCTTGTTTTAGTCCCCCTACTCTATAGGGAGATTGTTCACCCCAAATTTTGTGAATTTTATTGTGGTATATATAGCTTTATAGCCGATGCATTATAAGTATAACTAAAGAGATATTTAAACTACATGATTGAACTTGCTAGTAAATGAAAGCATTCTTTTAAATCTCTGAATTGTGCATAAATTTGTTTTTGGGACATTGTGGGAGAATGATTCGCCGCTGTACTCAGTGGCTTTTAATCTATTTTGTGTGTCAAAAAGCTTTTGGTGGGTGGTTTTGCTAAATAGTAATATAAAAGCTTTTCAAAGTTGTTGTTCCAATAAGCTTTCGAAAAAGTTACACAGATTTGTCCTAAAAGCTACACAAGTTTATTCTCTTCAAACATAATTGGTTTTAACTTTGGCCGTTAGGCAGACAGATGAATAGAAGTATGGGAAATGGTTTTGAAGTAAACTTCGCCATAAAGGTAAATGGTTAACCAACTTTTTTTTTGATTGGTTTCAGAGGGACAACTGCTACAGCCAATTGTAACCCGTGCTGTCATGGAAAGGCACAAGGAGACAGTAAAACAGTTGAGACAGCTCTTTAGGCGAAAACAACGTCAGTTGAAGGAACGGGAGAACGAGGATATAGAGCGATACAGGGATAGAGGTGAGGCCCGAAAATTTTACTAGAAAGTAAGAGCAAAAGGCTACGGTAATGGGCTCCCCTCCTGTAAGGACAAGGATGGAAATCTGGTCACAGATACGCAGAGTATGCTGCATATATGGAGAGAACACTTCCAGCAACTGGTTGTTCCAGAAGACAACGCACGTGAAGGTATCACGCCATATGTCGACGACGGCTTAGATTGGCCACCACCAAGACAAGCCGAGGCAAGAGGAGCAATCGCGGCTGAAAAACAATAAAGCAGCCTGTGCCGACGGACTTCCGGTAGAGCTCCTTCAGGTCCGGTGGTGAGGAGCTGATAACGAGCATGCACCAGCTCCTACGCACGGTTTGGCTTAAAGAGTGCATACCCGACGACTAGAACCTAAGCGTATTATGTCCTGTGCTGAAAAAAGGTGATCCAATTGTCTGCTCCAACTACAGCGGAATCAGCCTTTTACCCATCGCATATAAGGTCCTGTCGAGTGTGCTATGTGAAAGACTAAAGCCAGTGTTATCCAACCTGATCCGGCCTTATCAGTGTGGCTTTAGACCTGGAAAATCAACAACTGACCAGATTTTCACACTTCGGCAAATCCTGGGAGAGACCCAAGAGAAACAGATCGACACGTACCATCTTTTTGTCGACTATAAAGTTGCCTTCGACAGCCCGATACGGCAGAAATTACTTGAAGCCATGGCTGAGTTTGGTATTCCAGCGAAGCTGATACGTCTTTGCGGAATGACGCTGACTGACACGAAGTCGTCAGTGAAGATTGGCAAGGACCTTACGGAGCCATTCTATACCAGACGAGGCCTAAAACAAGGCGATGTCCTATCGTGCGATCTCTTCAACATTGTGATGGAGATGATAATGAGAAAAGCTGCAGTAAACACGAGTGGCACTATATTCAACAAAAGCCACATGCTACTCGCGTACGCTGATGACGTAGATATCATCGGTCGAAAACTGCGGGATGTGACTGCAGCCTTCTCAGGTATTCAGAAGGAATCAACGAACAAAGAATCTACTCGTTTGGGAAACTGCGTGAACGTTGACAACCATAATTTCGAGGTGGTAGATAATTTTGTCTACCTAGGCTCCGCCATCAAGAGAAGAATCCTGCTTGCAAATAAATGCTACTACGGACTAAGCAAGCGATTCAATTACAGAGCCCTCTCTCGACGAACAAAACTCAAGCTATACCAGATACTGGTTCTACCTGTCTTAATGTATGGCTCAGAATCCTGGGTTATGACACAAGCGGATGAATCGGTTCTGGCGGTATTCGAGAGTAAAATATATGGGCCCATCATCGTTAACGGAGAGTATCGGCGTCGTATGAATCATGAGCTGTACGAGATGTACACTGACATTGACGTGGTCAAACGCATTAAGGTGCAACGGTTGCGTTGGCTAGCTCATGTTGTACGCATGGACGAAAATGCTCCAGCTCGAAAAGTCTTCGACAATGAACTCAATGGACGGCGCAGAAGAGGGCGACCAAAACTCTGTTGGCAAGACCAGGTTACTGAGAACCTTACAAAACTCGGTGTGACTAACTGGAGAAGAAGCGCAGAAGATCGAGGCGCTTATAACATTTTTCTACGTGCGGTATATAATCCACTGGGATTGCATAAAAGTACCAGTTAAGTAAGTAAGTAAGGATGTAAATACTCCAGCGAGAAAGATGTTTGAAGGCGAACCTGAATGACGGCGCAGATCAAGGATACCTAAACTTAGTTGGAAGGACCTAGTGTTGGCGACGTGGTACCATCCGGTAGGACTAACTGGAGAACGCACGCAGAAGACCGAAGTGTGTGGCCTCTTTAGTTCTTCAGGCCTCAAATTAATGAACCACGTTCGTAAGTTCTAATAGGCCACTTAACAGAACATGTGATTTCTTTAAATTTTTATCCGCTTTTTATATATTTTTAAATTTCAAAGCTGTCCAATAAATTAAGCTGTCAAATTACATTTGTATGTATATTGATTAAACGATACACATACGCAACCATTTACCCCTAATCACAGCGTTAATTAGTATCACTTATACGCCTTAGGGCTGTTAAATTGCAATGTAATGATTCGAATATTATTGCGTTTAAACGTAATTAAAGGCCAAATGTTGCAAACACCACCAACACCACCACATAATTAATGTAATGAATAATTCAATTCATCATTAGTGATTTGCCGGAAGTTTAGCTTTTTTTGCTGATATAAAATTTGTTTGTAATTTATCATAATTTGTTGTAATTTATGATAACGCTAACAGGCTACTACAGTGATTCACATAAAGTGGGTGTGGGATATAAATGCTCCCACAGGCAGTATAACAAAACTGTGAACGTTTCGCATATTCATTATGTTTCACAGCAGCAAATGTTGCATGCTGTGTAATTAATAATATTCATACGCAATAAGGGGCCTGGCTGCAGTATTATGAGGTATGAATGTGATAGGTGCTATAATAAATTTTCTAAAAATTTATGTAATAAAGTCTAAAATAACTTCCAAAAGCCATTTAAAGAAGAATCAGCAGTAAGTTTCTGATTTTAACAGATTAGAACAAAAAAGTTTATACCTACGAATTGACTATGATGCATTATGATGCTGGAGATCATACACATTATACGTTCATGGTCACAGGTATAACATTGATGTGTGAATGTTAAATATGTATGTATATTGATGTGGTGTACACATGGACACAACTTATTACTTTCGTTTGGTAAAACAACTAATCAATGTTGTTATGGAAAATCAATTCATTGTCACTTTTGTATTTTAAAAAATTTCTGTATAAAAAAGTACCTCCCAATGTTTATAATAACCCAGTAGGAAGTATCGTCATACACGACTTTGTCGTCAACGCTGTCCTCAAGACAAAATGTGAAAAATGTATGTAATTGTCGTCGAAACACTCGGTTGACGACAAGCTGACCGACAAAATATTAATGTTGTCGTACATTCAACAAAAAGTTCAATGCAACGGGACAATAGCAACATAAAATTGAACAGACGGAAGTAAAAGTAAAAAAATTTCAGTTTGTTGGAAACAGCAGTGCGTGACGGTTCATGTATCGCACGTTTTCAATAAAACTACTTTAATTTGTTATTTTAAATTATTAAGCACTGGTAACGACAATTTGACCGACATTTTCGGTTATAATTTCGTGCATGATTGTGTGGGCGACATGTCGCTTTTTTAGGCATCAACGACAATTTGACCGACATTGTCGCTCATCAGGTCGTGCATGACAAAGCGAACACTTGTATGAAAATTTCGTCGACGATTTGTATGAACGGTCCCCTACGTGTCATCAACGACTTACTATGGTCATGCACCTATCCTTGAGGATGTCTTGCAGACACTTCCTAATGGAAATCTATATATATTAGAGCGACTCATTTTGTATGGGGCCAAAAAAGTGTCTTCGTTTCAAACGCCAAAAAGTACCTTGGCTTGTTTTATGATGAATTCCAAAAATTCGTGCCTAGGATTAAGAACCAGTGAGCTGGACCGTTTTTAAAAAAATTTTTTTTTTTAATTTTTCAGAAATTTTTGATATTTATTTAAAGACAATATGTGCAATATTAGAATCATAGGAGAGTGTGAAAAACATGCCCACATATGTCCTGACATGTCCTGTTTTCAGAGCTTAGAGGAACTTAATCCTAGGCACGAAATTTTTAGGGATTCATCATAAAACAAGCCAAGGTACATTTTAGGGGGTCAACTGAATATAATTTTGTTTTGGTGAGTCGGCCTAATATATATAAAAGGCTTGGGTGACTGACTGATTGCTATCCAGTCCAAACGTCTAAAGCTAGAACTTTGAAATTTGAAATTAGCAATGTGGCTTAATTTTAAGACGCAGACGCGCACTAAGAAGGGATTTTTGGAAATTCGGACCACAAGGAGGTAAAAAGGGAGTGGCACCGCCCCATACAACTCGAAATTTTAAATGGTTGTATCTCATAAATCGTTATATCTACAAAGTCGAGATTTGGTACATATGTTGGTCGTACAAGAAAAAATCCTTTTGTGGAAAGTAGGCGGTGCCACGCCCCTTTTCATAAAAAAGCTATATCAGCCAAATAAATGAACAGATTGCAGTTATATTTTCTTCGTGTAATACTGTTCATTGGGCCTCATAGGCTACTCGAAAACATAATTAGACAAAGGGGCGTGGCACCGCCCACACAAACCGAAATTTCATTCGGTCTTATCTTAACAGCCATTAGAAATTTCCACACAAACCGAAATTTCATTCGGTCATATCTCAAGAGCCATTATTGGTTTGAAAATGAGATTTGCTACACATATTACTGAGTGTTATCTCTCGCTGGAAAATGGGCGGTGCCACACCCCTATTGAAAAAATCGTTATCTGGGCGACATAAAAGGACCCATTGCAATGAAATTTTCACTGTGTTCTACTATCCGTACAGCCAATATCATAGGATACATGAAGACATACTTAGACAAAGGGGCGTGTCACCGCCCACACAAACCAAAATTTCAATCGTCATATTACACGAGCCATTAAAGGAAAGAAGATGAGATTTGCTACATATTTGCCATTTATGTTGACAGTAAATAACCTTTCTGGTCGTTAAGCTAAATTAAAAAATTTAATAATAAAACTTATCACACGATCTCATCTCACATGAAAATTGTACTTGCTACATATGTAAATGGTACATGGGGGATTACGTCTCGCAGGAAAATTCCCATTTGAAAAAATTGTTATGTCGGTCATATTAATAGAACGATTGTAAAACAGTTTCATAATCTAGAAATTTAAAATTGCTTGACTAGCTGATTGGGTGAAATGGTGGGTTTTCGAAATTCGTACTGTTTAGATTTCAACCAGTAAAAAAGTTTCAGTCGATGAAACCGACTTACATATACCCTCACCCTCAGTAAAACATGAACTTTTCTAGTATATTAATATTATTACACGATTTCTAAAGTGGGCGGAATGATACATTTGTATGGGAGGTAGCAGAACAGGCGTGGCTAGACTTCCTGGATTATTAGAAAAATATTATAAGCGCCTCGACCTTCTGCGCTTTTTTCCAGTTAGTCACACCAAGTTGTGTAAGGTTCTCAGTAACCTGGTCTTTCCAACTGAGTCTTGGTCGCCCTCTTCTGAGTCGTCCATCGAGTTCATTGTCGAAGATTTTTCGTGCTGGAGCATTTTCATCTATGCGCACAACATGACCTAGACAACGCAACCGTTGCACCTTAATGCGTTTGACCACGTCAATGTCAGTGTACAGCTCATAACGATGATGGGCCTATATATTTTACCGATTCATCCACTTGTGCCATAACCCAGGATTCTGAACCGTACATCAAGACAGGTAGAACCAGTGTCTGGTATAGCTGGGTTTTTGTTCGTCAAGAGAGGGCTCTATCATTGAATCGCTTGCTTAGTCCGTAAAAGCATTTATTGGTAAGCAGGATTTTTCTCCGGATTTCGAGGCTGACATTATTTCTGTTGTTGATGGCGGAGCCTAGGTGGTTAAAATTATCTACCACCTCGAAATAATAGTTGTCAACGTTCACGCAGTTTCCCAAACAAGTAGATTCTTTGTTCGTTGAAACTAATAACTTCTTTTTGTCCTCGTTTACCGTTAGACCCAATTTCGCTGATTCCTTCTGTATACCTGAGATGGCTGTTTTCGCAATTTTCGACCAATGATGTCTACGTGATCAGCGTATGCGAGTAGCTTGTGACTTTTGTTGAATATCGTGCAACTTATGTTTGCTGCAGCTTTCTTCATTATCATCTCCATCACTACGTTGAAGAGGTCACACTATAGGCCGTCGCCTTGTTTAGGCCTCGTCTGGTTTAGAATAGCTCCGTAAGGTTCTTGCCAATCTTCACTGAAGACTTCGTGTCAGTCAGCGTCATTCCGCAAAGACGTATCAGCTTCGCTGGAATACCAAACTCAGCTATCGCTTCGAGTAGTTTCTGCCGAATCGGGCTGTCGAAGGCAGCTTTATAGTCGACGAAAAGATGGTACCTATCGATCTGTTTCTCTTGGGTCTTTTCCAGGATTTGCCGAAGTGTGAATATCTGCTCAATTGTTGATTTACCAGGTCTAAAGCCACGCTTATAAAGCCGGATCAGGTTGGATAACAATGACATTAGTGTTTTACATAGCACACTCGACAGGACCTTAAATGAGATGGGTAAGAGGCTGATTCCGCGGTAGTTGGAGCTTACACTTGGATCCCCTTTTTTCAGCACATGACATAATTGGCTTACATTCCAATTGTCGGGCATGCACTCTTTAAGCCAAACCGTGCGCAGGAGCTGCTGCATGCTCGTTATCAGCTCCTCACCACCGGACTTGAAGGAGCTCTGCCGGAAGTCCGACGGCAGCGGCTGCGATATTGCTCCTCTTACCTCGGCTTGACTTGGTGGTGGGCAATCTAAGCCATCGTCGACATATGGCGTGATACCTTCACGTGCGCTGCCTTCTGGAACCAGCAGTTCCATATATTCAGCATACTCTGCATATATGCATATATATACATATATGCAGCATACTCTGCGTATCTGTGAACAGATTTCCATCCTTGTCCTTACAGGAGGGGAGCCCATTACCGTAGCCTTTTGCTCTTACTTTCTGGTAAAATTTTCGGGCCTCACCTCTATCCCTGTATCGCTCTATATTCTCGTTCTCCCGTTCCATCAACTGACGTTGTTTTCGCCTGAAGAGCTGCCTCGCCTGTTTTACTTTCTCCTTGTGCCGTTCCCTAACAGTACGGGTTACAATTGGCTGTAGCTTTGGCGTACCAGGATTAGTCTGAGCGCCGTTTTTCATATCCTAGCACGGTTTTTGCTACGGTTGCCATGGAATGCGCAATATGCTGCCACTGTTTATCGGGAACATCAGATGTAGAGGCGTTGTATTGTAGAAGTTGGGAGAGCTGGTTGGAGTAGGCAGCAGCTATCTCTGGGGTTTGCAGCTTGGCGATGTCCAGTTTTCTTTGTGTTTGGTTACGTGCGATTTTCGCTCTGCTTAATCTTGTGCGCACCTTGGCTGAAACCAGGTGATGATCCGAGCCAATATTAGCACCACGGATCACATGCACGTCCATGACACTAGATGCATCCCGGCCATCAATTACCACATGATCAATTTGATTTTTGGTGTTTTGATCGGGGGTTAGCCTAGTTGCCTTGTAGATATCTTGGTGTCAAAATATAACTTTTTATTTTAAAAGGGGTGTGGCACAGCCCATTTCCATCCTTGCTGTAATTCATACTGTAACAACATTATATGTAACAAATCTCATATTCATACCTCTGATAGTTCGTGAGATATAGCCTTTTTTACTTTGAAGTTGCAACGGTGCGGTGCAACGCACCTTTATTCAATCACAACCAAGTACAGGACTATCAACAGGTCAAAAGTACCACTTGTTAAAATTTTTGTATCAATCGGTCTATTAGAATAGCCGTCAGAGAAATGTTTGGAAAGGGAGCGTGGCGCCGCCCACTGACTAGTGGTTTTCGAGTTATGTTAAACCAAAGAACCTAAAACGTGACAAATTCCTCTATACGCCACTTACAAACATCAAATCGATATTAAATTATTATGGCATGCAACTTGACAAAACAAATGATACAGAACTTTTTCTTTTGGGGGCTACTTTCACGCGCACTTCTTAGAATTGAGTCCCAAAGCAATCAGATGAAAAATGTTGTACTGCGTTATTGTAGTTTATTATCATTGCTTCAAAAATAATAATAAAACAAATAATAATCATACGCTCCCTTATTGTGTCTATTTATAACACGTATACGCCACTGTTGGCCTTTGAATTTAAGCAAGTGTCATTGATGGCATTTATTTGCTCTGAGCGTTATATTGACCTTGTTTTACATCACTGCCAGACAATTCAAATAAACTGACGCAGTAAATTGTAGCATTGTATTCCAATATATACAATAATTTTCTAAGTAACAGACAAAATCAAGTTTCTGTTTGCCTACACCAATTGAAGACTGCCAAATGTTTGTTTGTCTGTCGTAGCTCAATTTTAACTTTAAATAATTTTAAACAAAAATTTACACACGCAAATATTTGCCCATAAAGCAAACCCAGACATTGCGTAATAAATTGAAATGTATGAACAATACGAAATTTTTTTTATTAAAGAAAATATTCAGGCCTTACTCAAATACTGGAAAATCTCTTAAGGCATAAGCACACGTATCGCGTTAATTGAAGTAATTTGAAATTTAATTATTTTATTGTTTGCACACCATAACAAAACAAAGCAGACATCTATATGACGAACGTAAAAATGTAAATTAATTTAATGAGTAAATTAAGGCAAACTGAATCTGATCACTTTGTGAATTTTTCATACTTGTGACAAAACTGTATGTTTGCATTGTAATTAATATTTAAATTGGTGTTCTCTGGAGGGATATTGCGTTGCTTGTTGGATTGTAAATTATTGGTATGAAATGACTCTTTGGAAACCCCATTAAATTTCTTTGAGTATTACGCATTAATTGGCCAATTATGTGTAGCAAATGCATTTGATCAAATGCTTTAATAGGGATTTTTTTGTAAGTTTCGTTCTACGTATGATTAATATTAATTACACTATGCAACAAATGACGACTTTTTGTAAAATACAAGAACATGACAGTATAGGTTCGATTCTACTATCGAAGGGTAATCAAACCCTACTCAGTTTGGCGAGATTGGTGACCAATTTTTTTTATGGACCCCTAAAGATTCTTAAAATCAGTGAGCCCCATGAAAAAAGGTGGCATCAGTTTTTGTCCAACAGCTAACTCACACTTCGTGATAGCGCCAAACTGTATTCGGCAATAATGTAGCTGGGAGTTTTGCGCACTAACTTTATTAACAAATTATGTCAAAAAGGTTGGTTATTGCTGCCCTTTTTCAAAAAAAAAATTTAAGAAGAATTTATTATTTTTTAACTTTTTTGAGCATTACCTTGAGGGAGTCCAAATTTTTCTCTAACAATGTTCGCCAAAATTATAGCCCTGGTAAAGATGAACAACTTTTGTGAAGATATCAATCCAATCTGAACGAGTCTAGGCAACCTAAATAGCTCATAAAGTCCACTATGATACCGTTTTTTCGAATATTTACGCACTTATAAGCCAGTAACGTGGTTGAATTTCAGCCGATTTTAAATTTCTCAGTGGATGTAGAAAGAAGATACTGCAGCCTTTCTTACCATCTATATAACTATATTGGTAACTTATCATATCTGTTTGTTTTTTGCCTCGAAATTTTAAACTTTTGTAATTATTTCACTATTTTTTAAGTTTGATGAAATTTGTAGCCCCTATTTTATAAGGACACTCTAATGTTTACCATTTTATTCAGAAAGTGCATGCTTTCACGAGTTAAACGCATACTTGTTTGTAAAAATCGGTTAACAAATAGTAAAGTTATTCATGTTTTCGAGTGACGCAACTTTCATATCGCAAGTTTCTTATTAGATTAATATTGTTTATACGAAGATTAATATTGCTCATACGTACTTTTTGGATATTTGAATATTAGAAAAGATCTTTTTGAAAAAAAAAATAAAAGCTTCTTACATTAATTTGCTAGATAATTAAGGTGATACGTTGATTCAAAACATATTTCAAAAATTTATAAGATATTTTCTCTATTTTTAGCGGAAGGAAGGACGAGTTCATAGTATAAAATTACAATATTTTGTAACTTTTTTTTGTAATCATATAGTGAATTTGATGATATGTATCAAAACAAACTACATACAGATATCGTTGGAAGTTTCTTCTTTCCAAATCCTCTGAGAAACTTAAAATCGGTTTATATTTATTCGCGCTACTGGCTTATAAGTGTTTAAAGGTAAGAAAAACCGGGATTTTATACCCGTAACTCAAGATTCTGTGGAGTTTTGGGAATTTTGAAAAACAGATTTTGTTATGCTCAGCATTATTTACGAGAAAAATAGTATAAATTCCCAGGTATTGTTTTTTTTGTGTAAATATCGCCTAAGATTCTTTCTTTCAAAACCGTTTGGAAATCAAAACTCGGTTAAGAATTGACTGAATGATAAGCCTTCAATTGATGAAAGTAACGAAAACCCGGTTTTTTTCTTACACTTAAGTCAAGATTTTGGGGGTGTTAGGGAACTTTGGTATAAAGATTATTTTTGTATTACACCTGTACACTCCCAAGTTCCTTAAAATTCGTCCATTCAGTGGCAGGGTATTATGAAAACTTTGTTATAATTCGTAACGGTACATTATTTTGGGATAATAACAGGACTCTAAGAAAGACGGACAAAAATAATGCAATTTGCTATCATTAAACCAAAATCGACAAAAAGTGACATGTATAAGTGGTTATCAGCGAAAACCACAGAATTATACATTAAATAATATCACTCATACGTTATGATACCTCATTGAATCCAAAATAGATTTAATTTAATATAACTCATACGTTCTGTATATTTTATTATATGCAATACTGTACGATCACTCGTTTTCTGATCATAGATATTTACAGTTCCATATAAACAAAGACCTCCTTTTAGAATGTTATGAAAACGGTTAGATTACCATCCGAATACTTTGACTAAGAATTTGGAGCTAGAAGAATTACACAGTTCAACACATGATTTTGGGACTCAATTCTGAGAACTGCACGTGAATGTAGACCCAAATGAAACGTGACAAATTCCCCCTATACGATACTTAGTAACTTCAAATCGATATTAAATTATTATGAAATGTAAGTTGTCAAAAACGAATGATGTACAACTTCTTCTTTTTGGGGCTACTTTCACGTGCAGTTCTCAGAATTGAGTCCCAAATCAATAAGCTGAAAAATGTTGTACTGTGTTAGTAAGCAAATCCATAGATGCACTCAGATTCACAGCCAATCCCGCAAAAGCACTTATTGTTATGTTATCAAGGGAAATAAAAAGCCACAATGGTGAAATCAGGTATTCGGAGAGCTACCCGCTCCGCTCCGAATCATGGGTAAAACATTGATATTCGGGTTCTAATATCTTCCGTTAGGCGACTGTTCAATAAGGCCAAAGCTAGCAACAATCAAAGATATTGTTAATCTGAATAAAGGTGAAGTAAAGAAGGGTAGAGGAAAGTCATGGCGAAACTTCAGTGAATTCGCAGAGGGCAACAGCCAGATTGTACCCATCAAATAATCACTTGGACATTTTTTTTCAAAGAATCTCTCGGGATTCTTATGGACACCCTATTTCTTAACAATGACTTGAACACTTATCTGCAGCCAGAAGTATCATATGGAATGGGGTTGGGGTAGTGCATGTGTTTTTAACCCCATTATTTGGGTTTATGAGCCATAAAATGGGACAGGTGGGGTGGGGGCAAATGGCTGCGCAGGGGGTCAAAAATGGTACATAAATGAAAAAAAATCCGAAACATGCACGCAACTGGCACTGAGTCGTCTGTATAAGGGTAAAATGTATGAAGGCCACCAGTTTTTTCCCTCCTTAATATTTTCCCAACATTCCCGCCCCCTATCTTCAATCCCTAAGGAGGATAAGAGGATCTAAGGGAGCTCCCATACAAAAATCAAATTTTTATAAAATTTGAAATGAAAAACACCGAAACATGTCCGCAACTGGCACAGAGTCGTCTGAATAAGGGTAAATGTATGAAGGCCCCCAGTTTTACCCCTCCTTAATTGTTTCCCAAACATACCTACCGCCTATCTTCAATCCCTGAGTAAGTTAAGGGGATCTAAAGGGGTGTTTATAAAACTTTTTCCGCTCGTACTGTTCCTAAGGTGTCCGAGCGGATCAAATGTATGACCAACCCCCAATATTTTTGCAAGCCCAACAGGGTCTCAGAATATATCCACCCTCTATCTTTAACCATTAAGGTAGACCCCATACTATTTGTTTTTTTTTTTAATTTTTTATTTATGTAAGCAGCTCTTGTCGCTCCCGCTGTGCCTTCTAGAGGGGTAAAATATGTATGATTAGCCCCCAAGTAATTTTTCCTCCTTAAATTTTTTCCGAACATATTTACCCCTATCTTCACCCACTAAGGAGGCTCCCATACAAACATAAACATTTTATAAAAGATGTCCCAATAGGATCAACTTCTTATCCGACCGCCCAAATTTTTGCAACCCCCACAGTTTTTCAGAACTACCCTCTGCCTTCAACGGTTAAGGTGGTCCCCATACAATATTTTTTATTCTGTATACATTTTTTTATGAAGTCAACTCCTCCTCTCCCTTTGTGCCCCCCAAAAGTGGTCAAATCTATGACTGACCCACCAAACACATCTACCGCCCATCTGCAATCATTCAGGGTGCTTCGAGCAAAAATCTTATATCTACAAATGTGCTCCCAGCGCTCTAACTGCCCCAAAGATGCCCCTATAGGAATAAAATGTTTTGGGAACGCCCACAGTCTCAGAACATATCTACCCGCTACTTCGTTCATGTGGTCCCCAAATTATACCGTTCAGGCGTGGTAGGTATAACAATACAATTCTAAGACGATTACAACCGTAGTTTAAGAGATATCGTGCTGAAATTTAAAATACAAGCTCCCATCCTTTAAATAGAGGTTAAGTTCTGAGATGAACATCATCGGACAAATACTACTCCTATCTTCCATGCATACTCCCCCTTTTTAGGGTCTCCGTCTGTCTCTCCTAGCGATTATAGCCTTAATTTAAGAGCTATGTAAGATGAGCAAGTATGACCGGCCCTCAGTAATTTACCCGCATAACATTTTTCCCAAACATACCTACCCCCTATTTTCAATGCCTAATGGGGCTCCCATACAAAAATTCAATTGTTACAAAATTTCTTCTTACCGCTCTTATTGCCCCACAGGAACCCCAAGAGAAGTCAAAGTTACTATCCCACTTTTAATGTGAAAGTCCGTCTAACTTAAATAAGAAGAACATTAATGGTATCAAAGAGTTTTAATATGTACCACAAAGTAGAATTTCTTGTATTAATGTGTATTTTTAATTTTCACAAATAGAACAATTAATTGTTCCACAGAGTACGTGTTTTGTTCCACAAGGTACTTTAAAAGTACTTTTATTGCACCACAAAGTTCTTTAATTGTGCCAAAAATTACCTTTACTGTGTCAAAAAGTCATTTTATTTTTTTTTTTATCAAAAAGTACTGTTGTTAAAGCAAAGAGCAAGGATCAAGAGTTTTTTTTTCTTAAATTCATAACACAGTACATCACATGATTTTGGGACTCAATTTTGAGAACTGCACGTGAAAGTAGCCCCAAAAAGAAGAAGTTCTGCATCATTCATTTTGTTAAGTAACATGGCATAATAATTTAATATCGATTTGAAGTTAGTGAGTATCGTATAGGGGAATTTGTCACGTATTAAGCTGTTTTGTTTGACATATCTCGAGAACCACTAGATCGATTTATATGAAATATTACACAGTACAACATTTTTTAGCTTATTGATTTGGGACTCAATTCTGACAACTACACGTGAAAGTAGCCCCAAAAAGAAGAAGTTCTGCATCATTCATTTTGTTAAGTTACATGTCATTAGAATTTAATATTGACTAGAAGTTAATAAGATGAAGGAACGGGAGAACGAGGATATTGAGCGATACAGGGATAGAGGTGAGGCCCGAAAATTTTACCAGAAAGTAAGAGCAAATGGATACGGTAATGGCCTCCCCACCTGTAAGGACAGTGATGGAAATCTGGTCACGGATACGCAAAGTGTGCTGCACATATGGAGAGAACACTTCCAGCAACTGCTGGTTCCAGAAGGCAGCGCACGTGAAGTTATCACGCCAATTGTCGATGACGGCTTAGATTGCCCACCACCAAGTCAAGCCGAGGTAAGAAGAGCAATATCGCGGCTGAAAAACAACAAAGCAGCCGGTGCCGACGGTCTGCCCGCAGAGCTCTTCAAGTCCGGTGGCGAGGAGTTGATAACGAGCATGCACCAGCTCTTGCGCACGGTTTGGCTTAAAGAGTACATGCCCGACGATTGGAATGTAAGCGTATTATGTCCTGTGCTGAAAAAAGGTGATCCAAGTGTGTGCTCCAACTACCGCGGGATCAGCCTTTTACCCATCGCATATAAGGTCCTGTCGAGTGTGCTATGTGAAAGACTAAAGCCAGTGTTATCCAACCTGATCGGACCTTATCAGTGTGGCTTTAGACCTGGAAAATCAACAACTGACCAGATTTTCACACTTCGGCAAATCCTAGAAAAGACCCAAGAGAAACAGATCGACACGTACCATCTTTTTGTCGACTATAAAGCTGCCTTCGACAGCCCGATACGGCAGAAATTACTTGAAGCCATGGCTGATTTTGGTATTCCAGCGAAGCTGATACGTCTTTGCGGAATGACGCTGACTGGCACGAAGTCTTCAGTGAAGATTGGCAAGGACCTTACGGAGCCATTCTATACCAGACGAGGCCTAAAACAAGGCGACGGCCTATCGTGCGATCTCTTCAACATTGTGATGGAGATGATAATGAGAAAAGCTGCAGTAAACACGAGTGGCACTATATTCAACAAAAGCCACATGCTACTCGCGTACGCTGATGACGTAGACATCATCGGTCGAAAACTGCGGGATGTGACTGCAGCATTCTCGGGTATACAGAAGGAATCAGCGAAAATGGGCCTAACGGTGAATGAGGACAAAACGAAGTTATTAGTTTCAACGAACAAAGAATCTACTCGTTTGGGAAACTGCGTGAACGTTGACAACTATAATTTCGAGGTGGTAGATAATTTTGTCTACCTAGGCTCCGCCATCAACAAAGAAAATAATGTCAGCCTAGAAATCCGGAGAAGAATCCTGCTTGCAAATAAATGCTACTACGGACTAAGCAAGCGTTTCAATGACAGAGCCCTCTCTCGACGAACAAAACTCCAGCTATACCAGATACTGGTTCTACCTGTCTTAATGTATGGCTCAGAATCCTGGGTTATGACACAAGCAGATGAATCGGTTCTGGCGGTATTCGAGAGAAAGATACTCCGTAAAATATATGGGCCCATCATCGTTAACGGAGAGTATCGGCGTCGTATGAATCATGAGCTGTACGAGCTGTACACTGACATTGACGTGGTCAGACGCATTAAGGTTCAACGGTTGCGTTGGCTAGGTCATGTTGTACGCATGGACGAAAATGCTCCAGCTCGAAAAGTCTTCGACAATGAACTCGATGGACGGCGCAGAAGAGGGCGACCAAAACTCCGTTGGAAAGACCAGGTTACTGAGAACCTTACAGAACTCGGTGTGACTAACTGGAGAAGAAGCGCAGAAGATCGAGGCGCTTATAATATTTTTCTACGTGCGGTATATAATCCACTGGGATTGCATAGAAGTACCAGTTAAGTAAGTAAGTAAGTAAGTAAGTAAGAAGTTAATAAGTATCGTATAGAGGAATTTGTCTCGTTTTAGGCTGTTTTGTTTGACATAACATAAATACTATATGGTGGCGTATGATTATCAATATAAGTAATATTTCAAGTAAATCATACGCCACGGAGTACAACAGTTTTAATGTAACTGCTGCAAAAACCAACTGCGTTGTTTTTGTCATGTCAAGTCTGCCATGTCTGTCTACCTGTCAGACCCTAACTCTTTATTTGGTAAAGTTATAATAGGATAACGTTCTGGAAGTCTACACTCGCCCCTTCTGGTAGCTCCCATACAAATGTGCCAATCCGCCCACTTTGGAGATGGTGTAATAATATCAATACTCCAACACGATCGTGCACAAATTCTGTATTTATTCAAACTAAAATAGTATAAAGTTTTGGAGAAAAAATCTGAAAGTCTAGACACACTGCTTTTGGTAGCTCCCAGACAAATATACCATTCCGCCCACTTTAGAAATCGAGTAATATTATCAATATAATAGAAACTTTTATGTTTTACTGAGGGTGAGGGTATAAGTAAGTCGGGTTGCCGGGTGAAACTTTCTTACTGCTTTTAAATTTGTTTCACCTAAATCGGACTAGTGGTTCTCGAGTTATGTGAAACAAAAGAGCCTAAATCGTAACAAATTCCCCTATACGATACTTACTAACTTCAAATCGATATTAAATTATTATGGCATGTAACTTGACATAACGGATGATGCAGAACTTCTTATTTTTGGGGCTACTTTCACGGGTAGTTCTTAGATTTGAGTCTGAAATCAATAAGCTGAAAGTTTGAGGACTATATACATTGCCTTAGTTTGTTTTTCAAAAATATTTTAGCATTAAGTCGTCAGAAGAAAGTATGTCGCTACATTCTGACCATACAACCTCATTTACTCGATGCTGACACATTTGCAAGGGAAATACTGACAATGATGTCAGTATTGTAAATGAGGCTTATTAATTTTATTTTCGAAAATATTTATTATCGGCCGGCGGGAATATGAAGGTATTCATTTCCGTTCATTTGATTTCCGATCGGTGGCCAGAACGGAAAGTGAGAAAAATAGTTTTAGGACTATGTAAGGTAATATTTGTATACATATTGTACTTGGCGCTATATGCATATATGAATTTGTAGACGGATGTTTTAATATATGTTAGTGAGACTTTGTTAGATTAATCAAGTTAAGGAGTAACTTTGGGTAAGGAATTGTTTATAGAGCGTACAAGAACGACGATTAAGCGTAGACCTTTAAGTAGGCGAGGAAAACATATTATAAGTATTCGTCAAGTAAGCAATAGCGAAGCATTGGCACTAGTATTAAGTATGGTTTACACGCTATCTACCCATATCTACTCATATCCTCTCAACAATATGAGCGAGATAGCAAAATTAGAAAACATGTAGCAGTAAGCAAAGACAAACACTACAAAATTATAGCAAAGTAATATTGAATTATAGGAAGGTAGATAGTAAATCAAAATGTACTGATTTGACAGTAAAAAAGGGATATGGATGGATAGCGTGTAAATCAGCCTTTACAATAAAAAATTTAATTTAATGTTATCCATATGTAGACCATTTTTTTTGAGTGCAATATTAATCGTATAATGTATATTCATTTAATATGATATAAACATATAACTACGTTAATACACCAAACAAATATGTTATTTTTTTCAAAATGTTTATCCCCGTTCTAACCGTCCCCTCCTATACTCCATCTTTCAGGAAGTTTAGTTATTGGTATGTTTTTATCTTTGTTCCTTACTAATCAGATTACAAGCACTTAATGAGCATACAAAAAATCTCTCTGAACACATAATTAAACTAACTCCCCCAACATGCCTTACCTGCAGTGATGGTATCTTTACGTAAATCAGCATATTTGACATAATTATCCTTGGCATATCACAAATGAGGTACGCTCAATTTTTGTGTGGACAACAAAGAAGATACTTTGCATATAACATCAAACAAAATTTTAAAACCAGGCTGAAATTAACTTTTAATGTGATTTTTATTAATTATTCCAGCCTAAATACTTTGCAATACATGTTGTTGCAGATTAGTAAAGTGTACAGATTAATTTGAGAAGATACTCTACTGGTGGCATGTTGTGTTCATATATGGCAACAAATAAAAGTGACACAATGTTATTGTAAGTTGTACCACAACATGCTGCTGAAATCACCATAATTAATAGCTGGAAAGACTAAAATTTCCGACAGCAAAAAACTATTTTTATGTTTCTTCTTTAATTTAAATTTAAATTACTCTTTCATCATAAACTCTAGCATTAGATGTTCGTGCTAAAATATTTGTTTGTACTCAATATCTTTAGAAGAATTTTGTTAATTTATTATTTTTAAAACCAGGAAAATTTTTCTTTTGATTGAAATTATAGTTCCGACTGACGTCAACATTAAAAGATGCGTAAATGAAAAGTTATGTATGAACAAAATTATTTGTAAAATTATTTTATTTCTGTTGTTCCTAAGAATAATATAAAATTTTTGTTTAACTCTTTGGCCGAAGTTTCTTAATTTTTAATATTTTTGGAGAATTCTTTCTATTAAAGTTGTATTATTCCCTCTAAAATAAAACTTGCTTACGAATAAAATTTTATTTATAAAAATATTTTCTGATTTACTGCATGAAAGCATACAATTTTTGACTGTTAATTAAGTATGTGGTACGTATAACTTATTCTGCGTGGGAAAGAATGCACTGCATTACCTATGATTGATGTTATTGGGAAGTATAATACATGTTCTGCATGGTATGAGTTATGCAGCATTTTATGAATTTCTTGATTATATCATTTTTTCTTTGTCTGATAACCATTTTATTTACAATGAATTGTTTTGCGTTTGAATCTTGAATCAATGTTGGAATCTGCTATAAAAAAGTACTGAAACTTTTTCAAATATCTGGTTTTATTGGAAAGGTTGAACTTTGTCATTTAATAACACAGTACAATAAGCTCGAGACGTAAAACTTGCGACATCTATTACAGCTGCCATGCCGAAAAGCACGAATTTGGATGTGGATTTGTAGTTGGCGAGAGACTCAGACATCTTGTCTCGCGATTCAATCCTGTTAGTGCTCGAATAGCCGCAATCCGCATCAAGGCAAAATATTTCTTCATCACGCTGATTTGTGCTCATGCCCCGATGCCGGAAGATAAAGACGATGAGATTAAACATGCATTTTACGAGCGCCTAGACAAAACATACGACCGCTGCCCTGGCCACGACATTAAAACTGTTCTGGGAGACTTTAATGCAAAAATAGGAAGGAAAGATGTTCTTAGTCCATCGATCGGTAAATTTAGCTTGCATAACGACACGTCAGACAACGGGTTTAGGCTGGTTAGCTTCGCAGCGGGAAGGAACATGGCAGTAAGTGGAACCAGATTCCAGCACAAAGATATCCACAAGGCAACTTGGCTATCCCCCGATCAAAACACCAGAACACAAACTGATCATGTGGTAATTGATGGCAGGCATGCATCTAGTGTCATGGAGGTGCATGTGGTCCGTGGTGCTAATATTGGATCATTACCTGGTTGCAGCCAAGGTGCGCACAAGATTTAGCAGAGCAAAGAAGGCACGTAACCAAACACAAAGAAAGCTGGACATCGCGAAGCTGCAAACCCCAGAGATAGCAACTGCCTACTCCAACCAACTCTCCCAACTTCTACGACACAACGCCTCTACTTCTGACGTTCCCGATACACAGTGGCAGCATATTGCGTATACCATGGCAACCGCCGCAACAACCGTGCTAGTATACGAAAAACGGCGCTCAGACAAATCCTGGTACGGTGAAGAATACCGCATGGCGTCTATCGAACAGGATGCCGCTTATAGGGCAACGCTGCAACCAATTGTAACCTGGGCTGTCAGGGAACGGCACAAGGAGACAGTAAAACAGGCGAGACAGCTATTTAAGCGAAAAAAAAAACGTCAAATGAAGGAACGGGAGAACGAGGATATAGAGCGATACAGGGATAGAGGTGAGGCCCGAAAATTTTATCAGAAAGTAAAAGGAAAAAGCTACAGTAATGGGCTCCCCTCCTGTAAGGACAAGGATGGAAATCTGGTCAAAGATACGCAGAATGGGCTGCATATATGGAGAGAACACTTCCGGAAACTGCTTGTCCCAGAAGGCAGCGCACGTAAAGGAATCACACCAATTGTCGACGACGGCTTAGATTGCCCACCATCAAGTTAAGCCGAGGTAAGAAGAGTAATATCGCGGCTGAAAACCAATAAAGCAGCCGGTGCCGACGGATTTCCGGCAGAGCTCAAGTTCGGTGGCGAGGAGCTGATAACGAGCATGCACCAGCTCCTACGCACGGTTTGGCTTAAAGAGTACATATCCGACAATTGGAATTTAAGCGTATTATGTCTTGTGCTGAGAGAAGGTGATCCAAGTGTGTGCTCCAACTACCGCTGGATCAGCCTTTTACCCAACGCATATAAGGTCCTGTCGAGTGTGCTATGTGAAAGACTATAGCCAATGTTATCCAACCTGATCGGACCTTATCAGTGTGGCTTTAGACCTGGTAAATCAACGACAGACCAGATATTCACACTTCGGCAAATCCTGAAAAAGACCCAAGATAAAGAAAATCGACACGTACCATCTTTGCGTCGACTATAAAGCTATGTTCGATAGCCCGATACGGCAGAAATTAATCGAAGCCATGGCTGAGTTTGGTATTCCTGTGAAGCCGATACGCCTCTGCGGAATGACGCTGACTGACACAAAGTCTTCAGTGAAGATTGGCAAGGACCTTACGGAGCTGTTCTGTACCAGACGAGGCCTAAAACAAGGCGACGGCCTATCGTGTGACCTCTTTAACATAGTGATGGAGATGATAATGAGAAAAGCTGCAGTAAACAGGAGTGCCACGATATTCACATGCTACTCGCGTACGCTGATCACGTAGACATCATATGTCGAAAACTGCGGCCTTCTCAGGCATACAGAAGGAATCAGCGAAAATGGGTCGAACGGTGAACAAGGACAAAACGAAGTTATTAGTTTCAACAAACAAAGAATCTACTCGTTTGGGAAACTGCGTGAATGTTGACAACTATAATTTCGAGGTAGTAGATAGTTTTATCTACCTAGGCTCCACTTACAACAAAACAAATAATGTCAGCCTCGAAATCCGGAGAAGAATCCTGCTTGCAAATAAATGCTACTACGGACTAAGCAAGCGATTCAATGACAGAGCCCTCTCTCGACGAACAAAACTCCAGCTTTACCAGATACTGGTTTTACCTGTCTTACTGTGTTGTCCAGAATCCTGGGTTATGACACATGCGGATGATTCGGTTCTGACAGTATTTGAGAGAAAAATTCTCCATTAAATATATGGGCCCATCATCGATAACGGAGAGTATCGGCGTCGTATGAATGATGAGCTGTACGAGCTGTACACTGACATTGACGTGGTCAGACGCATTGAGGTGCAACGGTTGCGTTGGCTAGGTCATGTTGTACGCATGGACGAATATGCTCCAGCTCGAAAAGTCTTCGACACTGAACTCGATGGACGGCGCAGAAGAGGGCGACCAAAACTCCGTTGGAAAGACCAGGTTACTGAGAACTAGGTGTGAGTTACAGAACTTGTCTGTGACTAACTGAAAAAGAAGCGCAGAAGATCGAGGCGCTTATAATATTTTTCTACGTGCGGTATATAATTCAGTAGGATTGCAAAGAAGTTTCACCTAAGTAAGTAAGTAGTTACAACATTTTTTAGCTCATTGATTTGGGACTCAATTCTGAGAACGTGAAAGTGCCCCAAGAAAAAGAAGTTATCCATCATTCGTTTTGTCAAGTTGCATGCCATAATAATTTAATATCGATTTGAAGTTAGTAAGTATCGTATAGGGGAATTTGTCACGTTTTTGGCTCTTTTGTTAGACATAACTCAAGAACCAATAGTTCGATTTAGCTGAAACAAATTTAAAAAAATTAAGATTTACAATTCCTTTAATCTGTTCATATAACTTTCCCTACAATGGAAACAGTTTCACGTTTCCATTCATCGAATGATTTTGAACTGGGTTTATTTTATACCAGTTTTAATAAAACTATTGTACTCCGTGGCGTATGATTTATTATGGCATGTAACTTGACAAAACGAATGATGCAGAACTTCTTCTTTTTTGGTCTACTTTCACGTGCAGTTCTTAAAATGAAGTCCCAAAAACATGTGTTGTACTGTTTAATACTGGAATAAATATAACATAAGATACTTACTTACTTACTTAACTGGTACTTCTATGCAATCCCAGTGGATTATATACCGCACGTAGAAAAATATTATAAGCGCCTCGATCTTCTGCGCTTCTTCTCCAGTTAGTCACACCGAGTTCTGTAAGGTTCTCAGTAACCTGGTCTTTCCAACGGAGTTTTGGTCGCCCTCTTCTGCGCCGTCCATCGAGTTCATTGTCGAAGACTTTTCGAGCTGGAGCATTTTCGTCCATGCGTACAACATGACCTAGCCAACGCAACCGTTGAACCTTAATGCGTTTGACCACGTCAATGTCAGTGTACAGCTCGTACAGCTCATGATTCATACGACGCCGATACTCTCCGTTAACGATGATGGGCCCATATATTTTACGGAGTATCTTTCTCTCGAATACCGCCAGAACCGATTCATCTGCTTGTGTCATAACCCAGGATTCTGAGCCATACATTAAGACAGGTAGAACCAGTATCTGGTATAGCTGGAGTTTTGTTCGTCGAGAGAGGGCTCTGTCATTGAAACGCTTGCTTAGTCCGTAGTAGCATTTATTTGCAAGCAGGATTCTTCTCCGGATTTCTAGGCTGACATTATTTTCTTTGTTGATGGCGGAGCCTAGGTAGACAAAATTATCTACCACCTCGAAATTATAGTTGTCAACGTTCACGCAGTTTCCCAAACGAGTAGATTCTTTGTTCGTTGAAACTAATAACTTCGTTTTGTCCTCATTCACCGTTAGGCCCATTTTCGCTGATTCCTTCTGTATACCCGAGAATGCTGCAGTCACATCCCGCAGATTTCGACCGATGATGTCTACGTCATCAGCGTACGCGAGTAGCATGTGGCTTTTGTTGAATATAGTGCCACTCGTGTTTACTGCAGCTTTTCTCATTATCATCTCCATCACAATGTTGAAGAGATTGCACGATAGGCCGTCGCCTTGTTTTAGGCCTCGTCTGGTATAGAATGGCTCCGTAAGGTCCTTGCCAATCTTCACTGAAGACTTCGTGTCAGTCAGCGTCATTCCGCAAAGACGTATCAGCTTCGCTGGAATACCAAAATCAGCCATGGCTTCAAGTAATTTCTGCCGTATCGGGCTGTCGAAGGCAGCTTTATAGTCGACAAAAAGATGGTACGTGTCGATCTGTTTCTCTTGGGTCTTTTCTAGGATTTGCCGAAGTGTGAAAATCTGGTCAGTTGTTGATTTTCCAGGTCTAAAGCCACACTGATAAGGTCCGATCAGGTTGGATAACACTGGCTTTAGTCTTTCACATAGCACACTCGACAGGACCTTATATGCGATGGGTAAAAGGCTGATCCCGCGGTAGTTGGAGCACACACTTGGATCACCTTTTTTCAGCACAGGACATAATACGCTTACATTCCAATCGTCGGGCATGTACTCTTTAAGCCAAACCGTGCGCAAGAGCTGGTGCATGCTCGTTATCAACTCCTCGCCACCGGACTTGAAGAGCTCTGCGGGCAGACCGTCGGCACCGGCTGCTTTGTTGTTTTTCAGCCGCGATATTGCTCTTCTTACCTCGGCTTGACTTGGTGGTGGGCAATCTAAGCCGTCATCGACAATTGGCGTGATAACTTCACGTGCGCTGCCTTCTGGAACCAGCAGTTGCTGGAAGTGTTCTCTCCATATGTGCAGCACACTTTGCGTATCCGTGACCAGATTTCCATCACTGTCCTTACAGGTGGGGAGGCCATTACCGTATCCATTTGCTCTTACTTTCTGGTAAAATTTTCGGGCCTCACCTCTATCCCTGTATCGCTCAATATCCTCGTTCTCCCGTTCCTTCATCTGACGTTTTTTTCGCCTAAATAGCTGTCTCGTCCGTTTTGCTTTCTCCTTATGCCGTTCCCTAACAGCACGGGTTGCAATTGGCTGTAGCGTTGCCATATAAGCAGCATCCTGTTCCTCAGACGCTATGCGACATTCTTCATCGTACCAGGATTCGTCTGAGCGCCGCTTTTCATATCCTAGCACGGTTGTTGCGGCGGTTGCCATGGAATGCGCAATATGCTGCCACTGTGTATCGGGAACGTCAGAAGTAGAGGCGTTGTGTCGTAAAAGTTGGGAGAGTTGGTCGGAGTAGGCAGTAGCTATCTCTGGGGTTTGCAGCTTCGCGATGTCCAGCTTTCTTTGTGTTTGGTTACGTGCGTTTTTCGCTCTGCTCAATCTTGTGCGAACCTTGGCTGCAACCAGGTAATGATCCGAGCCAATATTAGCACCACGGATCACACGCACGTCCATGACACTAGATGCATGCCTGCCATCAATTACCACATGATCAATTTGATTTTTGGTGTTTTGATCGGGGGATAGCCAAGTTGCCTTGTGGATATCTTTGTGCTGGAATCTGGTTCCACTAACTACCATGTTCCTTCCCGCTGCGAAGCTAACCAGCCTAAACCCGTTGTCTGACGTGTCGGTATGCAGGCTGAATTTACCGATCGATGGACCAAGAACATCTTCCCTTCCTATTTTTGCATTAAAGTCTCCCAGAACAATTTTAATGTCGTGGCCAGGGCAGCGGTCGTATGTTTCCTCTAGGCGCTCGTAAAATGCATCTTTAATCTCATCGTCTTTATCTTCCGTCGGGGCGTGTACACAAATCAGCGTGATGTAAAAATATTTCGCCCGGATGCGAATGGTGGCTATTCGGTCACTTACAGGGTTAAACCGCGAGACCAGGTGTCGAAGTCTCTTGCCGACTATGAAACCACATCCAAATTCGTGTCTTTCTGCATGGCAGCTGTAAAAGATGTCACAGTTCTTTCGTCGTGTGCATCCCTGTCCCGTCCATCTCATTTCCTGTATGGCGGTGATGTCAGCCTTGTATTTGTCGAGGACATCCGCCAGTTGGATAGAGGCACCATCTCTGTAAAGAGTTCGGACATTCCAGGTGCATATCCTTAAATCATGGTCCTTATATCGTTTGCGGGGGTCGTCAACATTTGGGGGGGTTCTTGTTTTATTTATTCTCCGTGTTTTCATAATAAATTTTGTTTAAGAAGAGTGGCTTATTAGGCCACCGCTCCCGATCCTAGTTTCTTGGGGCTGCCAAGGCCACTAGGAGAGCCTGTGTTGAGCTTCAGTAACTTTTGTTACCTACTTCCTAAGACGCATCGGTGGTAGCATGCCGATTAGGTTACTCAACGTTTCGCCTTCTAACTCTAGCTAACTTCTAAGCGGTTGCTTTAAAGTCATTGCCCAGGGAATACTTGGTCTAAGACCGGAAGTAGTTAGCTGCTTGGACAGTGCCGCAAAGGAATCGATTCTGGTCACTCCCAAGTGAGTGACAATCAGTAACTTTCAGCCTCTGGGCAAAGTCCCATTCCCCAAGATACACATTGACAAATAACCACTTATAATATGGATAATATCTTTGTATGCTTTACAAAACACATTCTATTGAACAAATGCCAATAGCAATAGATAATTTATGGCGCCGTGCAATAAAGCCATAGGAAATAAAGCCATATGACCTTATCTCTCATTCTATTGGGAAATAAGGCCATGTGGCTTTATAACCAGCATGATTTACTTATACTCCGATGTTAGTCAATCCATAAATTGCACCCTGCTACAGAATGGATCAAATGTAAGGAGCTTTAGGAGACCCCTAGCGAAAGTTGTAGATCTGGTAGATTCTGTTTTACAGAAATCCCTTACACCTCAAAATCTTGACTTATGAACCAGTTTTTCGATACTTATCTCAATGGTAAGCTTATGACTCAGTCAATTCTAAGTCGATTTGTGATTTCTTTAAAAATTTGGAAAGATGAATATCTTTTCTATGTAACTTTGTATAGGTCACTTGCCGTATCTGCTAGAGAGAGTGTTAGGGATCTTTTGAATAAAGGTTCATGTTGTACTCGGCCAAACCTACTGTATGTACTTGGTCACTTCTTAAGTTTCGATTGATTGTAGAACAGTGTTTTTTTAGTCTCTTTTTATTCTTCATTTGGCAGGAATAAAAGAAATTCATCAACGTTCAGCAGTAAGCATATTCGTTCTATTTGAACGTGTTTGACTTTGTCGATGTCGTTGTACAGCTCATGGTTCATTCGACTACGATACTCGCCGTTAACGATGATGGGTACAAATATTTTGCAAAATACCTTTCTCTCGAAGATTCCCAGAAGAGATTTCCGTTGTAGAGCAAGAAAGTTGGGATCAGTATCACGTTGATCTGGCCAGATGGTGGGCTCCACCCTACTAGAGTATACTATAATGCCGCTGTTAAGGCCCGAGACATAATTCTCAACACTATACGAAATATTTAAATTGTGCCCTCTCACAAGGGGGAAACAGCTCATTGCGGGGAAACTGAACCTCATTGCTGAAGAGAGATGGGCAAAAGAACCCACCTGCACGACGACCAAACAAATTTGGCCTACAATGGATATACAGAGGACACGATTTGTGCGGAACTTGTCCAGAGTCTACTTGAGGAACATCATAGCTGTAATAGCTGGTCACTGGCAGGTTGGTAAATACGCTAAGAGGCTGAAACTACCATGCAACGATTTTTGTAGAAGCTGCAATGATGAGGAAGAAGAGGATACCACGGAGCATCTTCTATGACACTACACTGCTTTTGGTGACCTGAGATACGAAAAGCTTGGTCATCGGACACTTCTGGGCAATACCTGTCTATCCGTAGGCGATTTTCGGAATATCCATGCCTTCATCAGAGCAACGAAATGGCTTGACAGCGACGTTGGCCGAATAGAAAAGGAACATTTGGTGCGAAAATCTTAAAATGGTATCACCATGGGACTCATACTAGGACCCAAGTGAGCTGTGTTCAATGTGGCTGCCGAATTAACCTAACCTATGGTATCAAGAGATATCCAGCTCTATTTCTTTGAAGCATCAAACTCTGGTTTACCAGCGTGTCTTTTGGTCTAACCACTGCCACTTGACACTTGACAGCGACGTTGGCCGAATAGAATAGGAACATTTGGTGCGAAAATCTTAAAATGGTATCACAACGGCACTCATACTAGGACCCAAGTGAGCTGTGTTCAACGTGGCTGCCGAATTAACCTAACCTATGGTATCAAGAGATACCCAGCTCTATTTCTTTGGAGCATCAAACTCTGGTTTACCAGCGTGTCTTTTAGTCTAACCACTGCCACTTAGTGGCACAGCAAAAGCTGTTCCTTACACAAACGATCAGGCAGGCGGCTTGTCCTGGGTAAAAACTCAAAATCATTTACCACTACAATGTTATAGTTGTCAGCGTTAACGCAGTGTCCCAAACGAGTATATTCATTGTTTGTTGAAACAAAATACTAGGGGTTTGTCCTCATTTATCACAAGTACCACTTCTGCCGACTGCTTCTCAATGTTCGAAAAGGCTGCAGTAACAAATTATCGCCTTGCCTAAAAAAGCTCTCTATAGAAGATGGTTCTAGTAGATTTAGGCTATTTTTACAAAGTCGTATCAACTTCGCAGAGATACTAAACTCGGCGATAACGTCTGTCTTATTGGAGTGTCGAATGCTACGAAGCTGCATAACAGATAAACTGATGATAAGCGTTGATCTGCATTTCCTGCATCGACTTCAATATATAACGATTGTCCTTTTTAGATGTTCTACTTTGGGAACGGGGCTACATACTGGGTCGGCTGTGCTCGTCGGTGGGAGGGTTGTGTTGTGTTACCAGACAAATTCAATCGTTCAGGATTATAAATTTAGGTAGCATAAACAAATAAAAATACATATTTTCACACAAAGCGATACAAACATTGTCAAAGTTGTTTACACTGAAGTAAAAAAAAAAACCATGATTAGGAAGGGGAAAAATGAAATATTACCGGTTAACTAATTCAGAAATATCAAGTGGAATAACAAATCGTTGGCCACAAACACCTATAACATCGTCACTATCACAAATAACTTAAATTTTGTTTGTTACAACTCAAAATATTATTCAAAACAGCTGTAACTAGCTTGTTACAGATTTTTTGATTTTGTAATCAAAGTAGTCTATTGTAACCGTGGTGCTTATTGTAACCACGTCAGAATAGACCGGTTAATCATAAAGCGTTACAAAATTTCAGTTTCACGTTGTCGTCCACTATAAAAAAAAGTCTAATATAGAAGGCAATTTGCAGCAATTACATCAGGTTTGATAACTTACCGTTGACAGTCGACGAATGATTAATATTAATACATAACACCGACGTATAACTAATATTAATACCAAAATAAAAGCACCAATAACTATGGACGTTTTAACTAAATATGGTTAAATAATATTAAGGTACTGCAGTACCATTTATAAAAGCCATAATACTCAATTTGAATGTAGGGCTCTTAATTCAATCCCTTTCCCCCCCCCACAATTTTGTTTGTGGCTCCCTTCAGTTCTGTGGACGCCAAACATTTGCATAACCATTTACACCTTTTGATGAATGGCAGGGGGGAGGGGTCTGAGGAATACTACCTCACAAATTAGCATCTAAAGTGGTCGTTTAATGAAAATCACCTTTTGACTAAGGTAATTCCAGGTGCTTCATGGTGGTGGTGTTAACTTAACAAAAACATGACAAAACTCTAACGTAAGACAAAGTTTGAAAATAAAAATATTTCCTGGATAAGAAACTCGATATGAAGTTCATAATATTGTTATCCAAAAACAAAATAATGTATTCTCTAACAAATTATGATAATTTCAAGCTATTTTCTGATAAGGGCCAAACTTTTGGGATGATTTGTTATGGAGTGTGCTATAGTTGTTGTTGTTTTGTGCAGTCGTTTTTGTGTTGGGTGAATGTGAAAGTTAGTGGAAGAGATCAAAGAGCCAGTTGGGGAATTTTAATGAGGCGCAAATGCGTAAATGCGTATTTACACATTTTCACATTAGTATTTAGAAGATATTTGTGTTTAGAATAATTATAAACATAAGATTTTCATTGTATATTTGCATTACATTTTATGGGTACCCTTAGGAGTAGAGATAAGCTGACCAGACAATTTATGTCCTTTACCGGTTGTGAAGGCTAATGTTTGGCAGATTATATGAGGCTTAATATCTTGCATAAAGTCGCAAGCAAATATTTTGGTTGAAGTTAATGACAAAAGTTGCCAGACTATGGTTTAAGAAAACGTCCATGGGGAGGTCCTCGCAAAAGTTGATTGACTTGAGACTAAGTTGATCTTTATGAGATCTTAATAAAACTTAATATAAAGTGGACTTGTAATGGTATTAAAATAAAAGGGAATACTTTTTAGACTTATTATAAAGATATTAAAGATTTTTATATTATAGCTTAGCTGTAAGTGACTGTGAAAAGAGGTCTTAGGCAGGGCGAAGGCCTGTCTTGCACACTATCTATATATATAAAAATGGTGTAAAAAAATTTATAGTAATTCATCAATTGAGAAGGGCTGGGCCGATTTTGCTCAAACTTTTTTTCAGTTGTTTGTTTTTAGGTTTATCCCAGGAAAATTTTTCAGAACTTGTTGCGAATGGTATTGATACTAGAATCGTTTCTTTTTTAATCGACTTTCTATTCTGTTTCTGATTCCATATAACCGATTATGTACAACATGTTGCACCACAGATTCCGTAGAACAGAAAATGAATATTCGTATTTTTTAGAGGGTATTTACTAAGAAAAACTAAAAAATCTGAGTTAAAATATATATCGAACTAGCAAACAATTGAAAACCAATTAAATTTCAAAAAACAGCATATGTAATTCAGTTATGTAGCAATTCATTTCATAACAGGTTCCAGGAGAACATATTGGTTTTGGGACAATTTCAAACAAAAATAATATATTGTGCAACCGAAAGTGGAACTTGTTACATATCAGTAAAAGCTATTCTGTAATTGTTTCTTTGCAACAAAATATTGTGCTGGGATGTGAAAGAAAGTTTTGGGAATATCTTATGGAAAAGTCGGAAAATTGCAAAAACCGAAAATTGCCTTTTTGTATGGAATTTTGTGTGCAATTGTTACAGAATGGTTTTATGAACAGAAAAACAGAATTTAAAAAAAATTTAAAAAAATTTCGAAAATTCCGGAAAAATTAAAAAAAATTGAAAATTTTTTCGGCGAAATTTTTGTATGAATTAATAAATTTGAACGATGTAACTGTGAACATTTTCGGATAATTATTCCAAAATGACTCTTCGAATGGAAAAATAGAAAAATTCTTCCTGAAAAACTCGAAAATTCCGGAAAAACTTGGATTTTTTCTACAAAATTTTGCATTGCATAGCTTGATTTGTTAAAAATTATTTTAAAAATTTCGAATAATGGAAAACTTCTTGGTGGAAAACTCGGAAAATTCCGGAAAAACTCAAAAAAATTTGATTTTGCGACGAAATTTTGCATTGTGTCGCTTGATTTTATGATTTTAGTCGAGGTAATGGTGGAAAATTCGTTATGATGATTGGAAAATTTCTTATTATTAAGAAACTTATTATGTTAAAAGATTAAACGCGAAATGATGGAACAATTTCAAAATCTTCTGCATGAGCATAACGCATTGGTCCGATTGTTCAAAACCGCATTAAATACAATGCATTCTGACGACCAGAAAATCATTACCAGATCAAACAGAAGACTCTCAGAATGCTGTGCACGACAATTCATTGGTAAGAATATGGAATCTCGCGATATTGTTCTCAAGCGTCGGGATGGTGGACAACTGAGGCACGTGCACGAGACTCATCGATCATATGATGCACTTCAATACGCGTTGATGTTCTGTCAGGAAGAGGATGGCTTTCACCTCAATTTAAAGACGGTCAATAGAATGAAAAGTTTGTTTACAAGTCATCACTATGCGAGCTCATGTGTGGCAGTCGTTTGATGCACAATGCACTCAATCGCGAATTGCAACGAGATCACGACTCTGATCGAGATGAGCTAACTGAAAGAGTCCGAACATATGTGCCGTTGTTGAATGCCAAGCAATTTACTTTCTCGATGCTCCCGGTAGGACAGGCAAGACATTCGTCATTTTTTTGATTCTGCCAACAATTCGATAAAGATCGCAAATTGGGTTAGCTGTTGCATCTCCTGGTATTGCTTCCATATTGTTGAAATTCGGTCGAACAGCACTTTCCGCTTTGAAGCTGCCGTTGAATCTTCTTATGGTTGACAAGCCAACGTGCAGCGAAATTGTTGCGAGAATACAAAATCATCATTTGGGATGAATGCACGATGGCGCATAGACAGATTTTCGTCAAACGCATCCCGTCATACCAAAATCTACTGCTGTATGCTTGAAACCGACGTCTTTGTGGCGGCATGTCAAGAAGTTGAAATTGACTACGAACATGAGAGTCATCGGCTACTGAATTTTAAAGACTCCTACTGGCGCTTGGTAATGGCAAATTTCCGGTTGATGTTTGGCGTTCCCGGCAAATTTTTGAGAGTTTACATCGTCGAGATTGGACAAGTGAACGGGCCATACTAGCAGCGAAGAATAAGGACGTCGTAGAATCGATGGAGAACGGCATTCATAAAAATCCGTTGACAGCGTAACAAACGAGAATGAGGCGACCAACTTAACTTTAAACTTAATTTCCCTTTACACCCCATGAATGAGGTATAGGATAGCTTCTCGCGTTGTTGTAAATTAACACGCTTTAATTTAATTTTGTATGTACTTGGAAGCTGCCGGGCAAGGATCCTTTTTTGTCGATAGAATACCAGTTTTACTTCTTAAAAGTTGAGAAATTCCTTGTTTAATATGGCATTAAACAAATTGATTATTGAAAATTTAGATTTGGCCGGTAAACGGGTCTTGATGAGGGTCGATTTCAATGTTCCCATCAAGGAGGGAAAAATTACAAGCAACCAGCGTATCGTGGCTGCCTTGGACAGTATCAAGTATGCTTTCTCCAAGTACGCGAAGTGCGTGGTGCTGATGTCCCATTTAGGTCGTCCAGATGGCAATAAAAATGCCAAATACACTTTGGCTCCCGTTGCTGAAGAGTTGAAGAAACTGCTTGGCAAGGTTGTTACATTCCTTAATGATTGCGTAGGCGCCGAAGTAGAAGAAAAATGCAAGAATCCTGCAGAGGGAAGCGTCATTTTATTAGAAAATTTACGTTTCTATGTTGAAGAGGAAGGCAAAGGCGTTGACGCCTCTGGGGCTAAAGTTAAGGCCGATCCTGCTAAAGTTAAAGCATTCCGTGAGAGTTTGGCCAAATTGGGCGATGTCAATGTCAATGATGCCTTCGGTACTGCCCACCGCGCTCACAGTTCCATGATGGGTGAAGGTTATGAGAAACGCGCTGCTGGTTTGTTGTTGAACAAGGAATTAAAGTATTTCTCTCAGGCTTTGGATAACCCTCCAAACCCATTTTTGGCCATCCTTGGCGGTGCTAAGGTAGCTGACAAGATTCAATTGATTGAGAATCTTCTAGACAAAGTCAATGAAATGATCATTGGTGGTGGTATGGCCTTCACTTTCCTGAAAGTATTGAACAACATGAAGATCGGTTCTTCCTTGTTCGATGAAGAGGGTTCCAAAATTGTTCAGAATTTGGTAGAGAAGGCTAAGAAGAACAATGTCAAACTTCATTTGCCTGTTGATTTCGTTTGCGGAGACAAGTTTTTCCGAGGATGCTGCTGTCAGCGAAGCTACTGTTGAAAGTGGTGTCCCTGATGGTCATATGGGCTTAGACGTCGGTCCCAAAACCAGAGATGCCTTCGCTGAACCTATTGCTCGTGCCAAGCTCATTGTCTGGAATGGACCCCCAGGTGTCTTCGAATTCCCCAACTTTGCTAACGGCACCAAGTCGATTATGGATGGTGTTGTAGATGCCACGAAGACTGGTTGCGTTTCCACCATTGGAGGTGGCGATACCGCCTCATGCTGTGCCAAATGGAACACGGAGTCCCAAGTCTCTCATGTCTCCACCGGAGGTGGTGCGTCTTTGGAGTTGCTGGAAGGCAAAACACTGCCAGGTGTAGCCGCTTTAAGTAATGCTTAAGTTTGTTTTTAATTTAAAGATACCACAAGTGGTTAAGCACAAGTTTAATTGGATGTATAGTACAATGACATCAATCATTGTTTGTTATAGTTCTGGTTTCCGCATAACCAGTAATATATCGCATAGGTAAAAAACATGTAGGTGTGTAAAAGTTATTCAATTGTTCATCAGTAAACATTAAACTAATAAAAAAAAAAAAAAAAAAATTTTAAATTCACAACTAAGGGCACCTACTTGTTTATCGACGAATGCGAACGTCACTGTTTGCGAAGCTCTTACTAGACATGCCGATTGACTCGACACATACAACGAAGTTACTGTCAACAACATTCGAGGGGAGCCGACAATGAAAGAAAATTTGTCTTTTTTTTAAGATAACTGGAGCCAGGATTTTAACCTATGATCTCCCGCATGGTATTCGCGTGTTTTCACCACTATGCCACGGCCGGTCCCAACTATCCGACAGAATTTTTTCACTCTGACAGAAATTCCGCCACATAATTTGCAGCTGAAGGTGTGATCGATCATAAGCATGTTGCGGAATCTGAATCATCTGAAATTGTGCAGCGGTACGCGGTTGTCCGTCAAAAACCGGCTTCATCGTTTGTTTTTACGCCAGAAAACAAATCGAAAAACATTGTTAACAGATCGCTCTTCACTGATTGATTACCTTAGGAGCGTGACAAATTTTTCCGGGTCCGAAGTTGTATGACAGAACAACGTTTGCCGGGTCAGCTAGTTTTATATAGTTATGGAAAAGGTGATGAGAAAGGCTGGTGTCAACATGTCTGGCACCATATTCCACAAGAGCCACATGCCACTAGCCTATACCGATGATATAGACATCATTGGCTGAAAGAGTCAGAATCCAACGACTTCGATGGCTGGGGCCAGGATGGATGTAAATGCTCCAGCGAGATAGGTGTATGAAGGCGAACCTGAAGGAGGGCGCAGAGCAGGGAGACCCAAACTCCGTTGGAAGGACCAAGTGGTAGGCGACGTGCCATCATCTGGTAGGACTAACTGGAGAAACCCCGCAAGGGACCAAAGCGTGTGGAATTCTTTAATACTTCAGGCTTCAAATTCATGAACCACGCTCGTAAGTTGTAATGGGCCACTTAACAAAGTAAGTAAATAACTGTTTAATCTATTAAAAATCTTGCGTTTTTTAAAACATTCCAAAAGTGTTGAGTAAAGTTTTGACCACTTCGTTATGGGAACGCCTTAAAAGTGTGAAGAAGTAATGATCCAGTTAAGTAAGCTTGGGGTGGTAAATTAATGTTATTTTGGCGTTACTTTATTTTAAATAACCAAAAAATTTGTTAAAAAAAAGTTTTTTACAACAAATTTTGTATGTTTCTTTACTTTAAAATTGTCATTACTTCCTTAATGCCGTCTGTTTGCTCTTCGTATTTCTTAGATGCAAAAAATTGAGCTGTAATTCTTAAATGTCCTTGAGTTAAATGCGCTCATTTCACCTTATAATACCCTTGTATGTTTAGAGTTTTCTTTAAGTCAGTGACACTTATTTGCTGTCATTGCAATTGCTTTCTGACACAATCTGAGAGCCGATTTGGTGTTTAATCCGAACGTTTTGTTTTCAGAGATTATGTTTGTTTTTTGTATCAGTTCAATTAATTGAATTAAATTACCGACACATTAGTAAATAGGACACCTACTGATTTGTCAGCGAGAACACCGATATTGCGCCTCTACAGTGGAGAGCAAGTAAAGAGCACCGCAAAAACTTGATGTTGGATTTTTGGTCTGACAATTAATTAATGGTTATAGGAGTGCATGCCAGATGATTGGAATCTGAATGTCCTATGTCCCGTGCTTAAGAAATGCGATCCTAGTGTGTGTACCAACTATCGCGGGATTAGCCTTTTATCCATCGCATACAAGGTCCTGTCTAGTGTGTTATGTGAAAGACTAAAGCCCATTCTGGCGAACCCGATTGGACCTTGTCAGTGTGGCTTTAGATCTGGTAAATCCACCACCGACCAGATATTCACACTACAATAAATCCTGGAGAAGACCCAAGAAATGCAGATCGACACCTATCATCTGTTTATCGACTACAAAAGCTGCATTCGACAGTCCGATACGACAGAAATTGTTGGATCCTGTGGCTGAGTTTGGTAATCCCCGCGAAGCTAATTCGACTTTGCGGGATGACAAGGCGATAGTCTTTCCTTCGATCTCTTTAACATCGTAATGGAGATAATCATGCGGAAGGCTGCAGTAAACATGAATGGTACCATCTTCAACAAAAAGTCACGTGTTGTTCGCGTATGCTGATGATTATAGATATCATTGGACGTGGATTGCGAGATGGTACTGCAGCTTTTTCGAGCATTGAAAAGCAGTCGGGTGAGGTGCAAAAGCGCTCTCCTCAAAAAACAAAGATCCAGCTCTACCAGACTCTGATCCTAACTGTCTTGCTCTACAGCGCAGAATCCTGGGTAATGACACAAGCGGATCAATCTATTCTGGTAGTCTTCGAAAGAAAAATTATTCCGCAAAATATTTGGACCCATCATCGTTAACGGCGAGTACCGTCGTCGAATGAATCATGAGCAGTACAACGACATCGACGTAGTCAAGCGTGTTCAAATAGAGCGAATGCGCTGGCTTGGACACGTTGTATGAATGGACGAAAACGCTCCGGCTCGAAAAGTCTTAGGCAAAAAAACACGATATTCTCGTCTCGACTACTACGAAGTTCAAAGGGGCCGCTGATCAAAGTAATATAGATGGCTGTGACAAAGCTTTAGCAAAGGTCATGTCACGGTCGGTTCCAATTTTTCAGCTCATTGATTTGGGACTCAATGTTGAGAACTGCACGTGAAAGTAAACCCAAAAAGAAGAAGTTGTGCGTCATTCGTTTTTGTCAAGTTACATGCCATAATAATTTAACAACGATTTGAAGTTAGTAAGTATCGTAAAGGGGAATTTGTTACGTTGTAGGCACTTTTGTTTGAAATAACTCGAGAACCACTAGTCCGATTTAGCTGAAACAAATTAAAAAAAAAAAAAGTTTAAAAATGATTTTGAACTAGGTTTATTTAGTAGCAGTTACAATAAAACTGTTGTACTCCGTGG
Source organism: Muscina levida (assembly GCA_964034835.1). NCBI lineage: Eukaryota > Metazoa > Arthropoda > Insecta > Diptera > Muscidae > Muscina > Muscina levida. The sequence continues at coordinate 121,473,336 of OZ035883.1, read as the reverse complement.
CGGATGATTTACGTGAAATATTACTTATGCTAATCATGCTCCACGAAATAGTATTTATGTTATGTCAAACAAAAGAGACAAATGCCCCTATACGATACTTACTAACTTTAAATCGATATTAAATTATTATGGCATGTAACTTGACAAAACGAATGATGCAGAACTTCTTCTTTTTGGAGCTACTTTCACGCACAGTTCTCAGAATTAAGACCCAAAATCATATGTTGTACTGTGTAAGAGATATTTTTGTAAATTTAATATACAACTTAAAAGCATAGTAAGCTGTGATATCTACTACTCTTATATTTGCTAATTTTATGCCCTTTAATGTATTTCCCCAAGAAATCGGGTTGACACGTTTTACGGCGCACATATCAACGTGATCACCTTTGATACCCAATGAAGCCACTGGTATATAGTACTAAGATCTTTGGCCTCAATCACCCCATACTCCCATTAAGACACCTTTAGAAAGAGTAGATGTGTGTGTGTGTGTGTGTTTTCTTGTTTCGAGTTTCTCTCGATAATTTATATCCTCATACCAATACATTATTCACATGTACTCGTGCTCGTTGCAATGCACACACACTCACGCACAGATAATTTAATTCAACATAAATGTTTTTATTTCCGTCTTACATACATTTTAAATGAGCTCACGTTGATGTGTTCCACGTTTCGTTTTGAGCTTTCATGCGCTTGGCACTGCCAACATTCAACCTCTTTGTTGGTGTTGTTGACGTATCTAATTCGCTGAAAAGGTTCAATTATCGCATACATATCTGTAAGTACATTTTCGTTTGAGTGTGTGTGTGTGGGTATTATTTTATATCATCTTATGTGGGTTATTAGATTAATGAGCGGTAAAATGTTATATTGTAATAATAAAATATATAATGATGCTATTTACAGTATAAAACTTGAAAGCCAATTTTACGAGCTGAGAAAGAGGAGGAAATTTTTGAGGGTTACAATTTTATAAAAAAAATGAGAAAGGATGTGACGTTAATTATTTTTAATGTGAGGCCAATTTTATTTGTGTGTCCATTTTGAAAGGAAATTTTAGACGAGAACTTGTACTCAAAACAGGAAAAAAAATAAGAAAGCTGTTTGGGTACAGAAGGTATTAGAAAATGTACCAACGGATTATTTTTTAAATTTAGATCAATCAGAAGCAAAAAAAACTGTCCTATGAAAACTAATATGTTAATCTCGTGTCACTGGGTGCGTGAGTGAACTCGAAACGGCTCGACCGATCCTCATGAAATTTTGTGAGCATACCGAGTAGGTCGGAGAATCGGAAACCCGCTGTTGAGTTGGCTGGAGTTGAATTATTTCGAAAATTTATATCGACTGTCCGATTTTACTCAAACTTAAAATGTATTTTTGGACATGAGAAAATGTTGGATGTATGTTTTTATTCAGCTGCCGTTGTTTAGATTATATAAACTTCTTTTAAACATCAAAATTATTGAGAAGTCTATATATAAAAATTGATGTACATTTTGATGTCACTACTAATTGCGAAAACGGTTGAACCGATTTGTACAAAAAGGTCAGTGAAAGTTGGTGATGGACTATAGATGGTCACCCAGACCACAAAACGGCTTTAGGTAGAATGGCGAACATTTGTATTGGCGCACTTTCTATAAAATTAAAGAGCTTCACAAAGTGACCAAGACCAAACGGTTTATTGTAAGGCTGAGTGAGACCTTTAGTCTTATCAAGGATATTACTCTATATCAAAGTCCTTGACGAAGTTTCTTATAGTTTGGTATTTTTAAGCGAGGCTTAATATAATTGATTACTTTAGTGTACACTTTGCACCAAATAAAGGGTGGTTAAAATTATAAGGGCCGATTTTGAATGTGAACCACACCTAAACGTCAGGTTCTTTTCTGCATTTTCATTTGACATTTCGCAATTTCAGACTAAATTAATTTGAACCATGGATAGATTGAGTAACGCGTTAAAGATATTTCAGCTTATAATGAAAATGGGCGTTCAAATCAAAATGCATATCGTGCACTTCGTGATTATTTCGGTCAATTTAATCGTCTAAACGTGCGTACAATCGGGAAAATCGAGCGAAAATTTGAGCCACCCGGGTCTGAAGGCGATGTGAAAAAGACCAGTGCATGCGCGTACAGCTTATACTGCAGAAAATGTTTGCTGCTGTTTCGCGATAGTGTGGCTGAAGAGCAGACCACCTCAACTGGTTGTCGTGGTCCAACAATTACACCTCTCACGCTCGTCGTTGAAGAACATGATGGCATATAGTCCTTGCGTTTGCACGCTTACAAGGTGCATTTGCATCAAGAACTAAAGCCTCTTTACCATTCCAAACGACCTTAATGGTCAGAATGGTGGTAAGAAATGGCAACAGTGGATGATAAATTTTCGAAGAAAATCATCCTCAATGATGAGGCACATTTTTTAGCTCAGTGGATTTCGTCAATAAGCGGCGAATGATAATCCAAGAGTGATTGTCGAAAAACCAATGCACCATAAAGACTGACTGTTTGGTGCGGTTTATGGAATGGCGGCATCATCGGGACGTATTTTTTCCAAAATGAGACGGGTCAGGCAGTTACTGATAGAGATGATAACGAACTTTTTATGGCCCGAATTGGAAGATATGGATTGTGGACGATATGTGGTTCCAACAGGACAGTCTCACTTGCCACACAGCTAACGAAAACAATGGCTCTTTTGCGCGAAAAAATTCAATGGCCGTGTTATCTCAAGTGGTGGCGATGTCAATTGGCCCGCCAAGATCATGTGATTTGACATTGTTGGACTTCTTTTTTTTTGGGATTATTTGAAAAGAAAAGGTGTACGTCGATAAGCCAGCAACAATTCAACAGCTAATGTACGAGACAATTCGACACATTTACGGCATAGTACCTCAATTATGCCTCAGCGTCATCGAAAATTTGGACCATCGGATGGAGGTGTGCCGCCGAGGTCGCGGCGGCCATTTTGACCGATATTTTGTTTCATGCATAATTGAACCATACCAAATATTATAATAATTAAAAAAAAATAGCAATTATTTTCCTAAATAATTTGTGTTTATTGAAAATCAACATCGGCCCTTAAAATTTTGTTGGCTGATGACGAATGATTAATATTAATATGATACTAATTGTACGGACACCGGCGTATAATTAATATTAAATAACTAAATAATCAAAACGTACCTCATTTTCAATGGAGCTCTCAAAACCCATTTACACATTCCCAAATTTCGCTTACCGCACCCCTCAGTTCTATCGACGTCAAACATTTGCATAACCAGTTACGCATGTTGAGGAATGTTGGGGGGCGGAGAAATGTCTTAAAAATTAGCATCTAAATTATTAGTAGACGAATGCTTCGTAGTTAGTCTGGTTGCGTACTTAGTATCGCTACTCTGTCTCTCTGCAGCACGGGACGCCGTGGTTTAGTCCTCGTTGCGTAATTAGTCTCGCTACTCTCACTCTCTCTCTGCAGCGCGACACGAATGCAGTGATTGGCACGCCCCCCGCCGCATACGCCCGTGGTTCGTCGCGTTTGCGTAATTAGTCCTCGCTTCTCTCTCTCTCTCTCTGTAGCGCGGGGGTATGCCCCCCCACCATATACGTGCTATTTTGTTAGTTACTTAGAAAAGTCATTCGCTCACCCCCACTTCGTCAACTTCATCAAGCTTCATTATTACTTTTTAGAGGAAATTTTTTTAGTGACATTATTTCCCCTTTCATTGGAAATTTAATACAGTAGATAACGGATATAAGAAACTCAAAAAATACAAAGAAATTTGTTTCTTATATGCGATTTTTTTCTTATAAGCAATTATTGTCCGAAGAAAACTAATGTCCTGTACTTTAATAAACATTCTTATACGCGGGTTTTTTCTAATAAAAAGATGTTCTTATATCCGATAACTACTGTATGGTGTTATTGGTTTAAAGAAACATAGGGTCTAAAGTGACTCCTTCTAT